>KN822945.1:185245-211082 GCA_000827465.1 Tulasnella calospora MUT 4182
TCTTGAGTGTTCGTCGTCGTCTGCTGGAAGCATGTAATGTTCTGATTGGTTGAATGTTCTTCCATGCAGCGTCTTATACTATTCAAATTAACCTCGAGAGAGAGAAACCCAGGATAGGGACCGTGGATTGCCGTGGGGAGAAGCACAGGCCGGCGGGCCAGGGAGAGGGAGAAGTGGCCAAGAGCCATCCGTCAGAAAGAAGTATCGACCCGGGTGCAAGGCAATGAATAGGGGGAGAGAAAGAATGATCTTGAAATGATGGTACAGAAGCCATGAAGACTCACAAGATGTCCATCAACTATTGCGAAAATAGCGGAGGAAAGGAGTTAGCTTAGCTTCCGCCGAAATGAAAGCGGGAATAAGGATTTAAGCGGAGATTAAAAGTCGCAGACACTGTGTGGCGGGGACGTTTGCCAGGTGACACGGCGGGGGGCACGCGACCAGTGGCAGCGAGTGGCTCCCTTCATGGATGGAGAGAGCGGTAAATGTGCAAACTCACACGATGAGTGAAAACTGACTACCGAAGGCGACTCAGACGCCTCAGACACTGACGATTGAAAACGCCTTGCCTGTGCAGCCAACTTGGCATTCCGTTGAGATATTGAATCGTCGGGGTAGATTTCGGATACATCGCCTATTGATTCAGCGTCACTTGGAATGGCGCTTGGTATGCTAATGTCGGTTGAAGAGGAAGAGGTGGTGTTGTGTAAAGCGCTGCTCGTCATTGATACGTCGGAGTCGGTTGCCCAAGGTTCAGACGGCTGTGGCTCGTAGTCGGGGTCGTTGACGATATCTTCGTCGTCTACATCGGAGAAGTTCAAGTCTCTTAAAGCGACTTCCCCGTTCATTGTGGACGATGGATGTGGAAGTTTTGGTGGTGCAGTCGAACAAGGGTCTTTCGTTCGCAGCACCGCCGGCTCAGGGGGCCGTCGGACGTTGGGCGGCTTAGTAATTAGATAATACGCTTGTTTACTTTCGACCTTCTGTCCATTCGTTATAAATCGTGTCTATTTCATGGTATAGGTAAGCAATAATCAAGAGGTGTTGGAACGTGACATGAACAATAGTCGCAAGAGAGGACAACGGGTGCGGTTCTTTTTAATTGGCTTCTCTCAGTCGGAGAAAAATGGAGCGCCACTTGTTTTTGGAACAACGATTCTGAGTTTACTGTGGTCAACGGGTGCTGAAGGATCGGTCCTCGCAATGAACGGGGTATCCTTTCGGATTGCGGTTGTGTAACGCCAGCGAACGTAACCTTCGGGGAATGTCTCGGGGTGGCTGAGCTCCTCGATAGATGCCTAAGCATTGAACGCTTGGTCAAATCATGTCGCACCAAGAGTAAGACGTGATCAACAGACCTGAACCCAAGCATCTGCTGTGTCCTGGTCCATCCCACCCAGGACCAGCATCGGCTTGAAGGAATTCAAGATTTGAGAGAATGCCACGCGCATCTTATGAGCCGCTTCTTTCTTCGCAGCTGGCATATCTATTTCGGGATTTAAGTCGTTTCCGTTACCCATTAGACATACAAGAGAAGTATTCCGAACCTAGCTCGTATTCTCCTAAAGGGACGTAGTCAAATCTGGCTTCGATGTGTTCGAAGTTTGGGTTGTCTCTGATCCAGCTGTAAGACGAGAAGTAGAATATAGTATCCGACTATACCGAAGCAAGCAACAAGGAGACTCACTCATCCCATAGGAATGCATGGTGTACGTTGTAATTACCAGTCTTGAGACTTGCTTCGTATACGGCGCCAAAGGTGCGTTGCGTATGGGTGAAGCTGTAAAGGGAGTGCGTTGTTAGGAAATGACAACGGCTAGATTGCTCCCCACTCCAATCCCCCGACCACTTACCCTGTCTCCCCTTCATCCACGACGGGGAAGGGGTTTCTCTGACGGTCATAGATTTGCTAGCCGAAGTGGGATAAGCTAATTCGCTCGGTAAGCTGCGCGGCAACTGTTAACGTACCGGCGATCCTGTCGCTAAAAGTAGCACTCCTCCGGGACGTAAGGTTCGTGCACAATCGTACAAAAATCCATGAAAATCGCTAATCCCTGGTTCAGCGGAGCGCTTATGGATGACGTCGAACGAGGCCTCTGGTTGTAAGTTGACATAGGTGTTGGCGTCCCCAACGTCGAGCTGACAGTTCGACGGCAGCCCATTGCCGCTTTGACCCGCTTTCGGTTCAACAAGGTCCATTCCGACCACGTCGCAATGTGGAAACTCTTTGGACATGTCCACCGCCCTGGTGATATGATAGGTGAAGAAGATTCTTAACAAGGGTGTCCCTCAATAAACGGTTTGACGAAAGCCGTACCAAGCGCCGGAACCCGTTCCAATATCCAGAACAGTCGGACGACGGTCATCCCGAGGAGCCAACGCAGCTCGGACTAGTTCGGGACAAGTGAAAAGCCCGCCAAGATTTAACCTAACGGCATTGTGCTGGATGTCGAGCCGCAATTGCTCCAAGTCATCTCCGGGAAGGTGCTTGTCGTAGCCCGTCAGTTGAACGCTGAATCCACGTCCGTGAACTGGGCGCAACGGTCTGGAAGGGGTGGATGCTCCAGATCGGTTGTGCTCGTGCGGCAGAGTGTGCCCCGGTGTCTGCGGTGAAGCCGTCGCTGCTGTTGGTGACATCTGAAGTAAATATTAACGGGGGGAATAATCGTGGTAGGAGAGAGGGGAGAGATAATCCAGGGAATCGTCTTTATCGACCTGTTGGAGTTTATATCGCTTTTTGAACCCAAAAGGTCCAACCGGCTTTCTTGGCCTAGTTCGGGCCCCAGAGTACGGCAAGGGCAGCCTCGATGGAAGCCGAACAGGGGCGTTTTTACCTTTTTTTTCCGCTGACAAATCTCTGACGTGCCTGGTTCGCTCCGAATGAGACCAAACCATTTGGAGAAGGCACACGGCAACTATCTCACTCTTCTCACCGCGGCAGTAACAACCAAGACCACGAGTTTGATCGCAGTAACCAAACTCTGTCAGTCAGCAAGGGACTGAGAGTGGGGGAGAGAAGGCGGCCGATGCATGATAATGAAGCAGGGACGAACGAAGTGATACAGCTCCACAAACCAGCAATACTGTACATCGCAAGACGAACGCGCACAAGAGGAACAAGCCACCATGGGGTGGACAACCGAAGGACAAAGACACACGCTTGACAGAGCAAAAAAGGGATGCAAGGAGAATAGTTACCTAACGTCGGGAACGCAGCTGATCGGCGGGCCTCATTTTACTCGAATGGCTGCCCCGGTTGGCCGTCAGGAACGCCTAAAACCCACGCCGTGACAGTAGCAGGCTGCATTGTCCCACCCCCGCTTGAACCCGTTCTTGCGGTGATGTTGGTGGAGCATCCGCTGACCACACTTCCCTTCGGGGCCTTTGGAACGATGAGTCGTCGTTTCGGCTGGTCCAGGGGTTCGGGCCGTTCCATCCGTTCTTGCCATGAACGATTAGTCCTGATGGCCACCGTATATCGCCATTTGATATGGCCACATATCCGAAGCTCCCTCAACTCCTTCACGGAGTTCTGCAAACGGGAGGACGTAAATACCGGTTCATCGAAGTCATTCACAAACCGTTAGGCGACAAACCTCGATCCATTTGTCAACTACCTCTTCTTTAGTTCCATCCCCAACCAATAGGGGTTTGAAGGAGTACATTATTCGGGCGATATCTTCTCTCATCAAATTCGAAGTGAATACTTCGCGTTCGGACATATCTACGCGGAGGCTTAGGATGCAAGATCACGGGAATCAGTGGGTTCTCAGCTTACTTGGCTTGAAAGGCCCTAGAGGAATGTAGGTGTCTCTGGTTATAGGACTTCTGTAGTTCGGATTTGATTCTAGCCATCTGAATTCCCCAATGTTAGACGGGAACCAAGATGAAGGATGCAAGTTGGCTCACCCCTGCCAATAAAGACTGGCATCTACCGCAACGTTGTTCCTATTCTGGTAAGCGTCGTAGCATGCATTGAAATTATGCTGTAGCCATGAGAACCTGTTTGGCATATGTTGTTTCAAAATGCCGTGAGTGACCCCTATCGTGTAACAGCGGGCTTCGGCTAACCCAGGCTCTCCTTCTTCCACTACTGGGAAAGGCTTCGCGTCAATATCATATATTTGCTGCGAGGAATAGCGGAAAACATGGCCGTAACGTCAATTTTGGTGGCATGCATCGTTGAGTTGACTTACAGGATACCCGGTCACCACGATCAGCACACCGCCTGGTCTCAACGTCCTCGCAATCTCGTACAAGAACCCCTCAAAATCGTTAATCCCAGGTTCTGTCGACCGCACATGAACGACATTGAAGCAATTCTCGTAATGATCGAATGAGAGGTTGGCATCGTCCACTTCAAAACGGCAGTTTGGGGGCACCGTAGTCTCCGTTACAGTCGCTGGGGGAACGAGATCGAGGCCGACCACTTCCGCGTGAGGGAATTGAAGTGCGATATCAATCGCCCTATATAGAATGAGGCCAAAATTATTCATCAGCGACATATTCGAACCACCTCAACCAGCGGGCGGGGGTCCAGAATTCCGGTGGTGCATCAGGTGCTCCGCAAAGATGTTTTATCCTTCGGATTCTTCCGAGACAATGGCGCACATGACTTCCGACTTACCACCGCCCAGATCCAGTCCCCACGTCCAGAACAGCTGGTGGGGGATCCTGCCCTTCTCGTAGCGCATGATCCACAAGATGCTTCGATGGATACAGTGAATTCAGGTGTAATCGTAACGCCAAATGCTGCATGTCGAGTCTTGAATGCTCATCATCGTCCGCTGGGAGCATGTAATGATCCGACTGGTTGAAGGCTCGACCGAGCACCGTCTTGTACTGCAAGGTCCAATGAAATGGCACAAGCGGTCCGAGTAGCGGCAAACGGACGTGGTTTTTACCGTGGGTTACGCGCGGGGAAATCCGAACCGCAACGTTGCAGGACCATGGGCGAGAGCAGGAGGATAAGGGCAGGAGTCAAGCGTCAGAACAAGAAACGTGTTGGCGTGAGGACCAAGTGGCGAGCAAGCCATTCGGTCCATGTCTCGGACAACTCGGGGGATCAGGAATCGAACAGACTCACGAGGTGTCCATCAGCTATCGGATAGTTAAAAGCAAGCAAGGCGATTAGCTTCATTGCCACCGAAATGAACAGATTCGAGCGGAGAGTAAACGCCGTAAAACTGAGTGCGGACGTTCACCCGGAGGCGGCTATGCCGCTCGCAGCGAAGGTTCCACGTCATGAAATGGGAGGAAAGAGCGACATGCAACTCACCTGATGAATGAAAACTGACTATTGAAGGTGTCTCGGATGCCTCAGACGGCGGCACCGGGTACTTTCTTGGCTGCGGAGCGACCTTTGCATCCCTTTGGGATATGGAATCGTCCGGGAAAATATCAGAGACATCGGCTATAGACTGAGCGTCACTAGGAATGGCGCTTGGTATGCTGATATCTGTCGAGATGGTCGTGCGGGCGGCGCTGCTGAGCATAGATACGTCCGAGTCCGCTGCGCCGAGTTCAGATGGTTGAGGTTCGTAGTCGGAGTCGTTGATATCCTCGTCTCCATCGGCAAAACTTAAGTCTCTTATAGTGACTTCCCTGTTCATGTTGGGTAATAAAGGGGAGGTTCGTCTTGGAGGGATGATGGTTGCGAACAAGGGCCATCTGTTCGAGGCACTGGCGGCTCATGGCGAGCCCCTTCCGTGATTAGATAAAGGAATGGTCCCCGCATCCCCATATAGGCGAAAGATTCAATTCAAAATCGAAGAACAGATATAATCTACCTAATGTCTACCTAATTACTAACTACTATGACTAACTACGAAGAACACTGTTTGGGGAGCTCGTAAGGAGACACCACCGATGCTAATGAGAGAGGGAAAGGGCTGCCACCTACAGTGTACAGCCATGCTATGACAGGGATTGCAAATATGACCAGACGACGAAAGGGGGAAATATTGAGATATGATGGCGGATGGGCTGGAAGTATGGCTGGGAGTGGTTGAACACTGCAGGACGGCAAAGATCGAACGGGAGAAAGATAGTCCAAGACAAGACACGATGCACGCAGTCACAAAATCAAAGACGAAGAAAAAAGACTTGCCAAAACTACACCCCGTACTGCGCGCGAAGAGCCTCCTGGAGAGGCGGAGGATAAGTTGAAATTTGCTGGCTCCACTGGGGTCCCGCCATCTCCTTGAAGCCGTGGAGAATCTTGTTGAACATGTCTCGAAGTTCCGGAGATGGACTCTTCCACTTGACAACAGCATTGCAGAACCAGACGAAGTGCTGCAGAGCGAAGGAAACATAAGCACCGCACAGCCGAGGGCCACAAACCGAGACTCACTTTCGAAACACCAGCAGGGTTGGCTTGAATGAGCATGCAGAATCCTCTGAAGGCCGAGTCCTTCTCCTCATTGTCCTTGATCTCCCAGAGAGCTTGGCACCTAGAATATGTGGATTGTAAATCGGCCATTTTCCGCAGGTGATTTGCCTGGACAACTCACCATTGCTGAGCGAAGGAATCGAGATAAGGCGCGACCGGCTGCGGCGCGACCAGCGCGATCCTACCAATCGTCACCGCAGCGTTCTCTGTCAGACTCTTCGGGCTCCGGACATTGAGTAAGATCGGAATAAGTCGGCCAATTAGAGGCTGGACGAACTGGTTGAATTCGGGGTCTACATGAGCAAGAGCAGTTAGTATCCTGTTTCCGCGCCTCTGGTCACACCAAGAATGCCGTACCTTGTCCGTATCGCAACGCAATCTCTCCAACGGACCACGCCGCATTATTGCTTGCACTGATGAACTCGAACTTTGGTTCTGGTTCGATTTGGCTGATAATTTCCGGCATCAGGGTCGGCACATACATCCGCAGCACTCCGAAACACGAGATGGCCATGTCGCCGATCAAAGCGTATGCGGATTGACGAACGGGCGCTTGAGGATGCTGAAATGCGCAAGGTAACCAAGTCAGCCGAGTAGCTGGTTGGCGGCTTCGATGCATCTCCTACCTTAAGGCAGATCCCCACAAGAGGTAATAGTGGAGGATTGCTTCGTCCGATTAGGACCTCAACAGTACCTCCAAGACCCTGTACCAAACCACTCATGAGATCCAGAGAGACGATGAGGAACGGACGATCGGGTTCGTCCAACTCTGGGTTACGGTGGTACTCTTCCCAAGCCAGCAGAGAGTGGTGAACGATTTGAACGCATCGGCCGAAGACAGCCTCGGCGTAGGGACCAAAGCCATGACCCGTAGCCATGGTGATTGAGGATAAGCACTGCAGGTAGAAGTATCGGAATAAATTAGCTCTGGTGACTATAATCGGTAACTGCGAACAGCCCACCTCAAGAAGTGGGATTAGATCATCGTCGTCATCGGCCAAGGTCTCCCATCTCTTGATCAATGGCGGCATCAAGATCCCCACAAACATGGGGCTCTCCAACTCGTTCCCAACAGCATCGGCCAGCGTCCCAAGGGCGTCGTACAGGATAAGGAGGTTCTTCTGCTGGTACTTCTCGAAGGCGTACATCAAGTTTCGCAAGATAGGCTCCAGGTATGGCGCCAAGCGGGAACCCGCATCTTCTTCCAACGTAGCGAAGGCACTGCATCCGGCTTCTTGGACGCGTTTGTTGCTGTCAAGGACCATTCGTAGGAGCTATGGACAGATGAAGTAAGCCCCGGAATTATCACTGCACCCCATCTCAACCCACCCCTTCCATCGCAGGGACAAAGAACCGGTTTCTATGCTCGTCGGTTTCAAAGTTTGTGCACCAATGGGCATAGCGACCCAATGTCCAGCACGCAATCGACCGAACAAGAGGCTGGAGTACAGGGTAGGTAAGCGAGGAGCCTCAGATATCCGCGGAGTCTATCAATTAGCTCACTTTTTGGTCGTTCAAAGTCTCGATTAAGAAAGGAACAATCATGGGTAAGTGTGGTTCGATAGCATCAATGCATCCTGTTGAAGATGCATTAACAATCTTGGGGTAATATACCGAAGTGATGGGTGGATGAACACCGTAACGCACCTTCGGCCATGGCCCCCAAAGCCAGAATGGCGCTCTCCTTTTGAAGCCAGTCCTGGCTATACAATCGTTCGTTGAGATGAGGGAGGAGGATTTTCAAAAGATCGTCCCCAAAGCGGACCGCCAGGATATCTAACGCCGCCGCCGCACATTTCCGCAGGTTCCATTCCGTAGATCCATCGTCATCGAACTCTTCGTCAAAGTCATCGAACTCATCTTCGTCATCTAGTGCGTTTGATACTTTGGGCTTCTGTCCGCCTTGCGGTTCAGACGCGGAGTTCTCCATGGCATGACCTTTCCCGCCACCATAGTGACGGGGTTTGATGTCACTCTCTCTATCAGCCACATCCGCATCCTCCTCAGGCCCAACTAGCCAAGCGAGATCATCTTCACTGTACACCATGCACTTTAATAAGACAGGTGCCAGCTCTGGGACAAGGGGTGCCAGGTGAGGTGTGAGGTCGGGCTCCTCCGCGAATGTGAGCCAAAACTCGCATGCTTCAAGTGCGACATTCTCGTCTTTGTCCTGCGTAGTGTACAGCATGAACTGTGCAACGCTCGGCATGTCTGGAATCAGGCGATCTGGACGGGCAACCAACAAGAGGACCAAGGAGGAGCAGACACCCCGACGGACATCTGCATTGTCGTCCGCGGCTCGTCTGAAGAGGCACGCCATGTATGCGTCGATGTTGGCGAAGAGGGATTGCGACTGAATGGCGATAAAGTGTGAGAGCGACGTTATGGCATGGGATCTTATCCTTGAGTTGGGATCGTCGGCCATTTGGATGAACTTGGGAATCATGAAGTCGAGCGGTCGTTGTCCGTTCACGTCTTTGTCCAATTTCTTTGGGTAATCCTCGCAAGCTTTCTCAAGTACGCTGAATGAGCCCTATAAATACAGTGTGAGCACATCTCCCACAGCGGCGTTGGCTTCACTGGTCGCACCGATTTGATAATTGGATCGGGCGAGTCGAGACCCTCAACAAGCTTCATCAGGGCCTCAGGCCACTGCACAACTTCGAGCGAGCCCATCATTGTAACGATGACTTGGCCTGCAGCATCGCGAACCTCTTTGACGCGGTCCCGGAAAGCGACTAGGACGGTGACCTTGACGTATTCAACGACTTCTGCGGGAGACTTGGTAATGGTTTTCGCATTGTTCTTGAGTAGCAGACCGGCGACAGCTCGAACACGATCATCCTCATTTGTAATGTGTGCCATTATGTGGACCAGGTAGCAACTATAGTCCGGAATGGTGGTGAAGGTTTGAAGTTTCTGTTTAAGGCATTGGGTAAGGGGTCAGCGCCTGCGGGGTAACGGCAGACGTCGGCGACGACAGCGACGACGCGAAGTGACTCGCCTCCGTATTCTTCCTCTGCACTTCAGGGCTCTGGTTCTCTGTAGACTCTCTGAGCGTTTGCAAGATCTCTTGCAGCCCTTGCGGCTGTGGTACCCATGTCGCCATTTGGTGACTAGACGCGTTGGGTGATATTGAAACTTTAAGATGAAGAAGGACACGCTAGCTGCTGTGAAGTACTGACGATCAAAACTTTTAGCACAAGACGTCAACGTTCGTTCAAATAGATAGAGACTGAAGGGTCAATAGTGAGAGTTGGGTTGATGTTGGAGGTGGTGGTGGAAGGAGGGCTTTTCTCGACGCCCGGCTCAACGGCGTTTGAAGCGGTTATTTCACCCCTGGCTGACACGACCAAACCTAGGAGTTTTGCTCTTTGTGCGTATCCGACGCATCCCAACCAACCGCCCACGATCTTTTCATTAAGGTCCTTTCAATGAAGGGGACAGAAACCAGCCAAACTCCATCTGTTACGTCCTGAACCACCAGCCACTCCGATCACCACCAGGGCGCGCAAGTCTGACAAACGCGTGCCAGCAACGTTTCACCTCGATGCCCGATCGACCTAAGCGCCAGCCATCGCTCTGCTTGCTTTTCAGCAGGTGATGGGTAAACCGCGTCGACGTTCTCGAGAGCGTGCCGGCGGGAGAATGATCTACCCTCAGGTTGTACATAATGAAGACCCCGGTCCGGACCTCTCTGCGCGTCTGCCTCACATGATCCTTTTCACCTACAACAATGCCTCTACTCCGACCAACTTTGAGGAGAAAGGATCCCTTTAAGGTTGCACACTCTGCTCAGCCTAATTGGAGGATACGGAAAGCGATTTCAACTGGCAAAACCCGGTTGCACTCATCCTTCATCGAAGGTCCAACAACTCCGCCCCTAATACAGAAAACACTCCCCGCATACTTTGCAGAAGACATCCTCTCCAAATTTGCGCATCGCCCAGCCCTTATATGTCGCCATGACGCTGTTGATCGTCTCCCGGGGCAAGCTCAAAAACATCCATCCAGCGCGGTTCATTGGACTTTTGCAGAGTTCGATGAACGCATTGCTGCAGCCGCCCGTGGGCTGATCAAACTGGGGGTCACAAAAGGAGACCGTGTCGCTGTGATAATGGGTAACAATAGGTGTGACATACGTTGCCGCTATTTTACGAAGTAACTAAGCCTACGTTCTCATCACAGTGCCTACGCTGTCTTGCAATGGGCTTGTGCACGGATTGGCGCTATCCTCGTTACGGTTAATCCAGCCTATCGAATTAACGAAATTGTACGTTTTTCGTGGTCCCCTAGGGATTTTATTCTGATTACAAGTTTTGTTCGTAGATCCGAACGCTGAACGCCGTGCAAGTCAAGGTCTTGGTGGTCGTGCCCCAAATCCGGACCTCTAAATACATTGACCTCCTGGTTTCAAGTACTCCTTCTCTCGCATCATCTTCGAGAATCGAAGATCCTGTCCTTCCTTCCCTAAAACACATCATTGTGACCGACAACTGCGCCGACGTGAAAGACTTTCAGACGGAATTAGGCAAAGTGAAAGCAGCGATTCCCTTTGGTGATCTTCTCCTCTTTAACGACGCAGGAGCGGGCACCGCGGTGGATAGCATTTCAAGTAGTTTGGATCAGCATGACGTCATCAACCTTCAATTCACTAGGTGCGCTCCTCTGGCTCATCATCGAACGATGTTAGGGGTGCTGAATAGTTCCATTCAAGCGGGACTACCGGCCTCCCAAAAGCAGTTTCCCTAACCCATCACAATCTAATCAATAATGGATGGCTCATTGGACGATGCATGTACTTCACTGAGGAGGACAAACTCTGTATGCTAGCTCATCGGCTTCGATGCACTCATTCCTTGGCTAATCTTCTGCTAACGTGCAGGCAATGTTCCTCCATTATTCCACTGTTTTGATAAGTGCCGATTGAGACTGCGTGGTATGCGCTCGGTAACTTACCTTGTTCTCCACCAGCACGTCTTGTTTTGGGGAACCTTGCTGCATGGTTAGTGCTCTCATTAGCGCGCAATTTGAAAAAGACACCGAGGCTCTCTACACATATAGGCTCCATGGCGCTTGTATCGTCTATCCGTCGGAAACATACAGCCCACCAGCGATTCTCGATGCTCTGCACGAGGAGCAATGCACTGCGGTTCATGGAGTTCCAACTCATTTCCTTGGACTTCTTGAAGCGTATGAGAAGGACAAGGCTGCTGGAGCTGTTAGGGATTTCTCTCATTTAAGGTACGATTCGTGCTTGAAATAACGATGTAGCCCGTTGATTGAACCTGCCTGGATACGCAGGACAGGTATTGCTGCGGGTGAGGTTCTCAAAGCTTAGGTCCTATGCCAATACTGTGAGCAATCCAGGATCACCTGTTCCGATCGATCTCATGAGACAACTCATCGAGAAGCTCAATCTACGGGACTTGACTATTGCATACGGAATGAGTGGGTGAAACCTCACCTGTTGGGGGAGATCGCACGTTAACACATGGCTCGGATCTCCCACCACTCCACCCAGCTGAGACCAGGTACCTTCACCATGCTCAGTGGGGCGCATCAACCGCTAACCACCTTGCACCGATAGTCCTGTATCGTTCCAAACTACACCAGCAGATCCGATCAAGAAACGAGTAGAGACTGTGGGCAAAATCCAGCCTCACGTCAAAGCAAAAATCATTGACGAGAATGGGCATATTGTACTTGTCGGTGAGTAACCTAATTTTCTCCCTCATCACTCATAGCCACTGACCCGTCTCATTCGTCGTGCAGGTCAACCTGGCGAACTCTGCGTCAGTGGTTACAACGTCCAAAAGGGCTACTGGGAAGATCCCGAACAAACTGCTCTTGTTCTTCGGCCTGACCCTGCGATTCCGAATTTGAAATGGATGCATACCGGAGATTCTGCAATTATGGATGAGGAAGGTTATCTAAAAAGTCAGTGGAGAGAAATCCTCCTTGCATCCCTGAGCTCACACCTCTCTTTTAACAGTCGTTGGAAGGATCAAGGTACTCTCGGAGCAGAGTATATTGCGACCGATAATTAACGTTTTGTCTTCCCATGCATTAAGGACATAATAATCCGCGGAGGAGAGGTAGGCCATCCTCCGATCTCTAAGCTGCGGGTCTAAAACTCGTCTCTCCTGATTACAGAACCTCTTCCCTGTTCAAATCGAGAACGTACTAACAGCACACCCCGCCATCAATGAAGCATCTGTCGTTTCCGTTCCGGATTCACGATACGGCGAAGTCGTTGGAGCATGGATCGGTCGACAGACTGGCGCACCGCCAATAACCCGAGAGGAAGTCCGTTCTTGGGTTGCAGAACAGATGAATCCGCAGGTAATTTTGACGACATTGCCACATTGAAAGGATGATTCAGCATTGATTCGACTTCAAACCAGAACGCCCCCGCTTGGGTATGGTTCTTGGGAGAGGAAGGCGTCGAGGGGGAATTGCCGAAGACGGCCAGTGGTAAAATTCAGAAGAATATCTTGAGGGACTGGAGCAAAACTTGGGTTCAGAAGGGCATCGGTGGAGTGCGGGGATAGCACGAAGCGAGGGAGGGACGAATAAGCTCTAGAAGGAATTGTATATCTAGTCTAGAAACCTCTGTCGTATAAATAGAAGAAGGATAAGAGGCAGGGTCGAGAGGAGGGTGAATAATTTAAGAAGGAGAGGGGTGACGGTCTAAATCTATGCATATGGCTGTGCGTCATGAATCCCAGATAGCTCCGAAGGCTGGCACGCCTGTTGCAGTATGTCTGAGTGAGCGCTCTGCCCACGGTGTGTTTGAAGATGCTCTTACCTCGAGCCATAAGTCCGTACACGACCTTTTGGGTGAGGGGTTGGTTGGAGATGATGCATACAGCCTCTGCGTTGAACTCCTTGTAAACATGGTGGACCAACTTGACCATATCTACCAAAGCACCATCAGGCAACGGATTCGCAACGCGGAGTGATCCTACTCACCGGGTTTCCCGTGGGCATCGGTATCGTAAACGATAGCATCGGGAGCCGCCATCATGATCGAGTCGACCAAGCGGTCGCCGTAGGTCTTGCGAATGTTGCGAGACGTCCACAGGAGCTTAATTGCAGTCTTATTTGCAAATACTGCGGATCAGCAGTCGCGTGAGTACGATTATGCGGACAAAGCAACAATGCTACTTGCCATGCGGAGCGCAGGGAGCGATACCGCTTCCTGTTGCAACGACCACAACCCGGTTGAAGAGTGGAACCACGTTCATTATACCGACTATTAGCTAAGAAGAGTAGATTAGCCCGCGAGACTCCAATTATTTCACCGAAGCGACGCCACTTACGACACCGCGTACCCAGATTTCCTCAGGTGGGTTAGCAATAGTCTTGGATGTCCAGTCACCAACACGGGAGATGATGTGGTCAAAACCCTTCTGGCCAGGAATAGAGATAGTGGCAAAAGAGTGCCATTCAGTCAAAGGACTGTAAGAGACACGAGAGAAGGTTCCTGGAATGGCGCTTGAATAGTCGTAGTGAATCCGGACAGCTTGCAGGATGGATGCAATCAGAGAACGCCCGATTAAGACATATATGGGCTACCTACCATGATTGGATAGTACTTCGGACTGAACTTTGACTTTTCGGAGATGCGTCCAGGATGAAGCAATGGAAGCGGTGAGGATGACGACAAGCCAGAAAGGAGCAGAGTGACGCATTGCGACGTGAAGAGGAACGGAAGGGTCTTTGTAGTCTCTGATGAGTAGAACCACTTGTGCCCACACCAGGCCGGTCACAGTCCAGCCAAGGAACTGACAATGGAGTAGGTTAGCAGATCACAGAAGTAACCGAAGGTCACGTACACGATGGACCATCTCAAATTTGTCGTGATGGACCCTTCTCCAAGCGGGGGCAGCCAACGATATGATGATAATTAGGAAGGCGAGGATGATATAGGTGATTACAGCCAACGGTATTGAAGCTTTGTGTCGCCTGAGGTCGACACTGACTTGAACAGTGAAGTAGATCAGCCACATCGAAGCTGCAATAGCGGATCCTGAATGAACTGAAAGAGAAATCAGGTTTATCAACTGGAGTTTTCTACAACGAAAGCCTTGGCACTTACTTCCTCCCAGACTGTAAATTCTTGCTGTAAAGACGCGCATCCTCAACGGCCATGACTTTGGTACAGCAGTAAACACGAAGAATAGCCCGTTGACGACCTATGCAAAAACAACAGTCAGCTTCCGCTCTGTTTTACGCGGTTTAAAAAAAGGGGGGACATACATGTTCCTCACGAATGACGACGGATACAAATATGTTGGCAATGACAACCTTCCCAATGTAGTCCGTTGTTGCCCCGCGAACAGCGACAGATATTAGCACTCCCAAGTTAACGAGGAACACAACGGAGAACAGTCTCCGATAGACGTTCAAGATCTGGTGTCGAAGGTTGCGTAGAAGCTTTCGTTGACCCTTCTCTGGCAATCCAGTCTCCATGTATCCTTCCCAGCCGCCATCAATATCCTCGAGACCGTCTTCAACAGACTTTGAGGCGACTATAGTTTGGTTTATTTTCTCCTTTTTCAAGGAGCCTTCTGAAGATTTCGGGGATAGCGAGTGAACCGTTGGCGTCGTTTCTCCAGACCTGGTGAGGTTGGGTAGGGGAACGGGAGTAGATAACATTGTCGAACGCGTTTCATCGCTTTGGTGACTCTATATTGGAGGAAGGGTTATGAAGGCGAAGAGAAGCTGAAGAGTTTGTGGACTGGGGCACCGCGGACTACGGCTTAAGTATGTCCGCTATGCCAAAGGGTACCGCGAAGCTTTATTAAGTCGATATTGGGGACCCCAAAGTGTGCTGTAACAATCATATGCCACGCAGTCGCCTGGAGGTTCTCAAAGAAGTTCCGTCGATGACGCTACGCTAGTAGCCGCCACCGACCGAAGCTTCAGCAGACAGGGAAGGTTTCGGGCGAGAGTAGGAGGTGTGACTTCGAGTTAAGCGTTCGTCCATATGTCTTGCCAAGACACAAGTCTTCCCAAGTATTGAATGGAACAAACTAGCGCCAGAGGGCCCGACACTGAACACCTGGTACTGTGCTTGCGGCGATTGTTTCGTCAGCAAGCTTGCTACCGGAAGTGAGATGTAAATGTGGGGCAGCTAAATATTGGATTATAAGGAGTTTCAATGGGTAGCCTGTATTTCCTCGGCACCGAGTGCGTCGCTTGAAGTCTGGAATGGCGGTCACATCGAGCTTCCCAGTACTGCAAGCCTCACTTGCCCGTCCGACTGCATCCAGAATCTGAAAGCCCATCACGCCATGCTCAGCATCCCATATCCTATCCCCCTCATTAAGGTGTGAACAGGTCCCTTAGGTCCGGGGTTCCGATGAGACCCGATTCCCAAGTTCGGGTCCGAAGGCTTCTACGCAGCCGCGCCGCCCTACCGATGACAAAGAACGAGCACGAATTTTTAGAGGTGGGTGGGGTGGAAAATGCGATTTGGAGGGAGTAGACAGCTTGAAGATTTGGGTGTGAAAAAGATTGTTTTCGGTAATTTGTTCGCCCTTTGGAAACACCATGGATACCGAACTCCAAAGTCTCCGACCCAATTCCCTACTTGATATACGAGTCCCCTTTAAGTTATCAGCTACCTAGCTTTACTGTCATGTCTATCCAAGCCACCTCCGGTGGAAGCTGGCTTATACCGCCCAATATCGGCTCCAACACTCGCTCCAAACTAAGCCGCTTCCAAATAGTGGGGTATAAAACATACCGCCTGACGACGCCGATCAGCATGCACGAGTTTCAACTATGAGTACAACAGATCCTCGGAAGTCTCAACCATGAATCACTGGCAGAGGCACGCTAGCCGCAACCACCTCCTTTTCTGGCAGGTCTGACGTCACGGGATCGGGTCCGTCGGATCCCAGCACCACACGGCGCAGTTCTCGAACCCGTGTCGACCGACTTCAACCACAACTTTCTCTCACCATGGGACTTCTCAGCAGACTTCAAGCAGAGCTCAAAGGACCAAAGTACATCACAGAAGCAGAACTAGACAGTTCACTTGGGACAATACCTCTCACGCGGCTTGATCTGAATCAGGTCGATTGTTGGAGATACCGAAAAATGCGGGGTGTCAACCTCGGTGAGTGTCCCGCTCGAACCGACCTAGCTCGAGACTGAATTTCGAATGATCAGGGGCTTGGTTCACCTTGGAACCTTGGATTGTCCAAGCACCCTATCGTTCGGCGTCTGGGGTTCGGGCTAGTGATCTCGACGTAGCCAAGGGAAAGAACGCCCAGGACATAATAGAAGACCATTGGGAGAATTTCATCACTGAAGAGGACTGGGTATGGTTAGTTGAAAGGGGAATCAATACCGTTCGCCTTCCGGTGAGAACACCACTGGCCGTGGTGGCTTATTCCCGAGCAGTTCACAGACTAAGCTGTATCGATACTAGATAGGTTACTATCATTTAGCAGGACAAGAGCCGAAAGTTATTAAGGGGACCGACTTCGATGGGTGAGCCAGGTTTCACGCTACTTGCAGCAACTCCAGCCAAAGCACTAAGCTATTAATGTCGCAGTTACGGAGCGGTGTACGCATCAGCTTGGGAACATATCAAAAAGGCAATCGAAACAGCAGGGCGCCATGGAATTGGTGTTCTAGTTGGTGAGATTGAACGTCATTGCGATCCGCGGATCGACTGTCTGACGAGCTTTGGGAATTCTCAAGACCTCCACGCAGCGGCGGGTGGTCAAAATCACAATTGTGAGCCCTTTATTTGTCATAGTACAGCATGGGGCTGACTGTATTGCGCAGCTCACTGCGGCATTAGCCATGGCAGAGTGCATATGTGGGATTCCGATGTGAACCTGCAGTCGACATCCATCGCGTTGCAGTTCCTCGTCCGCAATCTCTCACCCATGGCAAATTGTGTGGGTGTAGAACTTCTCAACGAGCCGGCCAACAACGAGAGGGTTCAGGCATGGTACGAAAAGACGATCGCGTGTCTGCGACGGATCAGTCCCGACTTCCCAATATACATTTCGGACGCCTGGGATCTCAACTGGTATAGCACGAAATGCGGGGAGAGACCAGATTTTGTGATTGTGGATCATCATCTTTACCGAAGTTTCACGGAAGAAGATAGGACAAAATCGGGTGACGAGCATGCCGCCGAAATCCGGAGCTCGACGAAAGAGTGGCTGGCGGAGATGTCCAAGCGAGCCCGAGGGAATCTCATTATCGGGGAGTGGAGTGCTGCACTTCACCAAGACAGCCTGCGGTCAGATGATCCTCCAGAAAAAGACCGACAAAGGAGAGTTTTCGCTCAAGCGCAGCTCGAGGTATTTGAGGAACACACCGCAGGCTGGTTCTTCTGGACGTACAAGAAGGAAAAGGGCTGGGATGCAGGGTGGTCTTTCCGGAATGTTATTCAGGCCGAAATACTACCCAAATCTTTCGGTCGAAAGCGAAATCCGAAGTTGGTTGATGATGAAGGCAAGAGAGATGCGAAGCTAGAACAGGCGTTGGGTGAGTTGAGTGTGCGGCATCGAGTAACGTCAAGCTGAATCTGGGGTTCGGAATCAACTCCACAGAACAACACAGAGCATACTGGACACCCAAGGGCGATAACTATGAATTTTGGCGGTTTAAAGAAGGATTCTTGCAAGGATGGAAGGACGCCTTCATGTTCGTCACATTCCCCAAAGGCTCCACCTCTTCGGAGCTCGGCTTCCGCGGAGAATGGTTGAAGCGGCGCACGGCTCGACACGCTCGAGATTATGGATCAAGCGAGTTTCTTTGGGAGTTTGGTGAGTTTCTGCGGATTCAGCTAATAGCTTAAAATGGCAGAGCTAACATAGTGTGCAGAGCATGGCTTTAATGAAGGACACGATGCTGCGATGTCGGTTTATGGCTAGCTAAACGTCTCGAGCGCCCCGACGACGGGCAGCCTTGTCAAGAGGAGACTTTTTGTAAACGTACTGGGATGTTGGGCCAAACTTACGCGGAAAATTATCTGCCTTCGATTCATGCGTGCGATATAGCTCTCTCAGTGCCTTACTGGAGCGATGAAAGCTCGCGAACCTACGTCGGCCTCCATTTACTAACGACGGATCTCCGCCTTGCTTTGACACCAGTGCGGTCATTGCGAACGAGCCAGGCGCTAGGAGAGCCGCAAACATTTCCTTTAACAGTGAAACGCCTAATTTCAAGTCTTGGGCAAACGGAGTTGGCCAAGAATTCCAACATCCGAGCGGCCTGAGGTGCTTGTGGGCCAGAAGATTCGAAGTTGACCACCACTTATGCGTCGAAGGGTGCGACGTTGCTCTCTCGCATTGCATACGCTAAATCGTCGCACAAATGTTTGAGACCCTTGGAGTGGCCTCGGTCTTGTGACTTTTTTTAAACGGGGGGAATGCGTCGTGCTATTCTCATTACGTCGACACCAACAAGACAAAATTCTATGAATCGGCACCCTTGCTCTTGCTCCTGAAGTAATAAAGGGTTTTAGTCCGTGATGCAAGTAAAACACAAATGGACTCACAGCTGGTAGCCTGCAGCGATGAAGGGAATGGCGAAACCAAGACCGCAATAGGCGACGACCTTGACGGCGAAGGTCTTGGGATTGCGGTAGTCGAAAGGCATCTGCGACAGAAGAGAGCGTTATGATATTGTATTGAACACAGGGAACGAGATTAACATACGTTCTACAAACAGGTCTTGGTTAGTACCATGCGAAATTAGACGTCCGACCGTAGAACTCACGTTGTAGACAGTGTTTTCTGGGTGGCCGTGGGCCAGGCGGGTGTTGCGGATAGCTCCACGAGCAAGGACAGGACGAGCAGCACGAGCGATGATCATTTTTGAGGTTTGAGGATAAGAACGGGGGGGGGGATACAAGTAAGTGGGAAGGGATGTGGTCTCGGTTGAAAGCGGAATGAGAGTCGCACGTAGATAGTCAACACGGCGATTAGCTAATGTTCAAACTGTGGCGTTGGAACCGCGGCTTTTCTCCCTCATCTGTCCACTGCGCCGCCTCGTGCTGTGAGGCAGCTTCGTTTCTTCGGTCCCCATGGTGTTCGCTGACTCCTGGAAGCATTAGAAGCGCTCCCAGAGGCTAGAGCTGTGCATTGCTATCTGTTCTTAAGCCCAGTAGCTGGGTACTGTTTATCACGCTCTCCAACACCAACCCCACTTCAACGTCATGTCCGACGACACGCAAACAAGAAGAAGGGCAGTCAGTTTCAACAATTCGTATCTTATCGCTGCGTTAGATGTCGATGAGACCGACAGGAGGCGAAGCTGGAGTGGCCGCCCAAAGAAGACTCTCAAACACTCCCCTGTGCTCGCGGAAAGGTTGCCCAGCACTGTGAGGATACCACGTTTAACGGTCATTGCCGACATTACTTATTTCTCACCTCTCCTTTAGGCCTTCATTCAGCGAGAAGCCGATCACCTGGCCCCTATCTCTGTAATGAAAGCCAAGTTAGAGGAAGCGGCGGAAGCTGAGCTCGACGACGAGACCGATATCATCGAGTTGGACGCCGGCTCGGAGGACACGCCTTTGACCCCATCTTTCGAGCCTCCCTCGCCCGTCACATCCCCCGGCGGCACCCTCCGAGCAAAGTTCTTCGCCACGGCATCCAAGGTTTTCAGTCCGACAAAGCCCAATAGTGGTACAAGTGGCGCAGGTCCGTGGAAGGAACCTCAGGCCTGGGAAGTAATGAAGGCTATCGAAAGCAAGGATGTGATGTTTTTGATGGAAGTTCGAGACCGCGCATTTCATGTACGTGTGTTTTTTATGTTATCTCACTTGGCGCGCCACACGACATTGAACCTTCCACGTTACGACCCCAGCTTCTGTTACGGAGGTCCGGAGACGCTACGCCATTACTTCATGCGATGAGAATTGGCCAAAGCCATCGAGATGTAGCTATTGTTTTGGTTGGAGCAATGAGTAGATATGTCAACAATCTCGAGGATGAAGACATGGACAAACCGAGGACAAAGGCAATGTTGAAGGCTCTCCGTAAGTGAACCTGTTGTCTCCCATAACCACCTCGCCTTCACTTCCGAGTACTGACATGTGTTGGGACTCCTGTGACTTGTGTAGGAACGAATTTGAAACTGGCCATCGATAATTCGCTAACAGTACCCCACCAGTCGGACCTCATTGCCTCGTTCCTCCAGACCTTAGTGATGTCCGAGGGAGACCGCTGGCTTTTAAACCAAATACATCAGATCAGCCTCGAGATGAGAGGTGAAGGAAAACCCGTTGAAGCCACAGAAGAAGCCGTTCGGAAATTTGCTACCCGAGAGCTGGGGAAAGCAAAAGGACTGATCGCCGCCGTAGACGATTAGTGAGTGGAACTTTTCGGTGTTCCTATTATTTAGCCAAAACGACTAATTCGTCCCTCGTTCATTTAGTGTCGCAAATGCGACAGGGGACCTGTTGATGATGGCGGCGTGGTCTCTCGCTTCCGAGAAAATTGGCGAAGGAGACCCAATACCGGTCCGTCGACCCCCGCGATTGCCCCTTTCGTACATTACTGACCCGTCGACTGTTTGGCACCTGACATGCGGTTTTCTTCTCTCCGTCAGACATACGCGTTCGCCCGGGACGATCGTGTGTACAAGTCGTTCAAAACACAATTCAGCCAACACAGGGCGGCGATTCGAAAGAAGTGCAGCAACCGGCTTCAGTGGCAGATGCGGACGCTTGAAGACACGTTTGAAGGAAGGAACGAACCACTAAGGAAGAAAGTCGATCTCCTGAGGGAAGAGTTCGACGTAAGCGCTTGAAAACGAATGCGGCATGACAGGCGACTGGATGATCACCGCCCATCGCCGTGACGCCGTTGGAAGACGAGAGGAAGCAACGCTCTGGCAGTACCCGCTTCGTTCCGGATAATCCTTTTCTTTTTCACCGGTCATACAACACAATCCCCAGTACAGCATGAAACCCAGATCAACGGTGAGAAGCAGCAACGTCTGTGGGGGGACCGGATGTCCGTGCAGGGCAAGTGATATTCAGGTTCTTCATTGAGAACCCACTTGTATGTTCTAACCGGAAGTCTCTATATGGAATGTCATAGCTAACCTTTTCCCTGGTATTAGGCCTGGTTCGGCGTCGTAAGCCTCCTTCACGTCCTTGTGTGGGTGTCGAATTCGCTTGGGGGCGGGATGTGGTGGATCCGACCCCCTATGCCGTCATGCCTCGACGTTTGATTCGTCCCAATTACCCTTGTTGAGTGATATCATCCTGAGACGAAGTCATCCGTCGATACCCGGAACCACGAAATCAAATCTTCTGGCTGCGACGCTACTTGAACGGGAAATAGCCCTCCTCCTCAAAGCTAACATCCCACCTCACCTCATAGTATATCTTATCTCCCCTCACTTCCTTCGCCTTCCCACCGCCTACCAAAACCCCTTTGGAGCTTGGACAACCAACCTTCTTTCCTTTCGCTTCCTCTTTCGTCGTCACATCGTTCGCCCGGCTTTCTGGATCTAATCTATCTATTTGATTCCAAGTGAGTAAGGTCCCATGGAGTGTGATTTGGGCGATTACTTGGGGTCGGCTGATTTTGGTATTTGTGTTCCTTCTTGGACATATGCAAGATGTGCTAGATTACGCTTGTGGACACAAGATCTGGACCTCTGCTGAATATTTCGCACATCGGATCTCCTGGGTGCAGGTTACGAAACCTAGAACCGACCTGCCGCTTCCGGCTGTACATTGAGGAAGGGGAACGAATGGGAAAAAAACGAATCAGAAAAGCTGATTTCTCACCAAACGGCGTGGGGATGGTCGGCTGATCGGAAGGTCGCTGCATATGGGTCTCTTCTCTCTCACTGCGTTAAGTGCGCACAGCTTTTGATATCTTGGTGCTCCCCTTCGTTCCGGAGGTAGGGCCCTCTGGAGCACCTTTCACCGCCGGGCTTTGGGACGAGGCTAAGCTCCATTGGGGGGCTTCAAAGCCCGACGTCCGGTGATACCGTCCTTGCTACAGACTTTCAGCCCATCGCCGAACCTTGCCGGAGCGAGGCACCATCGCTCTGGTCTTTAGACTCAACTAAGAAAACATGAAGTCGCCTCCCCTTTCGGGGTGGGGGATATTGGTATCTTACCCACGAAATGGCCGGGGGAGGTACGCTGGCCACAAAGCCGCACTGTAAAACCCTTCGTCTATCGATTGTACGGAATTACCCTTGGTATGGAATGAAATCTGGGAACGCTCGGACCGAGGACTGCTATGTGCTGCTATGAAAGGCCTCACACGGGTCTTCTCGTGGTACGGCCCATTCTCGCGGTTCGTGGTCCAGACTTTCACCCAATATGAATGCTCCCCGTCTTTTGTGAACTCTCTCTGGTCTACCACGCTTTAGCAAATTTCTCTAAGGATGGTAAACATTAGGTCCTATACTCGAGCAACGCCCATTGAACCCTCGGGTTCTTTTAGGAGGTGAGTGTTGTGACAAGCTTCTCTTTTTGATCCCCTTCCATATTCTTCTTTCGACATATCTCTCGGACCCGTCACGGTGCGCCGAATAGACCATCCCACAAGAACGGAGACGATCAGGTTACTTGCTTATCCACCTCCCCCCCAACAAAAGGGTACACGTGGAACGATCGCGAGCCGGGGGGTCGCGTATACTATTAGTTGGACAACTACTAACCTCGGTACTATCCGTCTGTGGAAGTTCCCGCTCGCACACACGCACGCTCCGTAAACCGAAGAGCAAAAACGAAATTCGCATCGACCGGACCCGATCGAATGGGAGGCAGATTGACAGGGAACACACACGGACAACAAGGTGCTCCCTTACTTCCGTGCGCCCCTTCGTGGCCAAACCAAGAAAACCGATCTCTTACCTGGGTTGATATCGATCCTTGAAATGAATTAGAAGGTTAAAAAAAAAGCGGATTTCCGGCTGAGCCATCGACCTATCAGCAGGCTGAGCTCGTTAGTCAAGGCGGGGATGCATCAATGATAACTCCTTTGCAACAAGGGCAGAGGAATTGATGGTAATGGGGAAACAAAGGCTTTTGGTGCTCTATTCAAGCCTAGCTAAATTATTGATTGATTCTTCGTACACGTGGAGAGCGCGTGAGCCGTCGGTGCATTAGAGACTGTGTTGAATTCGCCCGATATGGAAGGTGCGATGGGCGGTGCGGTATGATGTGCGCGGGAAGTCAGGGGAGGGGTGGAGGGAGGGAGAGAAGCGAAAGGAGAGAAGCAGCGGACAGAAAAGCAAGAATGGGGGAAAGGAGGTTTCGGGGACAAGGATGGGGAGTAGGGCGATGATTCGATAGATTTCCCACGGAAGGGTCCGTGAGTTCTCCGCCACCTGGGTCCAGTCGAAATTTCTCCCATCATCATCTCCTCAGCTCGGTCCTGTCTTCGCACAATGTCGAGGAAGCTCAGGACGGAAGTATACGTGATTATAATGAACGTGCCTTGCTTTGCGGCTTTCTAATCCGAGAGACATGTCGTTTCCAGTTACTTTCTCTTTGAGAGACTCTTTTCATCTCGGTTGAGCGGGATGCCTGGAGTCCCGATGAGAGGCTTTGTGGATGGGTGATGACGTTGCATTGTCCTTGTTCCTTTCAAAGAAATAGGACGAGTGTATGCTGGCCCACTAAAAGAAAAGCCTCAAACTTAGCTTCGACCTGTGGCTGCACTTTAGAATACCGGATTACCTTGTCCCCCCTCTTCCTGCCCTCCCCCCACACAAGCCGCATGGTTTGTGAAGGCATGTATCATACTAACGTTGAGATGGCGTATGCGGGCTGCATGAACTTACTCGGAGAAGCTGAGGTTCCACAACTTCACACCATATGGTCACCCGACGGCTTTTGAATGCAAGGGCTTCCGAATAAGGCAAATCTCCAGTTTCTTTCGAAAGGACACGAGGCAGCGCGGGTCCCAGGCATGTGAATATCGGACAACAGCTAGGGTAGCCAACGGAAGCGAGAATTGAAAAGTACGGACCCGATTGGCCTGGAAACCCGACGTCTGCAAAAATTACTTTACGTGGATAAGAGGGGGGGGGCGGGAAACAATCGTGGCGTGTTCCTTGGGGGATTTCTTACCCTGGGTTGGGCGAAAAAAACTTGTGCTGGGCTGCTGGGCCTCATGTACCTCAGTTTATCTGACCCTGCTCGAGGCTCGACCTTCTTTATTGCTTGCTTTTCTGCTTTTATTCCTATAAGCTTTGATTAGCTTGGGGATGCTGAGCACAAAGCGCAAGGACCCGTTTAGGCTGCCTTATCCCTCCGGAGCCTTAGTGCAGATAAAGTATCGGCGTTGTGCAGTGCACCTCCGACCTTTTAGGCAAACCAACGGCGGAATTGCCAAGTGGAATCCGAGGACCGGAGACTCGGATATTGAAGTCTTCCGGTATCCCAAGAGCTAAGCTTGCGGGTCTTTTTAGCGTTTCGTGGAGTCAAGACGCTAGTGCATGGATACAAACGTCCTAGATAAGTGCTCCTGAACAGGTTGCGTTTGAGTGGATTTTGCGTTATGAATTGGCTTCCAAGGGGTTGATGGGTCCTGTCAACGATCATGTCGTCATTCATTTATTCGGAAAACAAAGCGGACGTATGGACGGCTTCTCGGCCACGAGCTCCCAGCCTGTGTTCCCGACGGTCTCATCTCACCCACGTCGGACACGTCAGACGGGGTTTCATGTCTCTATTGAACGGGTAAAGCTGGTGAGGCAATTATTGAGTTCCTGTAACTCTTCCCCGTCAAACGAAAGAGTTTATCCAGTGTTGCCTTTGACACGACACGCTTTTCATCTTACTTGTGAACGTTTTGTCTCAACGATCCCCGAAAGGGTAAGCTCGACACGTTTTTCTCTCTCTCTCTCCGGACTTCGCAATAGTGCTAAAACCCACCGGCACGCAAGTTTCCGACCCATCGGCACACGCCGCGTTCGCGCGATCGCTTCCCGGCTGACCCTATCGATACAATATAACTCAGAGGGCCTCCAACCCATCTCGACTATGCGCTTTCTGGAATAGGCAGGAAGAGCCAGAAACTAGACAACGCCAAGATGTTGCCTTTTTTTCCTTCTTCCCCTTTTGGCCCTTCAGCTGTGCTGTGTTCGGAGGGCGAGGGTAGGAAATAACGCCGCCAATCATGCATCATTTTCCACCATCATCCATTTAGCTTCTACCTTGAACCCGCGCGCGCTCCCGCGCGAGCTTCGCGCCGCCCGATCGGATATCCTTGGGTCGAGCAACGCGATTGGACAAGTCGACTGTGTTGTGGTACCGGAAACCCGTATAGGGGGGGCTCTCTTTCGCGTTCAGGGACGGGGGAGGGGGGAGAGCAAGGGACGCCGCCTTTTAGCCTGTTGTCCGCGGGTTGGAATGAAAATCAGAGAGAGACGGAGATAGAATTTGAGAGAGTAACGGTGATTAGAAGCCTAAAAAAGAGGACT
>KN822945.1:222566-238934 GCA_000827465.1 Tulasnella calospora MUT 4182
CCGCTCCGTCTAGGAGACGAGGAAGAGAGCGCATGGACCTCGGTTCGCTGATGGATGGCGATGCTGAAGAGTCCGCAAGACGAAAGAAACGGAGGAGCGATCCTTATCCTCCCCCGTCGTCGTCGTCCGGCTACGATGGACCATCGCGTCGGACGCCTGGTCGGAGTCCACCTTGATCGTTCTGTTTTGTGAGGGCTTTTGGACATTTGTCAATTCCGGTTTGGTTGGCTTTCTGAGTTTTGTCGGTCGTCGCTTTTGGTGCCACCTTGTCTTTCTCGTTTTCCTCTCCCCTTGTTTATCATTTCTATTGCTCTGCTTTCCGCCAACAAGTCTTTATTGGGTCACGCTGCCTCTTCCTACCCTTTACCTTCCTTCTTTACTCGCCTTTTCCTCTCTCTCTCTCTCTCCATGACCGTTGATGTGTTATGTCGCCATGCTGCATGGACGTTTTTCCCTCTCACCTTCCCCCTCAACCACCTTTGGGTTCCCGGCGAACATGAATTCGAACTCTCATGTACTTGTCCCTTTTTGCTTCTTTCTCGTCTCTTTTCCTTTTCCTTTTTCAGCCAAATACCTACTGTGTCAGTAAGAAACAACGAAGTCTCTCTTCGAATCCATCATCTACCATCTTCATCATCTGGTCTCAAGGATCGATCGATATCCTCCCCTCGTCCAAACTCCAATTCTTTGCCATGCTCTCGCTGTGCGTTTCCACGTGTGCGCGCATCGTGGGTTAGCGGGGCCATGATGTTTTACGTATTTGTTGCGTAGGGATACCAAATCAACAACGACTGTTACGTCTAAAACTCGTGCGTTCGTCGTTGAAGCAACATTGGCCGAAATCCCCATTCATATCAGCGACGTCCACTTCAGCGACGTCCCGCTCCTCAGCCATACGGGCGGTGTTCCGCCTTTCGTACTTGTTGGCATGTGCAGTCTGCCTCCTCTCGGCGATCCGTTCCATACAATCACAGACCGAAAGGAAGCCCGGGTCGCCTTCCAAGGCGTCGAGGGCCATCTGGGCTGCGGTGAAGGACGTTGCGGCAGCGTCGGGACCGTCTAACTCGACCAGGACAACTTCATGTATGACAACTGCAAAATAACCTCGGTTAATACACTATAATTGTCGCGCGCCAAAATATGCATACCACTTCGCGTATACGTCTTCACTCCTCTATTCATGTTCTCTTGAATGGAATTCCTAAAACCCTCGCATTTCCGCTTCTGAAAAACGACTGACAGGGCGTTCGATGGGTGGTCCCCAGTGCTGTCTGGTCGGCCAAAACGATCAAAGAAAGGTTTCAGGACATTGTCAAACATCGCTCGGGCACCACGAGAGTCAAAGTCCTCGGACATCAGAAGAGCGCCCAAGAGCGCTTCTACGAGGTCCGACAATTCCTATGAATTCCCATCAGTGTTAGACCGTTCTGGATTCCTCGACGCACCAGACGCACCTTTGGGGCCGAAAGACCGCTCCAATATTCTTTGGGGGGTTGCTCGCTCTCTTTCGCCCTTTCTTCGGCTACGACTCGCGCTGCATTTAGAGCCGCTTCGAACGCATCGATCTTGCGCCGTAGGTCAGTCGATCCGTAGATGAGGTGTTTTGCTAAGCCACTTTCAACGCAAATTGCGCTGAGGGGCCCCAGCGAAACCAGGCTGCTCTGGTGTGACAGATAAATGGCCCGCGCAGGATCAAGGATTAAAGGCCGGCTTACTTTCAATGCAGTGAGCTTGCCAGGACCTAGATCCGGATATTTGTCGTACAGGTATTGCACGGTTACTGAAGGTGTTGATTCTGTAAGCGGGCAAGACCGATCACTTTACGTGGAGCTTACAGAATTCCAAGACACCATCTCCAAGGAACTCGAAGCGCTCATAGGTCTCGCTGTGGGACGCGGTGGCGCTCTTATGAGTCTGTCCATATCATGTCAGAAGACCTGGACACACAAGTTCCAATCTGGGCAACACGAACCAACGCGAGCTGGAGTAACTCTGGTCGAGAGAACTTGAATCCTATCGTGCGTTCGATCTCATCAACGTGTTCTTGCTTGATTGGGTACGCCTCGTTTGGGGAAGGAATTGTAACTTTCCGAGCGAAGTCGCTCCATCTGCTGACGTTTGGAATAGGTAACCTAATTGCTTTGCAAGCCATCAGGCCCATTTCGTCCCCACCACTGAGATACGCGGCTCCTATCACAGATTCGACAACATCTGCAACGCGCTACAGGGAATGTAGCATCAGCAAATGAGAGCCGCGGGACATTGCTGAAAACATACCTTCGGAGCCAGCCAATGTGCATTTCGATCATTCTGGGAGAGGATGCGGCCCTTGCGATCAACCTCCCCCGTAAGTTCCGAAACAAGAAGTTGCTCTAGATCGATATCCGAGTCGTCATTTTCCGCAGCTCCGGCTTCATCGTGGGCTGGACTACTGCCAGCAGCCGTTGGAAGTTCAGCCTCCGATTCATGGGCACCTTGACTGGGCCCGTGACTTTGACGGCGAGCTTGGACTGAATAGCCGGGTGGAGTCCAGTGTTTCGAAGAGAAAGCTCGGGATAGTATGTACTCGGGTAATCCGCAGGTCGTGGCCGCGCGTTGAAGCGTGGTGTTCTGGACAATGCCTGCCCTTCGGAGATGCAGCTGCTCTTCCTGGGCCTCTGGGTCCAGAACAATGACATATATACTTGACATGTGCTTCAGAAACGAGTCACCTTGAGGTAGTTGTCAGAAACAACGCGAAAACGCTTCGAATTCAGGGCGACATACCAAAGAACTCCAGTCGCTGATAGTTGTGCTCCATGAGGGCAGAATTAGGTGTCAGCGCTTGCAATAGCAGCGAATCATCGATCCGATTCCGGAAGGTCAGAGCATTCAACTCCTTGGACAGTAGTAGATCGTTTATGCGCCACATGATTGATGGACACGCAAGCCCCGTCCTCAAAATGCTAACAAGATGTCAGAAATGAACCCAAGCAGACAAATGTCAAATGATGGCGTACCCGCCAGACAGAGGATACACGCTGGTGAGCTCCGGTATGCAATCTTTATGAAGAGTTTAGTACAGCGGCGGCGCAAAAGAATGAGTATCCCTCACAGTGACGTAGATCTTTAATCGCATTTTCCGGAGAAATCCTTTGAAATAGGTTCAGATTTCTAGGTAAAGCAATGGTCTCGATGAGAGGTTGATTCTCGTCTGTGACCCCCGGGAAGTTCTGCCAAAGAGCGTTATGGCATTCCAAAAGGTTTTCATAGTCAGCTTCGACCTGGGAAGAAATCAGCGCGGTTCTGGCCAGTTCTTATGCTAGGGCTCACACTCTGACCGGGAATTTTTGAGCGAGGATTCAGATCCGGCCGCAGTCGAATCCCAAAGTACAGGGCCGAGGTTGAACCCCGCTGCTCTTGGAACACGGTGTCTGCGAGTAGGGTGTCCCATTCACTAACCGGCTTTTCCTCTTCAAGGTCGAAGGGCAGATCGTCCATCCTAGCCACTCGGCGAATATCTTTCCATGAAATATATTGCGACACGGAGGGAAACGGCCAAGGTGTCTCCTCTGAGGGATGATCTTCATTCCACTGAGGGTTGAGCGGCAAGAAGAGGCAAGGGCTCTGAACCGAGGCCATGACGAGGTTCCGGCCCGTGATTGTTCTGCAGAACTCAGTTGAAAAGCTTTGAATCTCCTGGATTTCTGAGTCATCCAGATCCAAGGCTGCACATCGTTTAAGGTGCACAGTGCGAGTCAGTTCCACGAAGCGCAGTTGAAACGACGGGAACTCCGGTAGTGGACAGCGAGCCAGAATGCAGATGGACTGGAATGGGCCTGACCACAGGGGATGTGACACCTCGTCTAATTCGGACGGTGCGTTGGTACATAGTGTGACCACCGTGGGGTAGAACCGGCTGCTAACGTGCGACGACAGCGACCGCCCCCAAAATTCAATCTGGCGTTTCGCAAAGACGTACTGTTGAACAGGGGGCGGGACGCTACCGGCGCTGAAAGCTTTTGGTCCGCCCTTGGGGATGTCCAATGCAACCATCACCTTCGCTGGGCTTAAAGGAGGAGGAGGGGGAAATAAGGATGAACCGAGCAAGCGCAAACGATGAAGCTCCTGGCAGGCTTGGTAGCATGCCAATCGCCGAGCGTCTGCCTGAAAGCGGCACCAGGGACCAAAGATGGTACCCAACGGTGTACGCGATAGGTTGACGACGCACGAAAAACGTGCGCTACCGTTCTCGGAGCGTCGGCATTCTAAGAGCGGCGGAATAGCAAAGGTATCTTGGACCTCCTTCAGCGAGGTAGAGGCAAATCTGTAGATCGCCTCTAGTGCATGACTTGAGGTAAGCTTGGAGCCTGTGACCCCATCGATGATTCCCTCCTGATCTTCTGGTGTTTCAACGTATTCAGATCGATCGGCGGGACTGAAAGCTTCTCCATTCAATGTACCGGGGGGAGCATGCCGGACCTCCCCATGCAGGTGCTTGATCCACTTTTTCCAAGCGGGTGGTATGCTTCTCAGGGAATACGCAATCCTGCGATGATTGTCGTTCCCCTTCTCGAATAGTATGATGAAGCGGCTGCGCTTTGGGTGGGCCTTCGCCTTTGAATGGCAATAGGAGATGAAGTTCCTTGGAACGTCCCAACTGGAGGTAGATGGTTAGCGTGGTGAACTAGGGAACGCCGCAACAATCCTCACCGTATAACGCAAGTGGCCGGAGACAAGTCCAGCAGATCCTCTCCAACGGAAGTGGTCACGAGTAAATTGATCGCGCCATTCCGGAATTCTTCCAACATCTTACTCTGCAAGTTTGAAATTGGTCACCATATGTGGCACAATTATCTTCAGCGGCATATGACTGACATTACGAGTATTATCGGTATCTTCTGGGTCGGTGTTAGGTCCAGAAGATGTAATGTATCTGACCCGAAGGAAATTCAGGCTGGTGAGCTGGAGCATCGATGTGATCATGGATGCTGTTAAATCCCGCTCCACTGATTAAGAAAATATCAGTCGCTCGCTAAGGTATGTAAACTTAGGGGGGTTACCTAGGATAATACCCCTGAACGCGTCTCCTTCGGCTTCGAAAGTTGCTAAAACTTGGCAGAGCTTCAGGAACTTGGAAGTCACACTGAAGCTTTGAGAGGATCTGTCCATATCGATCTTCGGTTGGTCCATGTTTTTAAGCAGTCTCCATAGATCTGACAGGGTATTCAAAGGGGGGAGATCAGGAGGCTGAGCCATATCTCTTGGTCTCTTTTTGCCAATTTTGATTTCACTAGGCAGAATCGGTTCAACAACGTCTCGCAAATATTGCTTCCAAAAGAGTTTCGCCCCTGCCTCCCCGAGATCCTTTCGCCTAAATGGAAGTGTCAGCGACCATTTCTGAATGAAGCCCGCCGCGCTTACAAATATTTGGACGCCGCGAACTCCCTCCGGAAGTATCTTTCATTCCGATCAACTCTGTAGAGAGCGGCCATCGATAGAGATGGATTGGTGATGATCTCGGCATCGTAAAGAACAAAGATATCATCAGGTTTAGCAAGCCGTGCTATCTGAGCATTCCTGGCGGCATCAGGTAAACCGTATATCTTGGAGAACAAGAGTTCTTCAACAAGAAAGAGAGAACTGTTGTAAGTGGTTGACGAGCGTCCACCACAAAGGAAAGACAGAAGGTGAGGCCGTTGGGATTCGTCGAGCAAACTGTAGTGTTGCAGAAGTGCCTTGGCCACAGCGTGGTCCTCTCTCATATTATTCACATCGTCCAAGAGGACGAGATGCGCAAATTGCGTCAGATGTAGTAGTTTACGGGATAGGAGAGTTTCGAGGACCTGCATTCATCCTGGGTTACTACCCCAAACCACAGCGCATGGAGTAGGTCACTCACCGCCGGCGACAAGAATATCACATCCCGCTCCATCGCATTGCCGAGTTCTTGTTTTATGGAGTCTTCATCTCCGGGAAGATCCATTAGCGTTTGTAAGGTAATGTGGCTTCGAAAGCCAACGGACTTGGAAGCAATGGATATAATACGGGCCTGCGTGGTAGCATGGCCTGTATCCGCTGTGATGACAAGGGATACTTGACTCTGGTTGCGAGACGTCACTATCTTGGAGTTTTGTAACACTGGTATGTATATTTCCATAGCTAGATTGTGGGGATGCAGCTTCAGGACAGTGGTGTAGGGGTTGAGCAACAGCGAACTTACGGGGTTGAGTGTCCTCAACGGCCAGAATTGCTAAGTAAATGTGTCAGAAAGTGACGAGAAAACAACTTCCAGTAACAAACGCACTGTTCCGCTCGATCGCTGCTTGCACAATGGCATGGGAGATGTGAGCACTCGCCACCGGCGTTGTGGATGTCTGGTGCGCCTCAAACCGGAACACTGGAATGGGAAATTGAAGTCTAGGATCTTTGTCCCCATTGAAGTCCAAGTCACCCTCGCTTGTGCCGCTGGGAGAGTGGTTGAATTTAGCTCGCTTAGCGGATTGACTGGGGTCGTCTTCGTCGGAGTTAATGCCTCGCTTCCGAGTGTCGGAAGGTGATGGGTCCTGGGATTCATACGAGCTCCCAACGTTCGAAGGACCGGCATCTGGCTGATTCGATGGGCGCCAGTTCTTGCGGAGCAGATTCAACTGGTGGCGAAACCCGTGTCAGCGTTCTTGAACAAACCATACATGTAAAAGCTTGTGTTATTTACCATAATAGCGTTCAAATTGTTTCAATGCAGTATTACAGAGCCAGATTCGAGCGGTTAAGACGGTCTTAGAGACTGCGGGAGTGGTGGCCTGGTGGTGGCCTGGTGGTCGCGCTCAACTTGTTTGGTTCGCCGTGGTGTGGGAACTTTGAATTGCTAAAAATCGTCCCTCGACCTTTCCCGACAGAGGCTTGAATTCCTTGAGGCACGTCGAGCTAGTAAGAATTAAGAAAGCCTGAAGCATTGTGATTCTAATATGATTGGTGTATGAGCCCTTGATGGCCTATTGGACATTAATGTCTCTTCCAAACCCTAGTACAATTCATTAGCAACGAGATCTATGTATGTAATCCGCATTGGGGGAAAGTATGCCAAAAACAGCGACAGAAGAGTATTGGAAAAGAACAACAAGATGCTATGACTAAATGCAAATTTAAAATGTTTTAACGCCAATGAGAGATCGGCGGGGGTGGCGGAGGGGGGACGAATGGTAGCTGCGGAGGAGGGGGCGGTGGCATAAAGCCTTGTTGCTGCTGCTGTCCATACTGTTGCGGAGGTGGTGGGAGGGGAGTAACTGCAGGGGCCATACCTCCAGGTGGGGGGAATGAGTTGCTACGTCTTCCACCGTCTTGATTATATGATTGGTCGTATCCATTGAAAGGTGCAGGGGGAGGCCCTGAAACCGGAGCTGCACTCATAGGTTGACCCGGAGTCGGAAGAGGCCTGATTGTCCCAGTAGAACCCGAGGAAGGAGAATGGGCATGACCTGAAGGACCTCCGGGGACGGGCAGCGGCTTCGTTAGCGCCGGTGCTGAATTGTGCTGAAGGAACGGGGGTGGAGGGGGCGGAGGGTTCGGCAAGGCACCAGGAGGCTGAGGACTAGGGCCGCGAGGGGGGGACGGCAACGTCTGATTTTGAGGACCAGGAGTAGGTAACCATGACTGCGCGTTCGAAACGGGTGCAGATGGAGGAGCGGATGAAGAGGGTGGCGGTGGCTGGTAAGCTTGCTGAGGCTGGTAGGCTGGTTGGACCGGTGGCGCGGATTGGGCAGGTGGCGGCGGCGCTGGTTGAGGGGGAGAGGCATAATAACCGTTCGCAGGCGGCGGCGGTTGTTGCTGGTACGGCTGCTGGGGAGCTGCAGGGGGATACTGTTGCGCTGGAGGCGGTTGGTACTGTGGTTGCTGTGGTGGTGGGGGAGCATACTGCTGTTGGGCAGCTTGTTGGTAACTCTGAGGGTATGGAGCAGGTGTAGCACCTCCGTAATTGGGATACTGTCCGGGATTTTGAGGGTAGGGAGCTGGTGTTGCTGCTTGTTGCGGCGGGTATGGCGTTGGCGCTGGAGGAGGATAACCACCCGGAGGATTCTGGAAGCCCGAGTTAACGGGCGGAGGTTGGAATACCGAACCAGACGGAGGTTGATGGAAACCCATGGACGATGAAGGTGGAACGTAAGGCTGTTGGCCACCCCCAAACCCAGATTGGGGTGGTGGGTATTGTTCATACCCAGATTGTTGGGGTGGATATTGTTCATACCCAGGTTGTTGGGGTGGATATTGTTCGTACCCAGGTTGCGGTGGTGGATATTGTTGGAACCCGGATGGCGCTGGAGTAGGTTGAGGTCTTGGAGGAACAAAACCGCTTGGAGGATAGTACTGGTCTTGGGGTGATTGTACGCCAGCGAACGATGACGGTTGCAAGGCTGAGGGATGAGCGCTCGCAGGACCACCGATAGACATCGCAGAGAAGGAGCTCGCTATTCCATCTGCGGAATACGGTGCGCCGTACGAATTTGGAGCGACGGATCCAAAGGACGATTGGCGTGGATGGCCGTGAATCGGAGGCTGCGGAGCACAGTCAGAAATATACCAATTAATCTTACTCGATGCCACTCACCGGGAAGCTTTCTCGCCGTCGAGCTCCAAATCCACTCGAGCCGAATTCGTCGTAGTGGCTAGAAGGGGCACCATGTCCAAGTGCGTCATAACCGGAATCGTAACCGGGCTCACGACCGTAATGGGAACCATAACCTCGACCGTCTGGATGAGCGGTCGCCGCTGCCTGCGACGCCGCATCTCTCGAGTAAGCCGGAATATAGAGATCGAGATTTGCCAACGAGCTCGAAGGCCGGAGTAAGTCGGGGATGGGAAGGCTCTCTCGCCGAGTTGCGGGCTGAGCGCCGACGGAAAGACGACCGTTCGATCCGGTTGACGGGCGACCATTGGATATACCGCCTGTGGAAACGCGGCCTTGCCAGGTAGAAGGCTGTCCGCCGGTCTGCAAAGACGCGGGAACTTCGCCTGCTGGGGTGAAGGTTCCCTTCCCACCGTACGAAGGATGGAGCGATGATTGTTGCGGGGCTTGTTGTTTTGGTGGAGGATCCTCCTTCATACAACAAGCGTCAGAGCCCCAAGTTCACACAGACCGGGAGGGAGATTCATACCTCAGACCAAAACGTAATTTCGAGGTATACTTCACCGCAGTATTTCTGTTTTGACATGAGCGTAAAATATTCTGTTTGTGGAAGGGGGCAAAAGGCATTCAGGGGTCAGGGCGTCGGGCTTATTTTAGATGGAATCATGGCAGTGACAACCCCATACCATCCATTTCCCCCTTTGATAAGGCTTCACTGAGGTCGACGGTGGCTTCTCCAATGAGATCCGGCTCTCGAGGATCGTCCGCGTAGCAGGAGAGATTCATGATTCGTTTCATCGGCTTCTTTGATTTCGCGCCATCTTTAGGCGGTGGAGGAGGTGCGTCGCCGTCACCTTTCCCCCCTGTCTTTGTCAGTTCCTCTTCAGCTGTCTGATATATAGGAAATCGAAGTTCGTCGTCCCACTCGGGGTGTTGGCCTCCACGTTTGACCGCTTTGGTGCGCCGCGTTTGGTCGTCGAGCTTAAGTACACAATAAGGATCTTGCTTGCCAATGTGACGCTTGTTAGGTAGATTTTTCTGAAAATATGAGTGTAGTAGAGACCGATGAGACTCGTTTTGTTGAACTTGGAGAATAAGGGGTGAGTACTGACTGCTTTGAGAACGACTACGACAAGAGTGCCGATCTTTCGGCCAGACATCTTGGAGGGAGTGAACAGATATTGACGATGATGGCTTCGATGTCGGTCTTTGATATAGTCCTCAAGTGTGAGAGGGAATTCTTAAGGCGCTGCTGAGAGTCAGCTGCGGCACCAAGGAAGGGAGTTGGCTGTGGAAGGGACAGCGAGGCTTGATTTCGTCGCGGACTGCCTGTTAAGGGTCCCCACGTGATCAGGGAAAGAATCGGCATTGCAAAAATGGAACAAGGCAAAGCAGAAAGGCATCGAGCTTCCGAATAACAAAGCCACGGGATTTCATCTCCTCACTAGACCTAAACTAAGGTTGTTGTAACGAGCAATACCGTACACAAGCGCCAAGCTCACGGAGCACGGCAACAGGTCCATCTGGATCACAGCGAAGACCCACAGAGTCAGCAGTGGCGGGCCCTGACGCATGTATTAGCCAAGAAATCACAGCCAGTCGGTGATTGAAACGGACGTACTCGTTGCATGTTTTCTGTCCATGAGCCCAGGTTCAGTTGATAAATTAGACCGCTCCCGCTTCCGACGGCAACTGATACAAGGGCCAACTGAACGAGGCGCTTTGTCTGAAATCTATGGGCTTAACAACCAAGGAGCATTTTGTTCAGTAAGTCATAGCTAGGGCGTTGGAGAGGGAATTCTCACTGTAGAAGACAAGAACTGCCAAGACTGATTCTTGACGTCAACGATCCGTAACTTGAGTTCTAAGGCGTTAGGTCATCTTACATGGCAGTCCTGATACTAGTCGCTTCAACGATTCTGCCATCGAATGATCCTGGCCGTATTGTTGATGGATTAACCTGAACCACGCGACAGATCAGCGAAGGGGACCGCTGCCTGGGTCTTGAGGACGATACTCACACGTCCATGATAACGTATAAAAACCCCAGGGGTATAACATACAGAACAGTGTTAAAAACGTTATCGGCGAAGTCGACAGTTTGTTCTGGTGCCCGCTGTATCTTTTGAACCTTGCCCAAAAGACCACTTTCTTTTATGAGCCGCTCTTGCTCCTCAGGTGAGATATCTTCAAAATTCTCAAAGCGGTCGCTGTCATCTTGCGGAGGCTTTGCTAAAGGGATATCAGGTTGCGAGGATGCTTGTTTTCGCTTGGCCATATATGTTGGGCAGGAGGTTCTAAATTCTGAGCGTCGGACACTTGACAGCCTCAAACAACAAATACGTGCAAAGTCAGCAGACATTTTCAGTCGACCCAACCAACCATGGCTCAATCATCCAAAGCACTTGGAAAACGGTGTGTTTGGATAGTCCTAGTGCATATATAAGCGAATCTCAGGGGTTTGAAATGTAGGAAAGCCGATCCAAGCTCGGATTCTGAGTCCAGTACCAGTGGCTCCGACTCGGAGGCCCTCGCTATGCTCCAAGTCCAAGGGCAGGCTTTCCTCCAATCCTTCGGCAACGCTATACCCGAACTTCTTCCCACCAAAGTAGCCAAGAAGAAGCCAAGAATAGAAGACACTCCGTCGCTGGAAGAAGCGGATGAGGAATGGTGCGGCCTGGACTCCGAGGACGAGGTGCCGTCCATCAAAGAGCGAGCTCGGCGCCCCAAACGTGCGTGACACATTCTGAAAATAGTCATTTGTGCTTAATGTCTGTATTAGGTGCCTCCGAATCTGGGGTTAAAGTTACACCTGATCCTGCTTCAAACGTGGTCGTCTTCTCTGAACCCCGGGGATCAGTGTCCACTTCGATCTCCAAGCGGGATGCCAAAGCGCTGATGGTCGCTCACTCTTTCAATTACGGGTCACCTACCAGTTCTGATGTTTATCCGTTCCATTTTGCAGTCTTCCAAAGTCAGCAAGATCCACTCCACTCCGGGCGCAGACGACGACCAGCCAACGGAGGCTGATGGAGAGCAAGAGCAGTATGTCTCGCACTCACATCCAGACCGGGAAACGGCTCACTCGAACCACGGAATTCCTGCAGGTCTCTCAATCTCAAAGACAAAGAACTCTTCCGATTACTTCACACCCGCCTTCTCGCCGGTACGACAAGCAGTGCTGTTCACCAGACCAACGGAGAACGTCGTCGAGCCCTTCAAGGCAGGGTAATCGAGCTGGCAGGTGGCGCCAAGGTCGGGCACGGGTTAAAGGTCCTTCATCACCAATACAAAGTGCACCAGCCCAAACGAACGCGAGACGTCATCGAGAAGAAGGAGCAGGCTACCGACGCCGCACGAAAGGCCGAGGTCTGTTCTGCATGGCTTTAGCGATGTGCCTGTGGCTTTGCTTATCTCTCTTCTTCAATCAGTTTGAGGAGAACGGCATCTTCCACAAGGATAACAAGAAATCCCTCTTCCTGCAAGTCCGGAAGCACAAGACAAAGCCTCGACTCGGTGGCATCGGAGAAGGCATTGGCAAGTACAAGGACGGTACCTTGACTCTGAGCAAAGCCGAAATCGCAAGTATTACGGGAACATCATCAGGAGGCGGCTCGAAGAAAGGCCGTGACCGCAAACGGAGGTAGGGGAACTGAATGCCTTGCGTTCCGAGACCGATACCGCGATGAAGAGCGAATCAACCTGCACACTCGGGATATTCGGTAAAAGCAAGATAACATTGCGAGATGATCTACGGAGACAGCTAGATGCATATGCGAGAACGAACAGCAGAAGATAGATAACATCGGATGAATACGTGAAAGCGGGGGGTATGGACATGAAAACGAGATAAATGATTACCAGAAAGCGCTGCTATTGAGTTAGGAGAGTGGATTAGTGAGGATGAATGAAATCTACAGTGACATGTCGAATGTCGAGGGATCAAAATATTTAGTCAGTGTGAATGAGCCCCCAGAAACCAAAACGGAATAGAAAAACGAAATCATGCACAAGTCTCGCGTGCCGTGAATCCAAGATAATAGTTTCGTCAACTTCGTGAAATCGTTGCGATCAACTTTACGTTCATTTCTTCTTGCCTCCCTTCTTTCCTCCACCGGCTGCCTTCTTGACAGGTTTCTTCTTTGAAGGCATGGCCCAATCAGCTTCTTCTTCTGCCTTCTGTTCTTCCTCTCTCGGTATCTCCATAGGGGTTGGCATCTCCATAGGTGCTGGCATCTCGATGACGGCTGGGCTGCCCGTGACAGAGACGACTGCAGAAACGCGTCTTGAGCCAGTTGCTGGATCTTTGTCCACCTCAACAGGCGAAACGTGGACCACGGGTTCCAAAAATTCTCCTTCGAGGGGTTCTTGAACGAAGGACGCACTTCCGCTATGTTTGGTATGCCGGTTGGATCCGAAAGAATCGTGGACCGAAGGGAGACCTCCAGGCGAAGGATAAGGGTCTATCATGTCTACTTGAGGTTCGGGCATGGCGATATGGTTAGAAATAATAGATGGTGCGTTGCGGGATGAGTTGGCGCTTTGCAACCGGGATGCAAGCGAAGGTCGGCGAGAGACATCCGTGTGGATGCTAAGTGGTGGCGCCGGCGGAGCACTCTCCTCTGGTAGGGAATATGGATCGTACATAGGTGATCCGGGTATTGCCGGCAATCCACGTTGTGGAGAACCTCTGGCATTTTGGGGTGATTGGGACGGGCTCGCGATCCTCTCAGCCATGGGGGCGTTGACACTTCGGATCGAATTATGTCTTGAGAATGTAGAACCTCCCGTAGGTTGAGCTGCGAGTGGGTTGGAGGGATGCCTCGACAGTGAGGAGCCTCCCGTGGGTTGGGCAGTAAGCGGAGTGGCGGTATCCCTCGAGAACCTAGAGCCTCCGGTAGGTTGGACTTGAAGCGGGGCGGAAGTATCCCTCGAGAACCTGGAGCCTCCGGTAGGTTGGGCTTGAAGCGGGGCGGCGGTATGCCTTGATGCTGAAGAGGCTCCTGTAGGTTGAGGTGCGAGCGGGTTGGTGAATCCACCAGGGAAACCGCCTGCCTCCTCCTCTTCTTGAGCTTCTTCCTCTTCTTGTTTATTGCCACCCCAACCCCATAGGCCCCAGCCGCCGGCTTTGCTGGTCTTACTGGCCTTGCTAGCCTTACTCTTGGCTGACACGGTCCGGGAGAGAGGTTGGAAAGGTGCGGGAGTGTGAGGGGGTGAGCTAAGATCGACTGCGCCATCAGGAGAAGGATACTGTTCGTGGACCTCGACGACTTGTGGTGGCTCAACAACGAATGCGGGCTCCTCGACAGCCTCAACAACGTGCTGCTCATGAATGAACGGCTCGGGCTCGGGCATACTGATCGGCGGAACCGGAGGTGGCGAAGGTTCTGAGCCGGCAAGGATATCCCTCCGTCCCTTCTTTTTCGATGATTTCCGCGACATCGATGAAATGACCGATGGGGGAGCCGACACTTGGGGCGTGGGCATAACGATCTCCTGAACCATGGGGGATCCCGCAGGGGCGACGCTCCGCAACGAGACCACGGGCGACATTCCTCTTGACGGCGTCATCGCGCGGTTGGAAGGAACCGGGGATACGACGCGAGCAGAGTGAACTGGGGACATCGCGCGGGCCGAAGGTGAGGGTGACATGACGCGCACAGACTGAGCAGGTGAACCCTCAGGGAGGTGCATCGACGCCACAGCGGGGGTCTGCGAAATGCTCGGCCTGAAGCTCCTCGGTGTTCCAGTTGCTATCGGCTCGAGGACGTGGCCTGTCTCGTCCACCATAACCGAGCTCTCCGGGTCCGGATAAGCGTTGATAACGAGCGCGTTATCAGCGAACGATACCGCGTTGGACGATCGCGGTGGCGCAGGCATGCTGATCACAGACGGGTGGACGGATGCTCCAGACACCGAAGCCGTGCGTCCTTTTGATTTGTGCGATTTGTGAGATTTGTATGAAATTGGAGAGTTTTGCGCGCTGGCCTGGCCGAATTCGCTTGCTGGGGGTAAAGGTTGTCCATCTGGCCCAAAGTGCACCGGCTCAGGCATGGCCATGAAGCCACCGCCCGTGGACGCCTTGCTTCGGTACGATGCACTCCTCCCAATGCTCCGAGTAGCGAGGCTTGTTTGGCTCTGATGATGTTTCGGAGGCAAGAACTCTCGACTCCCTTCTGGGATTGACGACAAGTAAACGCCCGTCGGGGGTGTCTCAAAGTTCTCGACCGGCCCATTCGGATCCTGATGCCCGTGAGGTTTTATTGAGAAATAGTCTACGGGTTTCGAGGTCACTCCCAATACGGACGGCTCCGGTGTAGTCTCCATCTCAGATGCTGTCATCAGACCGTTGTGGCCTCGTGTAAACTGCCCTGCATGTTGCGACGAGCCAGATGACCGTTTGCTCCTGCTGCTGCTGCTTGCACTTGACGACCGACTCGAGCCTACAGAGTTTGCTCTGTGGTGTGCTCTGCCGTGTTGTTGAGGTGGTCGAACACTGACGACAGCTGGGTGTTGGAATGGTTGCTTGGGGGGCGTGGTTATCACCAGGTGATCCGTGAGCGGCCGCTTGCCTCCTGGAGACTTTGGATCCGCAGTATACAAGCGGAGTTGAGGATCAGGATGGGTGTTCTTTATTGCTATTTGTCTTCCTTTTCGATCGATAATCTGAGGTGCCGCAGGGCGGACGCGAGGGGAAAAGGCAAAAAAGAGAAGTCCATTCAGCACAACACGCAAGCACAACAAACAACAAAAGGATGAAAGAGGAGGAGAAAGGAAGCCCCGGTATTGATGGCAAAGCATGAAACAACAGCCCTGAAGGCGTTTGTGAAGTCATAAATGAATGTGACGTGACAGGACGCACACCCAAAAGAGGTGAAGACATAAAATGGCCAGAGGTGAGATGATGGGCCAATCGGCCCGAGGGACGACGGCTATTGGTAACGGTGGGTAGAGTTGCTAGTACTAGAGTGCCTCACATGTTGGTGACTGTGATGCTCCGAATGCGAATTCGGCGATCCCGCTCGCGAATGTGAGCCCGAAGAGTGCGAATGCGAGCGTTCCATTTCGTGTCTATGGATGTACTCGCTCTTGACGCGTTCACCCCTGGAAAGCAACCGATGAGGCGTTTCCCGAGTAACCATACGCAGAAACAACCGCACCTATGGATGATCTGACCATCTGCATCCTCCACAATAATATTCGAGGCATCTCCGTTTACAACGATGTACCTGTCTTGGGGCTTCGGCGGAGTTCGTTCCGCTAAACGGCGATACCATTCCTCAAGAGGTATGTATTCGCCCGTCTCTGGATCTTTGACCTGGAAGAATATGTCCCATAGCTGTCAGATTTAGTGTCTTCGAAACAAGGACACAGAGACATACATCGAGCGTCACACCCTCTTCTACGATGAAGATGACATTTCCGTCTGCTGGCATTGGGATTTCTTGGATCTGGAAAAACGCAACAAGTTAGCTTGCTTAAAAGAACAAGCTATTCGGGGAAAGGACTGCGCATACCCCGCTTCCATCCAGAATAACTTCCTGAACTTTCTGCCTGCGTCCGTGGCCATCCGTCACTTCCAGCGGTGGCAGTCTCCCACCCTGTTGTTGAGGTGCCACTTGATGCAGGTGTAAGCCGTGACCAATGGGATGAGTCGAGACGAACTGCGTTTGCATGGGACCACCAGTGTGATGGGACCGAACCGACTTGAATTCGATATCGGACTGCTCCTCCACGATGCCCTGAAGAGGACGCACGCCCGTATG
>KN822945.1:247031-272253 GCA_000827465.1 Tulasnella calospora MUT 4182
AAGACCTGAGGCTTGGTATCAACGTCGAACGAGACGTGTTGGATGACCTTTCGCACAGCGTCGTCGAAACCCCTTGGATCGTTCAATGTCACGAAGGAATCTAGAACGTCGACGAGAGTGACGCTGAAGTTGCCATTGACGTCGTTGAAGCCATAGTTGGACCTATACAAAAATTGGACCGGGATTGAATCGGGAGATCTGTGTGCGGAAGCAATCGACCTACGGATCGTCCCAGTCTGGTCCGCGACCCTAGTATTGAGAACAGGGCAAAGGAATGGTTAATGCACTATTCCTTGAAGTTAAGTGGTTGGGGAATGTACCTGGCATGAGATCGGCTGGAGCTAGAAAGAGGTAAGGGGTCAGTCCAAGACGCGGGGTAGATGGAGCGAAAGGCGTACTTCGTCCAGTGGGAAGGCTTTAAGTACAGTAGGTTAGCTCTGATATATAATGCGTTCCATTAAGAGTACTCACCATAGGTCAGGTAATTGTCATACCCGTGGTACCACAACGCTCGGACCTCTTCACTAGTCGCACCAGGTCTCAGCCAATCATAGAGCGATAGAGCATCCCTCTAGACCCACCGTAAACTTGAAGTCTTCTCCAATGACCACTCCTGTGTCCTACCGGGTATCTTGCGGGCCACTGTGCTGAGACCCAAAGTGATTACCAAGCCTTGGACCGATAGCCATGGCTGCTGCCACCAGAGCATGAGCCTTGAAGCCGCTGGACCGAGAACTTTGGCGAGCAATTGTTGCGACGCCGTATTTGAGAGTTTGCTTGAACGTCAAGCGAAAGAAAGAAAGTGTACACGGCCTTCGAAAGAGGCGCTAATAGTAGTCGTACGTGTCACTTGGGGGCGGGTAGAATTGGAATGCGAATCGCGTCGAACTTGTTTACTTGAGCGTCCCTCGATGCGGCACCCAATCACAGCTCGTTTCTCATCCCCAGCCACGTTACCAGCAAGCCATCTACCCCCCAAGTCCCTGCTGCTGTGCTTATCAAGCTGGACTACTATAAGATGCTAGGTTACAAATTTAGTGTTTGCGGGGACAACTAGGAGATCACCGCGATGTCCTTCGACGACACGGAACGGTATGAAGCACCTCCAACGATGAGCCCCAAGTTCCCAGACCTGTCAATGCGCCATACAGAGGCGATGCGAGCGCTCATATTTCCGTACGACTATTGGATCAAGAGCGATTGTCAGAGCTATGCGGAACGGGAGAAACACAGTTCCCCGCCTTAGCTGCTTCCTCAAAGGCTTGCATCGATATCCGCCGGGCTTCGGACCTTGGCCGGTCTGGGGGGGAACCCTAGCCACCTGGCAATCGTGCGTCACTGTGACTTTGGAATGCACTGCTTAAGGTTGAGGTGTGCACGTCTCGATTCACTGCGGCATGGAGTCTTCCTGTCTGATACTAGCCCCCAAGAAGGCCTGAGGATCGACCCAATTCGGTGAGGCCGCGCTCCGTTTATCTCCAGGCAGGCTTGTACTTACATATAAGCCCTGCTTCGTGTTTTCCATACGGCCAGTCCATGTCACTCTGCGGATCATGTCCTCAAGCAACGACGACACAGCAGCCAGTGCCCCGATCAGCTTCGTGACTCCAGTCGGCGGATTCCCTACAAAGGCGGATCTTATAGCGTCGATAGTATTCGCCAGCGTCTACGGTTTGGCCGTTGCCGCCTTTCTCTGGCGGTTGATAAACTCCCGGACAAGGGTTATTTTACCCGTGCTATGCACGTTCCTCGTCTCCGTTGAGCAGATCGTCGTGTTCAGCCTCCGTGCAAACGCCGGCGCTCACCCTTCCAGTAATTTAGAACGCGATGATTTCTTCCTATTCTATGAGCAGGCATCGTTTGGTATCTCATTCGCGCTGTTGGGCATAGACCTGACGTCGCTGCTTCGGGTATCACTGGTCAATACCACGTTGGCCGACGAGCGGCGAGGCAGCTTCGATCAAGCGGAAAGACGCAAGCAGTATAGGCGTCTATCGAGACTATATCGGTTGCTGTTCGCCGGAGTAGCAGTGCTCGGAGCTCTCGCTGGTGTTCTCCACGGCGCTGGGGTCACCCCCATGGTGATCATCGTCGCAAGGTCGGGGACACGGTTGCCTCATGCTATCATAAACTAACAATACCATCTCCCAGATACGCAAATGCCGTATTTGGTGCGCTTCTGCTTGGAGCGCTTGTAATCCACCTTCAACGATTGCGTGGACGGGTAATGTACCTCCCCGGTTCGTCTGCCGACCTTCTCACCGTCTTCGCCGGCTTGCTTGTGAGTCATCAACACTTGGTGAATATCCTAAAGTTTGATGATATTGACGGTGATTGCTTTTCAGCTTGTGGTCCCACTATACCGCATCACCATTATACACAACCGCACACCCCTTCTTCCACCCAACAACGTCCCCGATATTACCAACCAAAACGCTCTCAGCTCCACTTTAGGAAAAATGTGCTTCTACATCTTTCAAATCACTCCAGAATTTATCGTCGCAGCCACCCTGTCGGTCCTTGACATCCGAAGAGCATTCAATACCGGAATTCACGGTGACTGGCGCTGGAGCGACAAGGACGGGATACCGCGTCTTCGTCTCGGAGGAGCGCACATCAAAGGGGTTGGCGTCGACCCCAAACGACACTCAAAACGAATGTCCCTAGAAGATGATGATGAACGAACACTGTACACGGGGCTTTTGATGCCAGCCCACGTTCATATGCAACAGTGGTTCGCAGGGCAACCATAGATCCACTCGGACTTTAGATACGCATGCACGGACTTCTATGTTGCTTAGACAATTACATAGCGCGTTAGAGACGATTGTTTCCTGTTATGTATCTTTCACGTAGATGCTTTTCAGTCATGAGATCTGCATGCGCCCCCGATGCACGACATGCGCGCGCTTAATTCCAGAGTAGGTACCGTGACGAGGTTCAGATCACACTCGTTCATCTTCGACCACGACCTTGTCGTCCGGATCACACATTTCACAGCTGACCATACCAGAGCAGGATCTCTCTCTTACCCTTCAACCACCCCGTCGACGACGCCCATAATGTCCAATTCACCAAATGTTCACCTCGTTGACCATCCAGTGAGCTCGCGTCCACCCACCCCCATCGGACCGAAGCAATCTCACGTCCAGTACGCTCATATCCGTGTTCGATCTCAATGTTTAGATCGTCAGAGCCAAGCTGACGACGCTGAGAAGCGCGAGTACTAGCCACAAGGAATTCCGGGAGGTGCGCGAGGGTCTCCGCTTGATATTATTGTAAACTGAACTGCCAAAGCGGAATACTCATGGGGACACCTTCACCGCAGACGATGGAGGCCGTTGCTTACTTTGTTGGAATCGAAGGTAGTCGTGATATCGAAGAAGTGTCAGTCGATGCGGTGAGTTGAATCCATGATTGCGACGGCGAAGGGCGATTCATCGCTGACGGTCTTGATTTGCTCTATTTCTGCGTCACGCTGCACGCAGCAAAGTCCAATAAGCGCGTTCAAGGGTAGCGATATTAAACCCAAAGTCGGATTGACGCCGATTCTTCGAGCGGGATTGGGCATGACCGATGCCATGCTCAGCCTATTCCCCAATGCGCAAGTCTACCACATTGGCCTGTTCAGGGAGAAGATTAGCTTACAACCTGTCGAATGTAAGTTCAACTCCTCTAAAGTCTCCATGCTCACTTGACCGTACGGTGTGGGCTAAACGGCTCTCCTGTTCTGTAGATTACTCCAAGTTGCCGGCGAACCCGACTGTCGACCTGGTATACTTGCTTGACCCCCTAATAGCTACTGCCGGTACGGCTATCGCTGCCTTGACCATGATCCTTGACTGGGGTATTCCAAGTACGTGAAACACTCGTTCGAAGAACGCCAAAATGGTGCGGGGGCTGACAGCGATCTATGGAAATGTACAATGCAGTCCAGAAAGTGCGATATCTGGCCATATTAGCGTCGGAGGAAGGTCTCAAGAATGTTCTTGCCGAGTTCCCAGACTTACACGTAAGTAATAGCTGTTCATATCACGACATTCTGGAGTTCCGTCCGAGGCCAGATTTCTTATCGGGTTTCCTTCCTTGATTGTGCAATAGATTTGGGTGGCCGGCATCGACGAGAAACTCACCGGAGAGGGTCTTATCTTGCCCGGACTCGGAGATGCGGTAAGACCTCCTCCTTTTTACAAGTCAATGAGAGAAAGAATGACGCTCACGGCTTCTGGGACCGCGATTTGTACAGGGAGATCGCTTCTTCAACACGTTCCCTGCCCACTAGACGTAGTCGTATAGGAGCTCTGAAGCGTCATCTGAAACCCCTCAGACGTATGATATCTGTTGATAATGCTAAAGAATATCGCCCCTATAGCTGTGCGGGCACGATGCAGGTCGTGGTAGGGGATGTGCTTTCGGTAGTAGACACCGATAGGCACCCAATCAGCGCTGAGAACGATGCAAGGACACAGCGTACCGTTGAACCGGGACATGCGCTCATCTCCTCCTCTCCCTTCCCAGCCGCTCATGCTATAACTCTTCAGTTTATCGCCATCGCCATCTGCAGCTGAGACCTCCGTCCCCTCAAGCAGCAGCTCAGAGACGAGCAGGACAAGGCGTTCCCAAGTAGCCTTTGCTTTGCTTCTCGACCTCACCCTCGGCCGACGCGTTGTCTAGTGCTCCTGACTGTGCCAGCGCAGGCAGACTACCAACTCTGCGGATTGCACAGGCCAACTTGAGGGCACCGTTCCAACAAGGCGTCACAGCCGATTAGACATTCGACCAAGGGCGACTTGCCAGCTGCGCCGTAAGTCAAGATCAAAACATTCCACGCAAACCTCCTCTTTCTCTTTCTCTTGCCCTTGTACCTTTTCCCTTATCTCATCCACCAACCCCCATATAGGGATCCGCCACCCTCTCGTACTCCCTCACTTAAAGCCTCGTCAAGACGGCTAGAGAGAGGGTTGCGGCTTGCGTGTCATGCCACGGCCCCCGAACTATCAGCACGTACCTTACGTTCCGGACTACGAACGGGCGCTCTGGGAGGTCATTGTCGACTATGTCTTCCCCCCGATCCGGTTTCCAGACGGGTGCGTTAAGATCTCCTTCTCGGAGGGCGAATCTAAGCTTATGCTTGTTTATCTCTTTTGTAGGCGACGCTTTGACGAGGATTACCTCGAGCGACTCTGGTTCCACGCGTTCGGTGTAGGCGGCCCGCTCGCCGAAGAACACAACAGATACGAACCTCACCTCATCTGGAAACTTTTGGATGCAAGGGACGCCGTCGTAAACGCATACGCAGAGCATCGCCAAAACGTCCGGACAAAGTGGGAGTGGTTTACTGGGGCTTGTTCGTCAAGGTTAAATAATATCTCCGGGTGGTTGGGCTCAAAGACCGGCTGGACCACCAGGTGGAAGCCCATGCTTCGGCGGTCTAAGCTGGTCCCTCTGTGTGGTATCACCCATGAGGACGACGATGACGATGTCGAGAGGCAATACTACGATGCTATGCGGCAAACCCCGTTGACCGACGACTCTCAGCGCTATCCTCATTTTGGATTCAGCCCTTCACCAACACCCCCAACCGAGCGAACGTGTCTGCTGCAACATGCATCCCTTTACTCCGCCATATCGACGATGGACCAAGATGAAGAAGACGATGCTGAGTCCGAACTCCCTATCGCCTCCAGTCCCCCGAAAGGCGGTAAGCCCCCATCTGCCCTCTCGTCCAAGAGGGGAGTGTTCCGCAAGCTTCACATCTGGGGCCTCAAATCCAAACGACCAAAAGTCGTCCGGTTCACCAACAGACACAACGTGCTGCTATTCGATAAGCTTCCATGGGAGCCCACTGGTTGTTACAAGGTCTGTCCTTTCCTGCGTTCACCTCTCGCCTCTATCTAGATGCTAATACTCAACCTTGACTCGCCAAAGCCTGATTATTCTCACCTCACCGAATCACGCCCTGATCCCCAAATTGAAGTGATCGTCTCAATGTTACATGCTGTGTCCTCCGCATCCAGGCAATCCCCACCTCAGTCCCCGTATCCTGCTTTCCCCAGTTATACCACACATGTTGTGCCATGCGAGTCTTGATGATTCCCCTGTTACCCGTTCTTCCCTGCATTGCTGTCCTCCCACACTTCACTGCTGCTTCTCTCTCGCTCTCATCATTCTGTAGCGACTAGTTCTTTGGCGTGCTGTCTGCTGCGTTCTGGGCGTTACTTTATTCCCTTTTTACTTTTATCGTTGTAGGTTCATTCCGCGTTGCTCGGGCGTTCCTTTTGCTTTTCTTCTCTGGTTTTGTCGTCGTCTCTCTTCCGGGTTTCTTAGTCTGTCCTGCCACTTCCGTCGTGCACGCTGTACCATACTGTACCAATCAGCAATATTGCATTTTTCATATTTTTTCTCTTTTCTCACCCCTTTGCATGGATCTGTGTATTGAGTGCCCAGTCAACCTCATGTACCCACGCGATTAGTCACGCTGCTTATCGCCTATGGCTGTACGTCTTTCTCTCTAACCATCCTCGACAGTCCTCGACAATCTCGGTTTTACTCAGTCAACCCTGACACTCATGGCCGACGTGGAATTAATCCGAAGCCTGCTGAGACCGCATCCAGACTTCCCTAAGAAAGTCAGTTCTGGCTGTTAGCCTCGCGGCAGGGCCCTGTCCAGCCAATTGTTGCACCGTCCCACTGTTTTTGCTGATCAAACCCATTCTGTTCCTCCTCCACGTGCAATTCGCTCTGCTCGTACTCGTGCTTCGGACTGATGAAATGAACCCGGTGCCGGCGAATTTGGCTGCGAATTACGGTTGTCGTCGTCGTCGTCGTCGTCCAAGCACAGGGCATCGTCTTTCTGGATATATTCCCAATCATGCGAGATCCGGTAGCATTCGAAGTCCTTATCACGCACTTGGTGCACCACATTACCTCGTCAGCGACCGTTGCACCGGTGTCTAGTGGAGCGAAAAAGGTCGATGTCGTCGTGGGGCTGGATGCTCGAGGCTTCCTGTTGGGACCAATTATCGCCCTCAGGCTAGGTGAGTGCTCGAATGCAGCGAGGCATCCGTAACTTTTGTTCAGAAATTCTACTGAGTTCCCTCCGGGCTAACCAACGATACTTTGCCTAGGGGCTTCGTTCGTGCCGGTGAGAAAGAAGGGGAGATTGCCTGGAGAATGTGTGACCGCGACATACGAGAAGGAATACGGCACAGTACGTCCCGCTACCCGACCTATGGTTCGGACGCAGGCAACCTCACGCGTTCGCTGCAGGACTCCTTCGACGTGCAGGTGGACGCGATCGTCCCCGGAAACAAAGTCATCGTCATCGACGACTTGATTGCCACAGGTGCGCCCGATGAGCACGGATAATAATACCCCGCGCTTGTCCTCACTCGATCTCCTGCAGGTGGTTCCGCAAAGGCTGCCGGGGAACTGGTCAAGCAACTTGGGGGCCATATCCTCGAATACGTCTTCATCGTTGGCCTAAGTTTCCTAAAGGGCCATGAACAGCTGGATGCCCCAGTTTATTCCATGATCGAGATAGACGAGTAAACAAAGTTTAATTAATCTCTGCGATTTAGAATTTATTTGAATTTCATCGAGTAAAGTGTGAAAGACACCACAGAATTGACAGAGTCGCAACAGCAACCCCGTGGGGAGAAACCAATCAGAACAGTTCTGTCTCATCGTCTTTGCGTGGCGGATGTTCAGAACGAGGGCGGATGGTGAGTTGATCGGATAGGATGACACACGGCCAATAATCCCTTCAAGAATGGTTTGAACAATCAGCACCGTTGTGCTCCCACACGGCTGAACTCACTTCGACGCTGGGTCGCCGTTCTGCTTGAGGACAAAGGTGCGATCAAAAGAAAGGCATCTCAGAGGGTTCGTTGGATCGACCAAGTCCCCGTGGCAATCGAGAACCATTCCCGTCCTCCAGGATGGCTTCCGCTTAGGTTTCCGTACCGTCGGATCTAAGGCTTTCACAGGCAGACTCGATATGCTCCAGACGAATCGGCGACTGATATCGCTATCTTGAGGACCATTGGTTGAAGATCCGTGAATCCAATTCTTCAACGTGTGCAGGCACTGGATTATCTCGGTTGAGCCTACTCTCCTATCACCCAAATGACCGTCGGCTTCGGCTCGAGGGTGACCAGGATTCCGGTCGGCTAGTCAAGCGAGCTCTTGTTAGTAGATGCGGCCGCGCCAGGGCATGGATCCTCACGTCTAGTCAAGCCCAACGCTGAAGCCAAAGGTGCAAATAATCTGGGGTGCGTGCCATCGGTGTTCCAGCCAGATTTGGAGGGCAGCGAGATCTGGTATGAAAATGTCGCTTCCGGGTGGTACGCATCCCTCAATGCCGATCTATTCGTGTCGAAAAGCCGAAGGAACCTGGCAAGGGTTGCGTCAGTTATGTGAGATTCTGCAATAAATCTTATAGCCAGCTTACTGCATCAAAAACATCCGGGCTACAGTTTCGTCAGACTCCTCGTAGATCGGTAGAATTTTCAGTATCTTTTCTTTGGGGGCTTTGGGTGTGGAAGATTTCGTAATTTCATCTGGTTGCGGTGGAAGACTCTCTGACTCTGGAGCGCTGGACTTCTTCCGCTTCTTGCTTTTATGCTGTTCAAGCCTTAAGCCAATATGACCTTCTGTCTCGAGAGGTGGACCCGCCAAGGTTGCTTCATGTCCCTGGTGCCTTCTGTGTTTGGAGGTTGTCCCTCTATCGGGGCTGCTGATTCTCGAATGTAGAGGGCGTTTCCTCTTCCGCGGAGCCAAGCCAGAAGAGTCCGATGATGAAGCCTCCGAGGATGGTGAGCGAGCGAGCGTTGGCGCGACGGGAACGTCCGCTCCAGAACCAGCCGGAACTCCGAGTCGTTCGAGGGCAGATCGAGCGACAGCGAGAGTGGCATCACTAAGTTGCGGGTCCGGGGCGTGCCTTGGATTATTTCGCGTCTCGCCAGTAGGTAGATCCTGCTCTTGGCTTGATTCATCTACGGCGTCATTCGTCTCGGAAGACGGTGCCAATACCCTATAAAGTCACTGTATGGTTAGAATGCCAAAACGGGGGACCACTGAGAGCATACCTACCAGTCCACTGCCATACCATCGGCTCTGGGGAATGAACGATCACTGTCAGCTCTGTCGTCTAGTAGGGAGCCCGGGCTTACCTAATCAACAGCTTAACCTGCCTACCCATGGCTGCATATTGTCTTACAACTTCTTCTTTCCATTCTTGCCGCTTCTCGTAGTAGTTTGGTGCACCCTTCACGCAGTCGGCCCGCATCGGAATGAGGTCGGAGCCTTCAGTCCTGAATTGGACGGGGGGCGCTGATTCTAAAGGAGCCGGAGAAGGCGACCTCTCTTGTTTGATCTTCGGCATCAGCGCGTCGATCATGTCCTGTTTCTCCTCTATCGTCAGGTCATTCCTGCCGGGAGAGCGAGAAGGAGTTGACCGAGGAGAAGGAGGAAACCGCGTATGACGCGGTGATTGGACCAGTAAATTAGTTGCTCTGGGGGTCTGGTGCTCTTTTGGCTCGGGGTGTGTCGCGTTGTACGGGGGAGAGCGATGATCTTGCGTCCAACTCCGGGGATGTGTTGGAATGTCCCAGTTCGGTCGTGGAGGTAGGCCACGTACGGGCCATCCATTATCCCGCGTCCCAAGAAGGGCGTAGTACGGGGTAAGGTTAGGTCGCGGGCCTTCTTGGGGTAAGGGACTTGAGTGTCCGGGAGGTCTGCTGCTGGTTGGGTGACCCCTTCGGGAACGACGACCGCGGGACGGCGCCGAACCTCGGCCTCTGCTCGCATATATGCCTACTCCGTGGAATTCTTGATTCTGTGGTTGCACCTGATGTAAAATAAATTTAGTTGAGAGTCTATGACCTGTGTGGCAAAACTTGCAGGCGGAGGCCGAGGATTTCGCTGCTTGTGTAAACCTTCATTAACCTCTCTGTCCTCCTGCCGTGCACTTCCGTTCGGAGTACTTGTGTTAGGTCTTTGCCATTTAGGAACGTAGGTACGTTGGGACATGGATCGAGCAGATTTTCACGGTGAGCCACAAACAAATCCAAGCAAGCGGCTTCAGCTTAAAGCATAGAGGCTCGTTCCCACCGTTCTACTACCTTGTTTAGGAGCTGCTCGAAGATGGGGACACATCGCCAAAACAGAATGTCCAAGCTAATCAATTCGGGCGTAGTAACATTGTGAGGCAACGTAGGAGACAAGTGAAAAGAGGAGCTTTAGTCCTTCCATCCGCCGAGCTCGATGGCCAAAGCGACAGCCAACTTGGAGAATTCCAACATGTGTTCAAAGGAGAATTCGTCCGAAATATCGATGCGGTCGCTGGAATCAGATTTGCCAATTAGCCAAACATGAACCACCATGAACAATGCAGGAGGCCTACTTTGTGCTGTGGATATAGTGGTTGCTGTTCTCGAAAGAGCTTTCGATGGAAAAGGCTGAGCGATAACCTGCCTTGCTCCATGAAGCATGGTCTGAGCAGGCGTATCCGCACTTGGTCTCAACGTAGGGGATGCTGAGGTACTTGTCAACGAGGGTCTTGATGAAGTTGGTCAAGCTACGGGATAGGATGTCTGAGCTTCCTGCTCAGCAATTTGACTGAGGGCCACGTTTACCTGGGATCCACAAAGTCAGTGATGACGCCAACTTCCTCACGAGTGCCCTTCTTAACCCAAGCCGTCATGTCGTATTGGATCTGGGCCTTGATGGGGACGCCTCGTGCTTTGAAGTCGCTTGCCACTGCCTGGGATCCGAGCAAGCCGCCTAGAAGAAAGTTGCGTTAGCGCCGGGACCGGTATTGGGAGCGGAGATAAAAGCATACCCTCTTCGGCGGAGTACCAATGGAACCACACGTCCTCTGCAGGCGTGAAATTGGAGGAGACAAGCCCGCGGTATGCTTCCAGAATGGTAACAGTGCCACTCCTAGAAACCAATTCCAGTGAGCCATTTTTTCTCGAGACATGGTCACCCGTATTAGACGCACCCATCGTCGTCAGCGCCAGGCGCTGGGAGGAAGGGCCACATATTGGTCGAGTCCTGGTGGGCCGAGATAATGACACCGCCATCCTCGGTCTTGTTCGAGCCTGCAATCTTCACCAAGATGCTATTCTGTCCCCAGGAATGAGGGAACTCATTGATGGAGATAAGGTCGCGAATGGCAGGATTGGCGTATTTCGTGGTAACTTCGTGGATCTTGGAAAGCAGCCACAGCTGTGACTCGCGGCCAGTCTGGTAAAAAAAGGGACAAGGTGAGTACCGCTAGCGTGATAATTTTGGGGCTTTGAATTTGTTACTGACGTCGCTCCGGTAGTCTGGGAGAACGTGTTTGTCAGGCCTCGCGCTATCCATGGAAATCCGCAGACACTCACATCGTGTACGGAAGCTTGTGAACTTCTGGAGATTCTCTTTGGGGCCTTTGGTCGAGAGGCCTTTGATCACCTTTTTCACCTTGGAAGCGTTTGAAGGTGCGGGAAATTCTACGAGCCTTTTCAGCACGGTGCACCCGAGGCATGAATTAGGGGCTCTACACACCTTTGACGGCTAAAGGCTTGACGCCGTCACCCAAGTCTCGCGCATCCGTTCTGTGGGAGTGGGAATGCAAGGTCAGATGGGATGCTGAATCCAAAAAATAAGCAAGTTCATGTACATATCGAAGAACCTTCTGCCCTCCGCCTTCGCCGTGATCTAACGGAACAAGTGTTAGTTTTGAGCCCCGCTTTCTGATGGAATGTCTCTGCACGGAGCGTACCTTCTCAAGTTCTGAGATCCAGACGGGGTTCTCCGACTCCGCAAATTGGACAAGCCTCATCTGCCGCAAGTCAACGTTGAACCCCTCTGGTACCGCGTTGAATGGAAGCTGATCATTGCTGGAGGTTGGAGCCCACAAGCCGTTTGCCGCAATGGCAAGTGAAAGACTGATCAAGGCAGCACGCATTGTATGAGGCAATAGGGGACGATTGGAGATGAGGAGGATCCGGGGATGAGAAAGAAATGAGCCTGTGGTCAGTTTGGAAACCACACGACGGCCCAACCAAAGCCATCCAAACAAACATCGACTGTTTAGGTCCGAAAACCTCCCCTCCTCAGCACGCGCGTATTGCACAATGTCAAAAAAGGCACTAGGTCCTTCTATGGTTGTAAGTATGCACCGAATTTTGCGTATTTATTCCGTACTAACGTGTTTGTAGCGTCTCCTAGTCGGAGCCGGAAAAGCGGCCCCGACACCGCCAGTCGGCCCAGCTCTGGGTGCTCGGGGTGTCAAGTCAATGGACTTCTGCAAAGAGTTCAATGCTAGGACAACACATTTAACACCTGGGATACCGGTTCCAACAGTTATCACTGTTCAGCCAGATCGCTCATTTACCTTCGTGACCAAGACACCCCCAACATCGTACTTCCTCAAGAAGGCCGCTGGCATAGACCAAGGGACCGGGAAGCCAGGTCACGGTGTCGCTGGTACTGTCAGCTTAAAACACGTATATGAACTCGCAAAAATCAAGGCGACAGACGACCACCTGAAACACCTGCCACTGCAGTCAATAGCCAGCACTATCATTGGTTCGGCGAAAACTCTCGGCATTGCAGTTGTGCCCTGAGGTCCAAAGGCAAGTGAATCTCTGTACATCCTGAGGCCTCGAAGGACTTGCTAATACGTCATGGACGCTAGTAGGGCCGCGCGGCACGTGGATGAAGACAGACAGGCTTCTCGCCGTGAGCCTCTGCAGGCCAGGGCCTGGACGACGCTCCTATTTCCCTTCCGTATCAAATTGGCGTTCACGGGGCCCCCGGGTCGGCCATGTTGGTTAGATGGGCTGTCACTCTCGAGTATTCAACGAGGTCATTCTTGGGTCTCAATGCCAAAACTCCCCAAGGTTGCGGAACCAACCTCTAATTTCCCCATGGGTGACCGAGTGGGTTGGCGCGGCGCTAGGGCCCGGTGACCTTTCCTGTCGCTCACTGATTGAGGGTTTAAGCAATGTTTCGACGGCCTATCACCTCCACCCACTCAGTGGGCCCGACCGATCGTCGGCTGATGTGCCCGAACAGTCCGATCACTTCAATGCCGCGAGTAATCCCATCGCAGTGAATTGGTGAAAGAATACTTTGATGGAGCCTCATGTTTTCTCAAGACTGAGGCGTAATAATAACCGGTTCTCTCTCCAACCTTCGTAGATGACGTTTCGTCTAATAAGTTACCACGGACCGTTGAAAAAAGGTCGCGGACCTTCGAATTAAGCTATTCACCGCCACCACCTTGATAGCCTTTTAACGCTGTCTGCGTCCCCGGTCGCCTGATAACCGGGGATTTCGTTGCCCCTCGGCATTTGAAATCGTTCACGCGCGGGAATCTCTGTCACAACGCCCGACACGTCCCTCTTTGATCGAGAGGGGCACGTTGCAGTTAAATTGCACTGGAACTATTGGATTCAAAGCGAATGATATCGCCGCATTAAAAAACTTTCTGGATTATCCGTGAAGCTGCTAGGCCGCGCTAAGAGAAGCCGGACCCCTCCATATGGGTTTTACACGGGCGGGTCTCATCGCCTTCGAAATTGGGGCCATGATTTCGTAATGGTGAATATGTAGTCGGAAGGCCTCGTAACTAGTCGAAGGATTTGCCTGCGCAAGCATGTACGGCCTGAGGCGTAGCCGCTGAGGAACCTCGCACCGGTCCGCTCTCCTTCGTCCGATGTCCCAGGGAATGTGGTGGTGAGATACGCATCAGTGATGATGAGAAAAGCTATCTATTACGAGCCGGGCGTCGCTTATTCGTCCAAAGGTGGCATTTTCCAAGCGAGGTCGCGCATGTTCGGAAGGACCAAGATGGGAGAGATCAGAGCAACGAGCAACGAGGAGGTCGCTCGGCACGCCTTCCTTCTGACTATCTCGGAATTGATATTCAGCGTAAATTGAGATGTGCGGGCTAGTGAGCCTGGTCTGATCTTTCGCCAGAGCCGCAACGCCGTGTCGCACCCTCGTATCCTCAGATAACCCCACGGCTCTCCCCGAGTGCGAAGTCTGTGGTTGCTCAGGGGGGATTTAGGTCAAAGGCAGGTATGCTGAACCCTATGTATGACTAAATTGCGAGGAGGTGAAAGGATATATCGAGTGGTCCATGAGATGGCTTTGTTACTGCAAGGAGTCCGCGCCTTCAGCAGCCTGATCAGGCATTACAACTGGCTCTCTTTCATATCCCATGTTTGGAAAGGCAACTCTGTCTGCGGCTGATGGAATGAGCCGACAGGAGATAATCTGATGTAAGCGTTCGGCGCCTAAAGCGCGGGTCAGTCTGTAGATATTGGAGGTTAAGAAGACAAACCACCGACCGACCGAGGATTCTGGACATGCCGCTGATGCGCGTTTTCCACGAGGCGAACAATGGACGAAACCAGGGAAGCGTCGACAAGGGGCCGGTCGAGACGGGCGGGGTCGGAAATACTATATACGGTAAAAGGCTGCCGACGTAGTGGCGAAATTGGATAGAACACTCATTTAGCACGCGTCGTGCTCGAGGAAACGTCCAACCACGTCAATGGAACGACCTGTGCTGATCTATACGATCTCTCCAAGAGGAGTCGCAATCGAGGCCTCGCTCGGTAGACTATTCACTCAAAATGACCTTTGGCCCCATTGAGGATGGCAAGTGTGGACCTGAGGCTCGTCCAAAGGTAAAGCTCAGACCTGTCCTGGACGCAAGATGCCGGAGAAGGGAGGTATGGGACGTGCTGGTGGTGGGAGAGGCGGTGAAGATTGGGCAGGGGGCCAGTCTGATCTTCAACGGCGGAGTCGGAAATTTGCCCAGATCTGGCAAATCCTGCTTCTTGTTGTTGCGTATTGACCACAACCTCTTTCCCTTGTCGTTCTTTCCTCAGTCCCGGCGTCGACGAGGGCCTGCGATGTGTGTAGCTCTGTCTCAAAACTCAATTTTTCTAGCAATTTTGGCTGTCACGAAAATTTTGCGATTGAACACGACCCCAAAGTGGGCCATGCGACCGACTCTTTTCCGGGAATTCGATCAAAAGGACCCAGCCGCATTGCCTGCTTACGCAGTCAGCCCCAGAAGATCTGGCATCGATCTGCTGGTCCTTGGGACGCACTAAGCGGCGCCAAAACTGTGTCTAGCGTCTCGCGATCCCAGTCTTCAAGGGCAAAACACACAAGGCAAGGCAACCTCCGAGGCGTGATCCGGAATGTCCCAAGGCCGTATATCACTTGCTCACATCCGCTAGAAATAAAGAATTCGGTACGTGCCCCACCGATTAGTGCGGCAGGATTTGCTGCTTCCACAAGAATAACACGCGTTGCAACCCATTTTTTCGACCCCACATGTCGACGGTTTCTCGGCACACGCCTTAGGGAGGGCGATGGCAACTCTACCGTGCTGTATGCAGGCAGCTCTCAGTCCACGTCTATGCTGTCATCACACCCCACCGTCCGAGCCTCGTCCCCTCAAGGGACGACAGCCACAATCTCGACCGTTACCAAACAATCTTCCACTGCTGCAAGGCCGACACGCCTCCCCGGTATCTTTCCTCGCCCATTTCGCGTAATGATAAATGGCCTGTCCCAAACGCTTAGCTGGTTTCACCAACATTCAACCTTGCTCACCTCCCCTAGTATAAAGCGACCTCGTCGACACCTAGACACCACTCTTCACCAATTCGTCATCGCTCTCCTCCCTTCCAATCCCAACCACAAATCTTCCCTCTAATCCCCTCCAAAGTCTCTCATCATGAACAACACCTCTCTCCTTTGGACCTCTTCCGACCCCCTGCAGTCTCAGCTCTTCTCTACCCTCGGGACACTATACCGATTCGACACGGTTAACAATGGTGGCAAGACCACCACCACCCTCTACCGCTCTATCAAGCAGGGTAAGGAAGACAGGATAGCAAGATTAGAATGGGGTGCAAACTGTGAGCAATGGATTGCAACCGCATACCACTCGATGCTGAAGGCTGGTTTCTAGTCTCCCTTGGTCGCGCTACTATCGGACGGAATATGGTGTCCATGGTGGACTTGGTTCTTCCGGGTGGCGCTCCTTACTACCGGTAATAAATCTTCCAAAACTGGTGCTCGACGTTTGCTCACCTGGCGCCGAAATAGTCGATTCTTCGGTCCCGATGGGTACCAATATACCTGGCGCCCGGACCAGTCCAACGATGACTTCGTCGTGAGTATCCCTCTAGCTGTGCTATGGAGGGGCAATATAACGGACTGACCTTGGTGGCACCGCCAGCTTGAGGACTACAGCGGAAATGTCATTGCCATGTTCCGTCCAATCTTCCCTGGCAAAAAGTACAACATCGGCGAAGTGCACGGCGAGCTTCTCTTAGTTGATAATGCTGGCCGAGGCATGGTGCTTCACCCAGTAAGGCACCCGGAACTTTTCGCGAGAAGTATAGATCGCTAACCTGTTCATCGTTTACAGCCGCTCATGGACATGGTCTGCTTGACTGCCATGCTTAACCGCATGCTAAACCAGCGCAACCAGCAGTAAACACCTTGGTGTTCGACCCTCCCCACTTATTCGTCTTCGTTTTTTTACAAGTATTGGTACTTAGGAGCTGGCTCCGTCGCTTCCCGTGGCGTCTCCGCATACATTTTGGTCTGTGTCATTTGTAACTATATGCACATTAGTATTTATAGAACACTGCAATCAATCAGAGGCCTCTCATGTACTTTCATGCCTTGGAAATGCCTTAGCTGAATGGCCTTGAATGGCCTCAGGTAGACACATTTCATTTCATCTGTGCGGCGTGTCGAGCGGCATTGGGCCCTCAACACGACTTCGAAATTTCCCACCACGAGGCTTTTTTCAACCTCCACCCACTAACGGGAACCTCACGCGTTTCATTAACTATCACGACCACCATGGCGACACCAATTGACGAAGAGAGCCGGCCATTGCTGGCTCAAACTCAGCTCGTTCCTACCTACCACGGGCTTAATTCCACGTCCAGCACGAGCCCAAGCGGTGTTTCAACGCCAGTGGAGCAGCCAGGTCATCAGCCTCTAAACAAGCCCACAACTAGGGAGTTAGTGTGGTGAGTAGTTAGTGAATTTATCGTCTAAGCCTCCAAAGTACCGACAAGGGGTGTTTGATTCAAGGATACTCGTTGCATTGTGGAGTGCGGGTAAGCAAGCGTCTCTGGTGTGATATGTTTCAACTCTTCACGCTTGCATCTCACGGGACTTCATTTCTTTAGTCTTCCTTGGTGCTCTCGACACGGTGCGTTTTGGCTCATGTTCAATTTTCTGTCTCTGCTCGTGCATCTAACGCCGCACTCCAGACGATTGTTGCAACTCTGCTTACGTCGATTGGCTCCTACTTCAATCGTGCCCACCAATCCTCCTACTTGGGTTCGGCTTATCTGCTTAGCGTGTGTTGCTTTACACCGCTGTATGGACGTCTTAGCGACATCATGGGGAGAAAGCATGCAATGCTTCTGGCTATGACATTGTTCAGTATGTCGGGTATCTTTGGCATGGCCGGCTCGCCTTCTTAGCTCAATCGCTCATTTCTTTAGCCGTCGGAACCCTACTCTGCGGATTGGCCACCTCGATGAATGGATTGATTGCGGCACGCGCGATTGCGGGAATGGGTGGTGGAGGGTACGCTTCGTTTGGCGCAATCCGGACTTGGAGCTGATGTCAGATATCTCCTTCAGCGTAATGACCGTTTCGAGCATTACTGCCACAGACTTAATCCCTTTGAAGCGAAGAGGTATTTATCAAGGACTAGCAAACATGTAAGTACATATGCAATTGCCACTACCGACTCGTTACATCATGTTCTAACGCTGTCGTGTAGTCTGTTCGGTCTCGGTGCTGGGCTCGGGGGACCTCTAGGAGGCTTCATAAATGATCATATAGGCTGGCGGTGGGCATTCTTGATTCAGGTTTGTCGATATCCCGGCTTGTTTCCGATAGCGAGACTCAATTTCTTGCTTTGCCGTCACTGCAGGTCCCCTTCCTCGTCGCCTCCATGATTCTCATCTCCATCTTCGTCAATGTTCATTTGCCGACTCAGAGCCAAACTACTCGGGAAAAGTTGGTGCGAATCGACTACTTGGGCTCTACCACTCTTGTCATCGGAGTTGGGAGCTTATTGTTGGCGATTACTCTGAAAACGGCGGAGGGGTTTTCTTGGGACAACCCTTGGGTGTGGGGATTATTCACTGTCGGCACCGTGTTTTCGACGGGATTTGTCTATGTGGAAGGATGGGTTGCCAAGGAACCAATAATGCCTCTGAGGCTTCTGAAACAGCGAACTGCCTTTGCGGTCGCGGTCACTAACTTGTGAGCAATGGAGCGAGACCGACGAGAAGTGACACTCACATCCAGATCCTGTATCAGGCTGATATCCATTATTGCTTTCTCAATGGTGCGCGGCTTCACGCATAATCACTACGCTCATACTAACATGTGTATGCCGTCAGCTTTACAACGTTCCGATCTATTTTACGGCCGTGCAGCTTATGAGCGCAGAGAACGCTGGATTGCACCTTCTTCCGAACGCCGTTGCCCTGGCTTCTGGTTCCGTTGGAGCTGGTCTTTGGATGCGCTGGACTGGGAAATTCTTAGGTTTTACCATTTTTAGTGCAACACTCTGCGTCCTCAGCAGTGTTTTGATTGCATCTTGGAGTGCGTCAAGCCATCCGTTGCATTTCTGGATCGATATCGTTTTCTCTGGCTTTGGCGGATCGAGCTTCATTACGACTACGCTCATTGTGCGTGAAACCTGTTTTGCGTCGGGCAAGCTATCGCTAACATCTGTCCATTAGGGCTTGATCGCGTCTGTTGGCAGAGAGGACATCGCCGTTGCGACAGGTCGTGAGTGGTTTGCACAGATCTTCTCGCCCAACTTGTCGTTAACGAATGTTTAGTTTCGTATTTGTTCAGAACTACGGGGCAGGTCGTTGGGGTGGCTGGCAGCGGCGCCATTCTCCAGACCTTGCTTGCGCGGAATCTCGAGGAACGAATCACCGGACCTGGAGCCGACGAAATTATTCGGACTATTAGGCAAGTCTGGATAGAGTGCGACTGAAGGCTTGTCTTGATGGTCTTGGACGTATTGAACAGGCATTCAACGACGATCATTCCAGAACTGGAACCCTCAATTCGACAGGCTGCCGTCGAGTCCTACGCGCTTGCTTTGCAGGCAGTCTTTTATGCCCAGGCAGGAATAGCAGCCCTGGCTCTTCTAGTTTCCCTCGCAATCGAGGAACACCCCTTACCAGGGTCACACGAGGAGCATGAGGAACATGAGCGACAACGACGAGCCAAGCGGTCGCAACAAGAGCCGTCGACATCGGACTGACGGAGTGCAAGTAGAGAAGAGAGGATCCGGGTATTGGGCCGGTGTATTAGACATTATACAGGGTTATACAAAGCTCCTTCGTTGCTACCACGTTTTGCTAGTTGGAGGTTCTGGAAGGAATTGCCGCGGAGGTCGTTTTGGGCCCGTGGCGGGTTCATCGATGCCGGTGTCTAATCCGAGGCTTCCGCTGCTACGCTCCAATGTACGTCGACTTCGTGCTGGACATGGGACTAGTACGGTGACTACGGTTCCGCAGAAGGTGAGGATAAAGAGTGAGGACACGAAAGACCGTTGTTGCGAGGTTGTTAAGCGGAATGCTATTGGTGGTCGACGCATTGTGCTATAGAAACGAATTAGCATATGACTGGAACGTGTCGCGGAGCGTGCTTACCTCTCTACTCCTTTATCATTCCACTCGGATGGTTGAGGTTTGGTGTGAGAGGGACTGGACCCGAGAAATTCCTTTGCGGTCTGGCAAAATCAATCCGCGGGAAATTCCACTCAAACTCTTAATTTCGACCATCTCATTCGCTCACCGTCAGTTCGCCTCATCCCAGCGTATTCTACTAGCCCGCTCACCTAAAGCACCCCCTATTTAGATGCCGTTTGGAAAAAACGCTCGTGTCCTGCGCGACATAAAAGCGCGTGTGGAGGTGCAGGATTCGGAAGTCCTTCGACGAGCTTACATTGCTGTCGCTCGCAACGAAACCCTTCCCTCGCAAGTCCGGTACCAGGCTCAACTCCAGTTGAATAATTTCACCAAATATCAACGGCCCACTACGGTTAAAAATCGATGCACGGAGACCGGGCGAGGACGAGGTATCCTCAGTAAATGGGGACTATGCCGAGTAAGTAGACGTCGCATGGCCGTTGACTTCACGTTCACAAGATTGATACGAATCTGGTCTCTAGTACCAATTCCGTCTGAAGGCTTTGAAGGGAGAGCTGCCCGGCGTGGTGAAGGCTACCTGGTAGCATTCGAGTCTTTGCCCCCTTGCAGCATGTGCATCTTCCTTTAAAGCCATCCGTAATCATCTATTCCGACTTTTAAGGCATGCATTAGATCACGTTCAAGACTCGACGTTCTACTCTACGAGAGCCAAAAGACGCGTTCAAGCTGCAGCTGTTGCGCCTCCCAAAGACATGGACGCCACACCATCCGCCACGCTGTCGGCCTGCGTCTGTTCGATCAGTCTCGTAACCTGAGAGTATTAGAACCCGTCATTATTTGCTCTCGCCAGCCAGTATCAAGCGACATACCTTCCCGATGGCGATGGTCTTGCCTTCGTCTCGAAGGGTGAAACGGCCCAGCTGAGGATAATCTTTGAATCTCTCCACACAGATTAGACCAGATGTTTCAACGAGAGCCACGATCTTCTGTCCCTTTTTCGCGAATTGCGGGGGCTTCTTTGATTTGCGACCAGTCTTTTTGTCAAAGTAGTGGAGCAGGGCCTACAGAGATTTGCGGTTAGGGCCACTCAGGCCTACCGTTCTTTCGGTGAGGACGGCTTACCACCAGCTGAGCTTCTTCGCTGACGGTGTGGACGTGTAAGACAGCGTTGTAGCCGGCGCAAATAATATTCTTGTGATCAAGGATCGCCAACTCGGCCTCGAACTGCTTCACCGCGTGGACTGGTAAGCCGGGAGTCGTTAGAACGAAGCCGGGAGAGATGTCTTCGTCGTCGACGCCACGGAGTCTGACGCGGACGTTGTCACCGGAAAGAGCGTACGGAACCTCCTCTTCCATTTCGTTGAAGATACCAGCGACTTCCACCAGAGTCTAGGAGTAGGGGTTCAGAACGACAAACCCTGGTACCAGGGAGAGCTAGACTGACCTTGTTAGGCATGAGGATCAAGCTATCGCCTTTCCGCATCCGACCACTTTCAATCTTTCCGACGACGACGGTACCCATATCCTTATACTTCTCCGAGACGGGCATCATTAAAGGTCCTGTCGTTTTGCGGTCTACCATGGGCATGTTGTCGAGGAGTTCCAACAGAGAGGGCCCACTACAAGGTAGAACCGACGCTCGGTGAGTAAAAGAGTCACAGGGGCACCGAGACTTGAAGGTACATTACTTACTCGTACCAGGGCATCTTGTCCTTCGCATCGCGATCCTTCATATTAACTCCGGTGTACGCGCTGAGGGGGATGAACGTTACTGCGGTCTTGACGTCGAACCCAGCTCCTTTGATGAAAGGCGTCAGCTTGGTCACGACCTCATCGAACCGCTCTTTGCTCCATTGCACGGTTGACTCGTCCATCTTGTTAACAACAATCACGATTTTTTGGACCCCGGCCGTTTTAACAAGCATGATGTGTTCTCGAGTTTGCCCACCCTTCTCGAAACCGGTCTCGAACTCGCCTTTGCGAGCCGATATCACGAGAACGGCAACGTCGGCTTGCGCTGCACCTGAGATCATGCTAGGAACGTAGGTCTTGTGGCCAGGTGCGTCAAGGATGGTGTATCGACGAGCAGTTGTCTCGAAGTACGCCCGCCCGACTTCGACAGTTTTGCCCTGAGCGAAGTTTGATTCAGGAACCTACTCGTTCTTGTTTCTGATGACCTCCTCTCACCTTGGCTCGTTCTTGTGGCGTAGAATCCAAGGCCCAGCTCAAGTACCAGCTCTCTCGGCCGGCTTCCTTCGCCTCCTTTTCGTACTTCTCCATGGTACGTTTGTCAACCATGCCGCAGAGGTAGAGCAATTGACCACCCATGGTAGATTTTCCGGCGTCGACGTGACCGATGAATACAATATTAAGGTGTTGCTTAGCTGATTTGAGATGGGGAGGTCAACTAGTCAGTGGGAAGAATAACGGAGCAGGAATACAATGCATACAATTAGCATCTTCTGCTTTTTCTCTCTCGCCGTAAAGGTCCTTCAGCGTCTCTTCGTCTGCGAGACGAGCATGCTCCTCGGCAATGGCATCGGCATCGTTCTTTGCTTTGTCCATGGTGAAGTTCATCGCCTTTTTAGAAACACCAGCTGTGCTGGAGGCAGTCTCACTCGCTTCCGCCGCTTCTGTAGCTTTCTTGGGGGTAGTGGTGCCTGATGCTGGTTCAGTAGGTTGCCGAGTGGGAGTTGCGGTACCGGACCGATTGGCGGAACTCGTCCCCCCGATGTTGAGCTTGATGGTAGTAGCAGCAGGCTTCTCTGCCGGTTTATCTGTCTTGGCAGCTGTTGTAGGGGTTGAGCTTCCCCCAATGTTCAGACTAATCGTCTTGCCAGTTGGAGGCGGGGCACTAGCTCCGCCGATGTTGAGACGAACGGTTTGCGCTGCAGGTTTTTCAGCATCTACAGCAGGTTGTGCTGGTTGTGCAGGAGCAGCGTCTCGTGCAGGTTGAGGTTGGACCTGTTGGGCTGGCGGTTGTTGCTGCTGGAAACGTTGTTGAGGTGGGACATAAACCCCTTGCTGTTGTGGTCGATAGTAGCCTCCCTGTTGACCATACCCCCCATATTGATTGTATCCACCTCCTGGTCCTCCTGGTCCTCCTGGCCCTCCTGGTCCCCCTGGTCCCCCGGCCCCTCCATAAGGGAATCCTCCCTGATTGCCGTAAGGTGCACCAGGCTGCTGACCACCGTAATAGCCGTATGGAGGCTGTTGGCCGTACGGATTTCCTCCAAACTGTCCTGCTGGGTCGCCTCCAGGCTGTTGCTGCTGTGGCTGACGCTGATTCATCGGGACGAACGGCTGACCTGGGGTCCACGATTGTGCTCCTGGGTTCAAACCTCCTGGGCCAGACATTGCGATGCGATTTTTTGTGTCGTCCGAGTCAAGGAAGTGCGTTAAATTGGGTTGCTGGGTTTCCTGGCTTGTCTATAGTATAGCAAGAGGGTATCGGGTATGAGGTAGTCGTTCTCTGGAAGCAGAGGTGGTGGAAGTGAGGAGTCAGGTCGAACGGGAGCGATGGGATGGGAGTGGTTCAGATTCGGATCGTGACCGTGGCCCTGAATGTACAGATCGGTCTAAATTGCAGTCACACTTCCCCAATCCTCAGGACGACACCCGGGGCTCCATTGACCAATCTCAGGAATAACACCTGAGATGATATAATAACCATCGATCCGGCTCTCGTAAATACTTAGGCGGATGGCTCTCAAGGAGAAGTCGATCATGGAAGAGAATTGCACACCCAGCTTTGTCTTGGCCCAAAAGTAACGCTACTCTGATTCTCGTCATAAAATATTTGCTTCAAAGTTTAGTTGCACAATGCCCAAAGTCCCTGGATATTCAGTCCGAAAGGATATTCTAAAGGAAAAGGTTTTATTAGGTTTTGGCCCGGCGATTCCAGTCTCCGTTGCGTGGGATCTGTGATATAAGTTCGCCGCGGCACCTCCATCTCAGGTTTCCCTTCAGCTTTCGCCCCACCCTCATCCTCCAGAAACGTCCTCCATATCAGCCAAACATCTATTTCAAACGTGAGTTGATGCAAACTTTATCACGTTTTTGGGTCCGAGGCGCGGCATTTTCGTCCCTAGCGGGAGTTCATGTTTCTTTGTCACCTCAACTCCACCCCCTACACAACCGGGCAGCTCATATGCGCCTGTTTATGCACCTCATATCTTTTGAACATCTCAATCGTCTATCAGCTTAGGGAATATCTCTTTGGTGTTGCGTTTGCTGTTTGACTCCTATGGGGCCATGAGGCTGCTTCATGTGTATGGGACCTCCAGGAGGGCTTCAGAAATACCAAATCGGGAAAACCGCACACACGCCCTCGACGATGCCTTTATTACGTGCCATGCCGGCAACTGCTATACACAAAACCCAACCCGAAATATTTCCCCCTCAAACGATCTTTGGTGGTTGCTAACACGCACTCGCATTCTCTTTGCGCGCTCCTTAGCCCCCAACCCAAGTTTGCACCGAAGATGCCCCCAAAGCTGAAAAAGGCCGCTACCACTACGTCTAGCCCTACGACAAATGGCCCTCTACCTTCCTCCTCCTCCGCGATGCAAACGGAAAAACTACCTGCCGGACAGCCATCGGTGCCCCCACCAAAGAAGAAGAAACCGAAGGCTCCCAAGACCGATCCAAGCAACCCGTCCGCCGCTCCCACACAAGCAGCCCAACCACAAGGACCACCGGCACCGCCGAAGAAAAAGAAAAAGAAGTCTCCACAGCCAGATGTAACAGCCAATGCATCCGCAGCCGTTCCTGCAACGAAGCCGGCACCGATCCAACAAGCCTTTCCTCCGCCCCCTCCAGTTTATACTCCCGTACCTCTTCGCGGTATGGAGTACTCAAACATCCCCAGCTCTAAAGCCCCAAAAACAACAACCGATGCTTTTCCTTCGGCTGCAAGTCCGGTTGGGAGCGTCGCGTCGTCTGCGACAGCGGCGTCAACCAGACCTCAAGGGGTATGTTGCTTTGGTATTTTAACGCCATACCCTCTCCAAACGCTGACCGTAGAGCAAGGAATTCTCTGAGCATGACCTGTTAGATGGCCAAGTTAAAGAGGCCACCATATCGCACCAGCTAGTGACCGCTCCGTTGATCACCCGCGACGCCTTTACCTTCGGTGATGGGCTGGCCAATTCAGTTCCACAATATGGTGTACTCGGATCCATTGTATCTGTTCAGTAAGCCCCGATTCTTTTCTTCCTGGAGCTTACTCGTACTCACGCGTTTGTGCTCGTCACAGCGCACAGGGAACGGTTGAGGTACCTCAGGACAACCGTATCTACCTAAACACGGTGCGCAGAGAGCTTCATACGATAGCTATCGACATCTTCATCTTACATAGGAACTATCTTACTTAGAACGCTCCGTTCTCAGCTGTGGTCTGTGGTGTCCAAGGCAGCGGCAAATCCCACACTGTTGGGGTCCTCCTTGAATCAATGCTGATTGCCAACGACCCCCGCCTCGGTGTA
>KN822945.1:273588-294879 GCA_000827465.1 Tulasnella calospora MUT 4182
GCTTCGAAATAATGATGATTTTGGCGAAGCATTATTAAGAAACAGGGTTCCGCTGTACGCGCTAACCGAGATCAACCAAGTTACAATAGTAGCGGCACAATTAATCAAAGAGCTAGATAGTTGAAGCCAGAGCGAGAACAAGAGCGACTCTCGATGGGATGTAGACCTATGCAGCGACAGGAGGGTCAGTTATAATAGTCGACGCCCCTTGGAGCCAAGGCTACACATACTTGAAGGAAGTTCTTTCGATTGTTCCACTCAAGGGCGGTGGTAACAAATGTAGTGCTAAGGTCAACGCGGTCCCATCCACCGTATTGTTTGTCATCACTGGACAATACGATCTTGTAGTCCCCAGGCACCTCGACCCCGACGCGATAGTCCGTGAACGAATTGGTATGGTGGAAGTTGAAGATGAAGAGGAGGCCAGCACGTTCAAATACGACTACTTTGTCGCCCTACGCGTTTCAGAGGGTTATTGGTCAGAATGCCAGAGCACCTAAAGAGGCCAATTGCACTTACCTCGTGCTTAAGAGAGACATAGCCAGGGTCGGCCTCTAGCCAATGATATTTTTCCTCGAGGTGTTGGATAGCGGCGTCGAAGTTATTCAGGTACTTATACCGGAGCATAGGGTCGTCTACAACATTCCATTGCCGTCGTGCGTACTGGAACGAATTGTTGTTACCCTCGCGAGGGAAGTCGAGCCACTGGACAAACGGGAGTTCAGTTACGCGTCACTGACCGCCTCACAAAAGATAGGCCGAACCTCGGGATGTCCAAACTCGTTGCCTTCAAAGTTGAGGTATCCTTCTCCACCGAGGGAGTGAACCAAAAGTCTGCAACGTGAAATGCGTGTCAGAAACTCCCATCTCACTGGCCTCAGCACGTGGTACGTACCGGATCATCTTGTGGAGTGCAAGGCCGCGAGAGATGATAGGCGTCATCTCGGAGAGATCCGACATATGCGTGTCTACCGAACGACATCAGTTGAGCCCGGCCTGAAATTGTAACGGAGGATGGCCGGACTGACACATTTCTTTGTCCATCAACCAGAACGCCAACGTCTTATCGCCGACAAGAGCTTGATCGTGACTTTCGGCGTATGCAATGCTCTTCTCCTTCCACCGGCGGTTAGTCAGGGTGTGTACGATGTTGCCTATATCCCAGGCCTCGTCCTGCGTCTCTTTCAACAGCTTGATCCACATGTCGGGAATAGCCATCGAGAGACGGTAATCGAAGCCAACACCACCAATTGAGACCGGAACGCAGAGAAGAGGCATTCCTGACACATCTTCAGCAATAGAAATGGTGTTGGGGTATATTTCGTGAAGCATGTCGTTGGCCTGCAAGGTAGGGAACATGGTCAACGCGATATCCAAGGTGCTTGCCGTTCCCACTCACCAGCATGAGGTAGACGACGCCTTCGAGATCGACTTGATCGCCAAAGTACTCGTGGTAGCCTCCAGAGAAACCGGTTCCAATACCGTGGTGAAGATACATCATACTTGTGACTCCGTCAAATCGGAACCCGTCGAACTGATATTCTTCCATCCAGAACCGGAGGTTAGAAAGCAGGAATCGGAGGACTTCGTGGTGACCATAGTTGAAAAGGCGACTGTATCTCTCGTCAGTAAGGGTGATACAGAAGGCGCCGCATGGACTTCACCTGTCCCAAAGTTCGTGTCGACCCTTTCCACCTTCGTGGAAGTATTGGTGGTCTGTTCCATCGAACGAGTTCAACCCGTCAAGAACGTTTTTACTAGCATGAGAGTGAACGACATCTAGGAGGACGGTTATTCCCAATCCGTGTGCAGTGTCGATTAACTCCTTGAGCTCCTCGGGAGTTCCGTAACGCGAACTCGCGGCGAAGAAGCTGTTAACCTGGTAGCCGAAAGCTGTTGGGACGATGAGTTGCTTGGATTCCGTAGCTCCAGAAGGGTTTGCGACGCACAAGCATAGTACGCATGCTCCATAATAGCCATCAGCTGAATCGCGTTGTATCCCAACTTGTGGATGCGCGGTAAGGTGTCCTTGGTAAACTCCTTGTACGTCCCTACCCGATGCTCCGGGGTGGAAATGCCAACATGCGCTTCATAGATACGAAGGCATTCTAGCTTCTTTGGTCGTTGGTTCTTGAAGGTGTATTTTTGGTCTGCGGGTGGGTTCCAAAAGCGGGCTTCATAGGCTGGAGACACGGAAAGATCCTGAGTGACGCGCTTGATCCAGGCTGGTATTCGCTCAATCCGTCCGAGCGAGGGAACAATCATGGAGATCTATACGCCACAGGTACACGGTCGGAAGAAGCATAGGAGAGTTCAGTAGGCTAGCACGGAAGAAGATGCGGGGCGGAACTCAAACCTGCCTTGAGTTTAGAATCGTGGGGAATGGCGGGGACACCCGGTGCTTTTGGTGGGATGGTGATACTCCAAACACCATAAGGGTCTCTTTCCATCTGATGAGCTAGAGATGAACGATCCCAGTTGTCTTTGATAGCGGGAGTATCGAGTCAGCCTGCAACGGTCTTGTCGAGACGCACGATCCACTTACTGAAGTCGCCGACCAGGTTCGCCTTAACGGCGTTGGGTGCCCACTCGCGGTAGGTGATAGACCCGTCTTCGTAAACTTGGAAGCCGTAACGTTCGTATCCCCTCGAAAATTTTTCGTAGCCGCCTTCGACGGAGTCAATAGTAGCTTTCCACTTAGCAAAAAGCTCCCATCGTTTCTCGATGCCATGGAGGTAAGGCTCGAGCCATGGATCCATCTTCATGATGGGCTTGGTATCAAGCTTCGCCACCGCTGTCGTTGAAGTGCTGGTCGACATGGTTGGTAGAGGCGCGAGATGATGAAAAGACGATGAAGGAAATCAGCGACGGCGTAGGAAGTGCAGAGGTTATCCTTGGTCATAACCCCAATTCTTATATGGGAAGCCTGACGTCAAGCCGGGATAAACACAGGGTCTCCCCCCAAAGCGCGTTCGACCAACTCTCACCACCATCACCGTCCCCAGCTGGGGGAGCCACCGGGGTAGAAGACGTAAAGAAACTCCATCCGGACGGGAGAAACGCACAGGATTACATGGGGTGTGAGGATAGTACCAGGCCAGAGCCAGGGAAGAAAAGAACAGAAATCCGGAGAATGAATCTAGAACACGAAAGGAGAGGCTTAGACCAAAACGCAATGCCAGCGACTGGCCTCAGCTCGGCCCGAATCCAGAACTGGATTTGCTGCGAAATCTCAGCCATCACTTCCACCGCAGTGCTCCGGACCACCAATTGCTAGCAGTAGTGTAACTAGCGTTGATATTAATTTCCCACAAGACGGACATCAGGACCTCGGCCTTTCGGGCGAGTTCGGACAGTGATGCGTTGAGGGCATTTCCGACAGTGATGCGTTGAGGGCATTTCCGACAGTCTATCAAGGCACAATCTAAACCCCAGCTCGCTTCGGAGGATCTGTTCAGGCTTACCTCTGCAGCGGCACCCAAGCTCGTAAAAATTTGCGAAACCCCAGCGAACATGTCTTGCCGACGATCTTAAACCCCACGATTGACGATATCTATCTAGCTTCCAACCGAGCGCCGCCCTCGTTCCAGCATAACACACTGCAATAGCCCGTCAATCGATCATCTGATATTAAACAGGAAAGGAACTTACTATGTGCACACTGTGCTTCGTGATCGACCTATATCAGGACCCTTAAAGCAGTCTATAAAACATGAAATTCATTCGGAACAAGTTACAGACTAAGATTCGGAACTTCCCTTCCGCGCCTTCTTTTGCAACCTAGACCAGGACACCGCTCTCGTAATTCCGGAGCAGCTGATTTCTTCAGAGACCCGTTCAATGGCCTGTGTTGTCCCGTCCAAATTCCGCGAAAAGATCCTGTTCGAAGACTTCCCCCAACTAAAGTGTCATCAGATACTCCTCAGTGTGAAGCCTCCAAAACTACGAACCTCTTCGTAATGCCTGACGTCAAAGGAAGGCGAGGCGAGGCATTCACCGGAAAATACCATATCTTCGAAGGTGTGCCCGATATGTTGACCAGTGCATCGAGTTTCCAAAGTTCGTCGACGTCTCGTACGCCATTTGGGAAGCCTATCGGAAGAATCAGTACTGGGAGACATGATACACACCCGCCGCGCCAGCGGTCGGACCTACCCTAGTGGATCCGATTTCGAGTTTATCTTCCAAACTAGGTTTGAAGATGCCTTGCAAGTTGTTTACAGCTTCGTTAAGAAGCTCGCCAGATTTCTGCCTTCAAACAGGACACGGTGTCATTACGGGGTGGGTCAGCCTTTGGGTAGCACTTAGCTGACACTGCGGGTAATCCGAGAGATCGCATTCGGTGTTTAGCGAGTGTGAACGACCGGCGCTTGTTGCAGCGGAAGGCGATCCCGAAGAAAATCACGTGGCCATACAACACCTTTTTACGCCTCTGTCGATCGCCCACCCCTGCAGGAATGCCGGGGGCGTGGCCGCCGAACTCGCTAATACTGATGGTTGAGGTGTGCGGGTTCAAGAAGGGAGTGAAGAGCTGGACGAACCGATTCTCATTCGGACGCTCTCAACACCACCACCTCGACGGTGGGGTTAGCACATCCTACAGTCAACGTCAACATAGCACGACTACTGATGGTCAGTGAATTTAACCATCATACTTCCTTTTTGCTGCTAAATTGCGATTTTCATTGGAGCACCTATTGCCAGCTGCCGAGTGGGCACCCAGCATGCATGTCGGCCATTAACCCGCCCGGCTCACCTTTAGAGCCTCTGGAGACATCAGATGCAACAATTAATGAGTTATTTACGTCTTTTTTTCTCCGGTTTAACTCATCGCATCGATACTTTTATTAGGACGAACACCGCCAGCATAAACGACGCTGTGTAACCCAGCTTACTGCGATCCTCTAATTTGGGCATTCAGCGACCGACGCTGGCGTGGGTAACTTATAGCACGTGCATCTGCTACTATTGTTCTCTTTCGTGTTGCTAAGTTGAATGTTCGTTAGGACGCCGAATCCCACCAGCCTTGGCAGGTCCTCTACCGTGACCACCGCAAATCGCCCTAACTCACGTGGCTCCGCGTTTTCTATTGCTGCAAAACCTGCGCTAGGCCACCGATTGCCAATCGTCCAATTACACGAAATCATCGAGCATGGGTGGGTTTTCCTGAACTGATCTTCCACGGGAACCTGATGAAATTGGCAGTTGTGAGGTGCTCACTCCGGCCAACTCTCACCGCCATGGCGCCCTTAGCTGGGAAGCTACCGAGTAGAAGAAGACGTAAAAGAATTCCATTCGGGCGGGAGAAACCTACAGATTTAAATAAGGTGCAAGGGTACTATCGGCCGGAGGCAGACAAAACAACAAACGAATCTATGCAGAACATATGAAAAAAAAAGCTTAAACCAAAACACCTTGCCCGCGATGGGCTTCCTCGGCCCGAATCCAAAACTGGATTTGCTGCGAGATCTCAGCCATCACTTCTACAGCGGCGCTCCGGACCACCAGTTGCTCGGCAGTAGTGTTGATATTTTCCCACAAGACGGACATCAGGACTTCGACCTTTCGAGCGAGTTCAGACAGTGAGGTGTCGAGGACATTTCCGACAGTCTACCAAAATATAGATTCAACACCAACTCGCTTTGGAAGATCTATTGAGGCTTACCTCTGCAGCAGTAGCTAGTTTGCTCATAAGAATGTTGGAACCCCCCGCGAACATGTCTCCGCGAGCGTTCTGAACCCCATTATTGACAACTTCTTTCTGTCTTGCAACCGAGCCCTTTCCTCGTTCCATTATGGCACGCTACAATCGCCCATCAACCGATGATCTGACATTAAGCGAGCAGGGGGCTTACAATGTATACATCGAGCAGCTGCTGTTGAACGTGGGGTGACAGGGAACGTGAAATCTCTTTCTGCTCTTTTTGCAATGCTTCGTGTACGGTTTGGATCATAGCCCTTAAAGCAGTCTATCAAAATATGATATTCAGTCGGGAACTGAGGCACCGATTAACGCTCGGAACTCACTTGGGCGTCTTCTTCTGCAAGGTGGCCCTGAACACGACATCGCTCTCGTAATCCCGGAGCTGCTGAATCCTTGATTTCTTCGATAAGCTGCTCGATGGCCTGTGTAGTCCGACGCCCAAATTCTGCGAAAAGATCCTGTTCGAAGACTTCACCCCAGCTGAAGGTGTCATTAGATAGGTAATTTTCATCGTGAAGCCCCAAAAACTACGAACCTCTTAGCAATGCTCGACGTCAAAGGAAGACAAAGCTCGACATTCAAGTCTCGTCGAAAAACACCATCTCTTCTAAGGTGCGCTCGATATGTGCCCCAGTGCATCGAGTTTCCAAAGTTCATCGACGTCTCATACGCCATTTGGGAAGCCTGTCCGAAGGGTCAGCTATGGAATGAGGTAGACTCCCTTCTGGGGGAGCGGTTGGGCGTACCGTAGCGCTTCCGATCTTGAGCTTCTCTTCTAGACCATCTTTGAAGATATCATGCAAGTTGCTCACGGCCTCGTCAACGAGATCGGTGAATTTCTACGTTTCAACGAGACACAATGTCATTACAGTGCGGAATAACTCCTAGAGAGGGTAGATTTTCAGACCTCTTTCAAAACGGGTGCGACACCATCCGGGTTTGCTGGGGTCGGCTCGCGAGGGGGTGCTTGGGCCTGAGGCTGAACCGCTGTTTCGTATGCTTCCAGGTACCGGTCGAGGTCGAACCCGGCAGCATTATGTGCCTGTGCTGGTTGCTCCATACGGCGAGGCTTACGGGGATCCTCGTAGTCGGACGCCCATCTTTGGCGTAACTGAGCACGGTCGACTTCGCTGACGCTGAAAACGGAGTACGGTTAGAATGGGCTCGTGCTCCGCTGGACAAGCAATGGCCTACTTATTCATGTCATCAAGATAGGATTGGACGGAAGCCGCGAAGGTCTTGAGCTTCTGGAGGAAAGAGCGCGCGGTGCGCTCGCGGGACGAGATGGTAAGAGAGTGGCACCACGCTTGGAGGGCAGGGATTTGAGTGTCGGTCTTGTCTGAGAAACAGGTCGGCTCGCCATCGCCCTCGACTTGCTTCGTAAGGCGGATATAGTCTCGGGACGAGACAGTAAAGGTGGGCAAATCGATCGAAGCGTAGTCTGGTTCACTCGCGATGAGCCAGCATTTCAACCTCGTCGCCAGTGGACGTACCTCGAGCCTCGAAGCTAGGATCAAAGTTGTCAGGGTCCTTCTGCATAGCCGCTTCATGATCCATTTCTCGAACCCCTGCTCGCCAGTCCTCCTTCAAGCTGTCGCGCGAGTACTACAGGCGAGCCGAAGCAAATCAGCGGTGAAAACAGTGGAATCAGCTTTATTATAGCCTACCTCATTCCGGGCCTTGGCGCAGAAACCGTTCTTCTGGCGCTGTGCTTTCACGATACGAGTTTTCAGCTTGGACAGCTCTTTCAATGCGTCTCTGGCCGTATTTTTCGTCGCCTCAAGCTTCTCTTTGATCTCGCGAGCTTCCTCCTCTGCGACGGTCTGCTTGGCCTTGATAGAATCGATGGTGACTTCTTCCTCGACTTCTTCATCTTCCTCGACTATATCTTCTACCACCTCATCCTCGCCCTTCTCAGATTGTTCATCGTCCGAGTCCTTGTCACTCTCGCTGAGTCTGCTGACTACCGACTCGACGTCGGACATGTCGTCGTCGTCGACGATAAAGCTGTCCAGATCGGAATCGTCTTCATCATCACGACTACGAATTGAGACTGGGTCAATGCTTGGTACAACAGGTACCAGCAACCGCGTGGACTTACTTATTCTTCCGGCGCTTCGCTTTCGGCGACCCGCCCGAGTTCTTCCGCTTCTTCCCCGATTCCGAGCTAGCTTTCTGAGATTGGTTCCCTTTGGTTTTCTTAGCGGTGAGTGTTGGCTCGAAGTCTTTTCCGTCCTTTAGGGCCCGGATCCACTCTTTGTACTCTAAGACAATGGCGCGCTTGTCTCGGAATTGCTGACCCAGTCCTGGTCGGGGATAGAGCAGATGTGAGAGGCGACCCTACTGGGTGTCACTTTCAATCCACTCACTCTTGCCTTCGGCATCCGCCTGCTCCTTGATGTGCCGCTGCGCATTCTCATCCCTTCGATACTCCATGATTTTGTCTTCGATCTCCAAGAGGTCGGAGTCGTCCTCAAGATGAAGTGCGTTGATAACTAAAGACAAGATTAGCTTCCGGCCCAAGAGGAACAGGTTCAGTAGCACTTACTTTCGTTGCAAGAAAGATCGTCGGTCTTCGTCGCGACGAAAGTTACGGTAGACGTGTCGTAACTGAGATATAGATTAGCTCCCTGGCTACCGGGAGGCACGAGAGGCCTCGAGGACGTACTTTCCATCCACTATTTAAAGGAAATGCGGTCAGTTCCATGTAACCCCAGACTGAACGTGCAAGACCTACTCATTAGTTGCGTCTTGAAGGCTTTCCCGAGAAGATCTATGGACCAGATGTGTTAATACGTCGCCGGGAGTAGTAATGAAGGCGCGACCGACCTTTCGCCGTCTTGTCATCTACCGCACGTGTAATTGGAGCTAGAATCCAGACGCATTGGCAGCGTTGCATGTATCCTTGAGCGATCGAGGACCGAGCGGCATTGGCATCCGCGGTACCGGGCAGATCGACGAGAACGGCTCCGCTCTCGAGAGCCTTTGCTGGGCAGCGAACCTTGACGATACGAATGAGGGGCCAAAGCTGGGGTACGGCGAAATGCGAAAGTGAGATTCAAGATGGCGTCGGAAGCCGTACGACAGGTACGTACAGCAGGTCCTTCGGCCTTGTCGTTCTTCTTGCTCTTTTCATCGTGCGCCTTGCCGCGCTTCTTCTCCTTGGAGTCGATAAACGGTGCGATGGCCTTGCCAAATTCCTTTGAATTCGCGGCGCTGATCTTCCGAGTCGTTCCCAGAATTCGCTCGATACCAGGGTCTCGAGCGATGATCTAAAGGGCCGGGCCATCGTCAGCGGCCCGCATTTACGCAAAAACATAAGCAAACCTACCTGGTCAGCTGTAAGCGTAACGAGGAAGTCGAGAGGGATCTGCGGATAGACCGCGTGGACCTGTAGCACCCAGGATTCTAAGCTATAGCTTGTCGATAACCATTTGGCACACCGTTTACCTTGCTCCAGGCGACGCCGGCTTCGGACTTCATATCAGTTGGGGCTTTCACTTTCCCATCTTCGTCGTGAAGATCCTCGAGAAGAATCTGGAGTTCGGCTTTCCACTCCTCGCGTCCGAGGAAAGACACGTCTCCTTCGATGGATCGGCCGGGCTTGTAGCCAATTTCCGTGACGACGGCGGTGCAAGCTAGAGATTGTTTCAGTTATAGGTAAAGGGGATGGTCTGCAGAGCGAGACTCTCACCTCGCATTCCAGATGTTGGAACGATTGTGTCGTCGAGAACGGCATTGATGACGGAGGACTGGAATTAAATTTGTAAGCAAGAGGGCGGGCTGAACGTGTAACAGACATACTTTTCCTGCTCCCGTGGCTCCACAGATTGCAATCATCGTGGTCGGGGTTGAATGAGCCGAGAGCCTGGACGAAGAACCGCCGTCGATGTTGAGAGGGTGGCGAGAGAGCAAATTGGACGCGACTCACTCGTCAAGTTCTTTCTTCCACACCTCCTTTCGCATCTTGCTTCCAATATCGAGTAATCGGATCTTCTCTTTGATGACCTACACCACGACATTGAACGTGAGGGAGATGAGCCAACGGGTGGCTCTCGGAATGCAACTTACGCTGACGATGCCCAGTCCGGTTTTCAACGCGTCTTCGGGCGTGTACTGAATGGTAGAGAGCGGGGTCAGCCCAACGTCTTCCATGTCCTGGAATCACAGCAGAATAGCGTACCGAAATCTCCTCTGGCGAGGCATATTTAGTGTATTGGGGGGCAGCCGGCGCGACGAGCGCCCGGTTTTTGTTCTCTTTGTTTTCGGCGGATGATACATTAGCGACGGATCCTGCCAGAATGGGTTTCTCATCGACCAAGTTCTGTTGAGAAAAAGGGTTTTGAAAGACATTGCGACGCGTCAGACGACCGGAAATCGCGGTGGGGCTGAGGAAAACGGCGTAAAGGAAGAAGACCCACCAGAGGCGCGTCGAATTCTTGCTTAACTGCGTCGGGATCTGGTTTGACTTTGGAGGCTGACGTGCCCGTACGCTCGATGGCATTGCGTTCTTGAAGTACGCGTCCGTCGCCGACGGGTTCGGGTTTTATCTGAGTTGGAAAAAATAACGGTTTAGACTAATGACCTTCGCCACCATTTGCTAAAAGGAGATAAGACGCACCGACAATGGCATGAGTTAATTGCGAGTCTCAACTGCGGCTTCTCTCTGTGGATGACGGTCGAGACAAAGGGGTGAAGGTGCGTGGAGGTGTGAGAGAGAGAGGTGCAGAAGTCTTGGAGGGAGGAGAGGCGATTCTTGGGTCGGAACTGCTCTTTTTCGAGGGACGCGTTCCGCGAAGTCCGCCGTTTATTGCCGAGACGCAAAAATATAAACAATACACATCAGCTGCTTTTCATCTCCGTCGTGGTAACTTGGCTGTCGTTGGAGCTTCAGTCGCGGAGCCAACAAATGTGGCGACATTGACGGGGCTGGAGTGGATCCTTAATGAGTCAGAATGAGGAAGGACATGGGAAACTCCACCGTAACGGGTCGAGAGTGTGGGTGGGGCCCAAGGGAGTGGAACCTTACAAGTATTCTCAAGTTGTCCACAGTTCTCTCACCTCGAGGACAACCAACGCACAAAAGTCTCGTTTACTCGTAAGGGTGCGTCTAGCGCTGGTATTCCAGGTTACTACGAAGGAACAGAACAATAGCAGTACTAGTAGCGTTTGGCAACATTACCGCCTCCAAAGTTGTCTCGCGAACTCGGCATCCACCTCCGCAGTTCCCCCACCATGCACCTGCTGAATGCCGAGGAGCAAGGCCCTTCCATGCTTGAAGTTCGAAACAAGTTTTTCTGAGCTTGAAAACGCGCTTTGAGACCGGCCGTTTGCGTCGATCTCGCTCTCTTCCTCGATTTCGTTCTGAGCGTTGGGACTTGGAATGTGCCGAGGATCTTGGCCCTGCGGTATCCGAGAAGCCCATTGATTTGCGTAATGATACTCGATCGAGTCATTCAGGCACGCGAAATCATCGAGCATGGTCGGTCTTCCTGCGCTGAACTGATCTTCCGCGTCTTCCATAGGAACCTGATCAAATTGGGAATACCCATGCCCATTATCCGGAGAGTGAGCGTGATCTGGATAATCGTATTCCCCTTCGTCGAGGGCGTATTGATAATGCCCTTCGTAGTGATTCTCTTCATCGTAGTATCCTTCTTCGAAGCGATCAGTATCGTCCAGTTCGAAGTTAGTATACTCCAGATCGTCATGGTTGTAAGCGACCGATGTTGATGATGCGACATATCGGCTCGCTCCAAGCCCTTCCGCAGACAATCCCTGTGGGACCCACAGACGCGGGGTGCTTCTTTTCGCCAGAGGTTGTTGCAGGCCATCTTGTTCAATCGGATAGAAACCTTCACGGTCAGACAAGGCGATGAAGTAAGATTCCATTGGATATTCCTCTCCATAAGTCAGCCCTTGCTCGAAGCCTGGGACGGTGGGGATGATATACTCGTCCGGGATGAAGTCTTCGGCAGGATCAATGTCCGGCGACGCGACTCTGGACAAGACTGAGAAGTGCTCAAATTCGGAAAAGTAATTCTCTTGATGAGGTACGGTGGTGGGAGGGTGGTCGCGATGGTCCGTAGGGTACGGCCCATCGTACATGTGTTGGGCATGAGTCTTGACCGAGTCTGAGAGCACGTCGAAATATGCTTGCTGTGTTTCGTCATGCCATAGCATCAACTTTGAACGAATATGCTGAGGCTTTCCAGCACAAAGAGAAGATGCCTTAGGACTCCGCTGACAGGCACCCTGATGAGGTGGAGGTAGGACGGCATCGCTAGGTGATTCTACGAGCTGGGAGCAAATTTGGTCTTGATCATGAGAAGCAGGAAAGAAGCGCGAGCGAGTTCCGTTGGTCGACTTGCTTTCCTTCGCAGCAGTGGCCTCCCTGGTTTCTTCGACGACCTGAGGCGTACGGGTTTCCTTCGCCACCCCGCTCCCCACCAAACCCCACTTACCAGATACCAAAACGACTTTCTCACTAACACCAACAGAAGGAGAAGGGCTCTTAGGTGCGGTTTGGAGCGTTTTAGCCGCATCCTTCTCGGAGATGGGTACGAGGTCTCCGACAAGGCTGCCATCGACCTCCCATGGAGGCGAGAGGTATCGAAGGCCTTCCGGAGGTTGAACATCGGCGTCTTGCTTTTGATGAGCCACATTCGAACGCGAAGGCAGAGACGGACCTGAAGCATCAGAGGAGTCCGAGGGAGCAACGGGCCGGGATTTGGAAGCTGACGCTGTCTTGTTCTTGGGAGAGTCGCATTGCGCTGCATTAGGTTCCTGGGCCGTTCCTTTTCTGGCCTTCTTTCGCGTCGGATCGGTTCTCGCCTTCGAATGCGATCGTGAAGGCGAAATTACGCTGTTGTTCTGCGAAGAGACTGACTGGCCCGACTCGCTTTCCTCCTGCACGACGATCCTTTTCTTTTGCCTACGTTGTTTAGTACGGGACGACTTGGCAGGCGACACCAAAGGAACGCGCTTCTTACGGTCATCCCCTGACTTGGACGGTTTCAAGAATGCGAATTCGGAAAACAGCAAATCGGTCACTGCACGGTGAGAAAAGCCGGATCAGAGTTCCAAACAACCCCATGGACTACATTGCCAGAACTTACTCGAAGGTCCCGCTTTTGCTTTCTTTCCTTTTGCGCCTTTGGAAGAAACCGATACTGCGGTGGCCTTGTCCTTACCGCTATGAGCAGAAGAGCGGCCTTTGTTGAATAAGCCAACGAACGAAGTGGGCTTCAGCTAATGCGACGAAACATGCTTGACGTTAGAACGCTACGCCCAGAAAGCATGGATGGCTGACCGTTAGCCGCTCCTTCCCAAGGTTTCCAGCGGAGAAGTTTTCCATCAAAGCAATGCCGGGCATTATCTTGGATTTGGATTTCCTTCCTTTCCTATTCTTGGCATCGTCCTTCTTCTTCGCGGGTTCGAGAGAGGACGGATGCTCTTCCCCGGTGACCGACGACCCGGATGTTGAGGACGAGCTCGGCGGAGGTGGTGGAGGCTTCACGATTTCTCTTTTAGCGCGGCGACGTTCTCGTCTTTCTGCGAGACCTATGGTGATTCGTGTGGATGGTTTCAGCAGTGTATCGCAAAGCGCCGAAAGGGAGCTCACGTTGTTCGTGTTCATCGTGTTTCGACTCGGAGCCTTTCGTGGCATCGGGCTCCTTCGTTGAAGTGGCCTGACGTTTGGGTCTCTTAGGGCTATTGACAGGATCATTCGTATTCGTTGCATTCCCAAACACTTCGCGTGAATTTGATACCGCCAAGTGAGCCTTATTAGCGTCGTCGGCCGTCTTCTGAATATTTGTTCTTTCGGACAAGGTTTCCGGTTGTGTGTCTTTTCTCGGAGCTGTAACATGCGGCTCTTGTAGTGGAGGATGAGCAAGGACGGGTCTCGACGCTCGAGGCTTGAGGACCGGCGTCGCGAAGGCACTGGGTCCGGGTCCGCTGGCGGCGGTGTTACCCTCACCGACGGGCTCGTCTATGTGATCTTCCCAATTCTGGTAGTACGAGGCCCCCAGTCGTGAATAATATCCTGAATGGTTCTTTTGAGTTTGAACAAAGTCCTTGATGCGGCGCATCGGCCATTCCGGGGAGGGTTGAAGAGATGGGTGTTGCAGACTCTCCAGCGTAAGTCGGGGAGGAGACTGAGGTGGAGAAGGATTCGTTTCGATTATGGAGAGTGGCATCTAGACGGTGTTGCGCGGTTGCCGGACTAGTACAGAGCTGAACTCGGGATATAGTACTTTCCACAGTCACGTGTATGTTCGAATTCGCTTTGTCACATCAACCGGGCGGGGCCCGCCTGTCTCTGATTTGCGAGGCATACCGTCTTTCTCACCGTCTCAGCCCTCGGGAGTCCTCTCTCACTATATAAGATCCCTCTTGTAACCTTCCATGGCTGAATCGGCGGAATCCGTCGAGCTAGTAGTCAATGGCGATCCAGATCATGGAACCGCCGGCTCGACAGAGCCAAACACAGAACCCTTAGTGACTTTGGATACTTTGGCCGAGAGAGAGAAAGAGAAAGAGAGACCTACATGCAGGATATGTCTTGATGACGAAGAAAGCAAGTCGCTTATTCGCCCATGTCATTGTCGCGGCACCATGCAGGTAGGTTCTCCATGGTAATTCGGCGCTTTGGTTGACAAGCCTCTAAACGAACCCGACGGAACGCCGTAGTACATTCACATCGAATGTCTTGATGCGTGGCGCAAAAGTGCTGCTAAACAAAGCATACGTGGGGGCATTGCCTGCGAGCAATGCAAATTCGAATACGTAGATGCCGTCCAATGGCGACGTCCACTGTGGACGGCCATTGCACCGGGTGAGCGGTGATACGCTACCCATTTAACCTAGGCATACATTTCTCACATTTTACTCTTCCAGTGGCCTCTGGCATCGCTGGTGGTGTTTTGCAGGTCCTTCCGATCGGCGTTGTCCTTCTCTGGCACTTCATCCATGGTGCTGAAGGGCCTCACAATTTTTGTACGCGTCCCAAAATGGGTCCGAAACACCTTACGGAAGTCAAAATAGTAGCGAGATTCTGGGAGCAGCTTCTTCGTCTCATCTTATTATCCCCTGAACCGGGCGAACCGGCTTCAGGCTACCCGACAACGTCAAGCAGTGCCATCATAGAGCCAATCCCTCTGCTTGAATGCATAACACCGCGTATTGTTACAGGATTCCTAGCTGCGTTGCTTGTCTCCGTCTATCATCTAGCCTTGCGGGCGGCCCGTACTGCATATCCGCCGCTGCGTCTCGCTCACGCTGCTCTGCTGGAGCCAGCACAGGGTCTCAGCGCAGTGTGGAGCCTTCGTTCTGGGATGATTACATACGAGCTATTGAGGTGCTTCTTTCTTCTTTACCTCTGTGATGATGTGCGACGCTAACAGGATCTGATCTCTATCCAGCCGTCGTTTGATGGACCGAGGCAACGCTGGTCCGAGTTCGGGAATGCTTTATCTCCTTTTTGCAGCTCTACCTTTCCTTCTACCAGAGCCACTAGAGACTGTCGTTCAGGACTTGGGAGGCATCGAACATCCTCCACCCCCTGACCAGGAGATGAAGCAAAACGATGTCCAGTCATAAACGCCGAAATAGTCGGTCGCGATCATTGCAGCCAAGTAGTCCAGATCGTAAGAATATATTTAACACCATTGTAAATAGTCTTGCACACCAGTTATACCTTGTGATGTTGATCGTCATTTGTACATCGCGGCCGCGTGACCCGTGTGAGGTACATTCTATATATATCGTAAGAGCTGCAGCCCGTTTAGGGTCACGTAGCATTGATATGCAATCTTAGCTATCCCTCTGGTTTCGAGTCCAATACGTATCGTATACGAACCTCAAGTCTCGCTGCCCGGTACCCGGAGTGGTCAGGAAGACCTCACCAGAGTCTCGCTCCAGTTGCGAGTGGGCTTATAAGCGTTTGGCTACCCTCCCTGGGTTGGCTTTCTCACATAGGAGGAGACGCTAGCCCATTTGGCAAAGTTCATGGAGAGAACGATGGTTGAGGCGAGCCCGGAACTGACGGCGTTTTCGGCGAAAGCGGTGCCCATGAGAGGACATTCGGACACCCAAACCCGGGTTCATACACTTTTCTCTCACTGTGTTCCGCCGACATTGTTAAGTGCTAATCCATCGATTTCTGTATCCCTTCTACCTCGTCGATTTCCACGCTTTGCCTGCTGTTCTTCGATGACCTGGTGGCTGCCGGTGAGCAGTCTTTCCCACCTCGCAAATCCCGCCGACAGTTGCGAGTTCAACGTTTTAAATGACTACGTGGCCCTCCACTTACTATTGTTGTCTATGTCCTGGTTTGAATCTTGTGTTCGAAAAGCACTGGGTAATCAATTGAGACGTCTGCGCATCAACTCCTCCACCACACAGCAGAGCACAATGAATGGTACAAGCTCTACAGTTATCAAGCCTGCTTCGTGGGCATCATCTGCTGGACTTATTACCCCTTACATCGGAACCTGTACGGAATTGGATCCTGTCTCTTAGTCTTCGCTAAAAAAAACCGCGCTCAAGTTGCTCCAGACTTCGGAAAACAACCGCAAAGACTTAGGATGATCGCTTTATTGACTCGATTATGACCCCTGCTCCCGACGCCATAATTTACGACACAGATGCACACGGCAAGCCCGGTAGGAGACTTTCGAAGATGTTACTACTATATAGGGAACTAGCCGCGCAACGCAGATATGGTCAAGCTGGTGCACCACGCTTACAAGGAATCCAATGCAGAGGCCGTTTGCATTATTTCCAACCAACATCTCTCACAGAAAGTTGCCTACGGTCTGATGGCGCGAGGTGAGTATTACTCCGACCCCTTGCCCAATGTCACTGTGTGTTGGTCTCCCTCCAGGTGTGCCTGCCTTCAGTGCTATTTGGGACTCGTGATTTTGCCTTGAAACGGGGCAATTGGGAAGATATTCTCGGCAAGGGTATGTGGCACGTTACCGATATTTTTTAGACTATACCTCCGTATCTTTCCGCCTCATCCAGACGGTTTAGTAATCGACAGACGTGATTGGTTTCTGGGGGTGATGGCTTCAATCGGTCGAGGGAAAGTTAGCCTCCACGCTTTCTTTGCGCACTGGACCGGTTCGGTGGGGCTTTACACATCTGCTGGACGCGCCAAGCGGAGGCACATCCTTAGGGACAGTGCATGATTAGGCGAGCTTACTTGGATGCTAGTGGACAGAGTCGCAAGGTTAATTCGGCCGGTGAACTTCCGCAAGGGTCCCCACGCTGTGTGACGTGAAGGCGCGATAAATGAGAGCGATGGCGCAACTTTTGCCTACCCCGACAAACAAATAGCACGAAATTTCCAACCGATGATAGGATCCTCACCAATCCCCATCCCCCCCTCCACACCCAACACTTCAGGATGTCTCAAACGGGCGCAACGACACCTTTCTCGACGTCTTCCACGTTGACGAACTCGCCCATTCTAAAAGAAAAAGAGACGCAGCTCTCCAGCTCGTTTCTCTCACCCTCCACGCCTCCAGGTGCGAGCCTCGTCGCAAGTGCCTCTGCCATCCTCGAGTCGATTGCGTCCAGGAACAGCGAGGTAGTATTTGGATATGATACTGCTGAGCAGTTTGGAATCGGAGGATTGACGAAGGAGTGGTCAAAAACCGGGTCGGGTGCGACCTACGTGGAAATGCAAAACCGGAGCGGCGCGGGTTTGACCCTCGCTGGTCGATTGGGTCAAGGAACTTCATCCAAGAAAGACTCAAGCGGCGTTCTGTCGGCCTACACTACTCCGGAGGGTCTTGGTCAGATGGTCCCCTCATTGGCTAGCTTGCCAACCGCCACCGCCTCTGGTCGAGTGGTCCTTCAAGTCCCAGCCATCTCCGTCCTCGAACCATCTCTCACCTTGACCCCAAGCCTCGCCGCTCTTTCCACCTCTATTCCAATTCTCCCCGACGGCTTTGCGGTTGTTTTGTCGTCTTCTGCACAAGAAACGGCTGACATCGCGGCCGCTTCGTACAACGTTCCTGGATCCCACATCATCCACATCTTCGATCAGTACGCCGCTGCACGAGAAGTCCGACAGATCGCTTATCCGGGCATCAACTCTCTGTCCCCTGCTGCAAACGTCGAACAAGCTCTACTGCAAACGGGATACTCAGTCTTCGACTACCACGGTAGCGCAACCGCCAAGACCGTATTCGTCGTCCTCAACGGTCTCCTCAGCTCCGTGCTCGAGGAGATAGCGAACAAAGTGCCCGAAGTTGGAGTCGTCAGCGTTCGCGTGCTGCGTCCGTGGAACGCGGAGAGGTTCCTCCAAGTCCTCCCTCAGACAGCTTCTACTGTTCAAGTTATCGACGAAGTTCTCCATGAAGGTGCCACAGGTGTGCTGTATGAGGATGTCCTCGGAACCATCTTGGCCTCATCAGCAACCCCATCTGTCCACAAGCGTTCCTTCACCCCTTCCAAGATTCTCGAGCTCGCCTCTCGTCCTTCAGAGCTCATTTCCCTTGTCGCGACTTTGGCAAAGAGCGCATCCACCACCACCGTGCAGTCATTATACCCGACAAACCTCAAAAAGCTCCTGTTCTACGGAACTTCGTCCACCCCTCTCACAGCTCTCCCCACCGTTGTTGCCCAATCGTTCGTGACGACGCCAGGATTGACCGCCAGGCTCAGCACCGACTTTGACGCCTTCTCAAAGGCTGGCGGTGCCGCCGTCAGTAGGGTTCTCATCTCGAGCGAGGACGCAGCGGCTCAAAACCTTCCCGCAAAAGTCATCCTGCCGGACCAAGAAGCGGAAGGAACCGCTGACTTCACGGCCGTGCTGGACCAGGCCCTCCTCAAGACCCACGACGTTCTGCAGAACGCGAGGCCCAAGTCACTGGTTCTCGTCTTCTCCCAATGGACGCCTGAGGAGCTTGCCGCCAATCTCGCTACCTCCTCAGCCGAGATTGCTCGCGAAAAGGGACTTGCGGTCTACACTCTCAACAGCAAGGCTGTCGCCGAGTCGCTCGTTGGGGAGAGCAAGCCGGTGTTGGAAAACGTCCTTGGCCACCTTGCTTTCCTGAGGCTGTACGCCGGCGCGTCGTGCACAGAGGCAAAGTTGATCAAGACCGCTCGCGCGTTGTTCGGAGATGAGATTGCAGGACTCGACGTTATCAAGGTTGTGGCAAGACTATGGGCCGGAATATTCCAAGTTCCCATTTCCGCCGCACCTCCAGCCGATGAAAAGGATGCACCAGCGAAACCCCTGAAGTCATTCGAGTTTAACGCTGTTGAGTTGGAATCCTTCCGAGGGCTAGATGCAGGCGACCAAGAATCCGCAGCTCTTGGTTCATGGAGAGATGCGGCCAAGAACATCATCTTCCGCGAGGCGTACGGCCTACCTCGCCAAGATACCCTCGACGCGACCCAACAGAACCCTTCTCTCCGACCTGACTTGGAAGACCGAACCTTCCTCGTCACCTGCTCCGTCAACCGCCGCCTTACGCCACTCTCCTACGACCGCAACGTCTTCCACCTCGAGTTCGACACTGCCGGTACGGGACTCAAGTACGCCATCGGAGAAGCGTTGGGTGTTCACGGATGGAACGATGACGACGAGGTCAAGGACTTCTGCTTGTGGTACGGCCTGGATCCTTCTGCGGTCGTCACTCTCCCCGTGCCAAGCGCAAACCGTGGTCCAGGATACCGACAGACCAGGACCGTCTTCCAAACTCTTCAACAGCAAGTCGATATCTTTGGTCGTCCGCCCAAGTCGTTCTACAGCGCGCTCGCTGACCATGCCAAGTCGAAGGAACACCGCCTGGCACTGCGGTTCATCGGCGCTGCTGAGGGCTCCGCCACGTTCAAGAAGCTTTCCGAGGTTGATACCCTCACGTTCGCCGACGTGTTGAGGCTGTACGATTCGTGCAGACCCGACTTTGCCACCCTGTGCGAGCTCGTTGGCGACATCAAGCCCCGACACTATAGTATCGCAAGCTCTCAGTCTGCTGTTGGCGACCGAGTGGACTTGCTCGTTGTGACGGTTGACTGGGTGACGCCAAGTGGTGGGTCTTTTCACACTGCATGTTTAACTACTTAATGGACTGACGTTGGCTCGGGCGACTCTTTCAGGTTCTCCGAGATTCGGTCAATGCACTCGGTACTTGGCCGCCTTGAAGGCAGGTCAAAAGGTGACCGTCTCGATCAAGCCTAGCGTGATGAAGCTGCCTCCAGACAACATGCAACCCATTATCATGGCTGGCTTGGGTACTGGGTAAGTGGATATCCCTACTGCTCAGTGGACGGTCACTGACATTACGATGTCCATCTCCCATTAGCGCTGCTCCCTTCCGAGCCTTCATCCAACACCGAGCTTGGCTCAAATCCCAAAACATCCCCATCGGCCCTCTCATCTACTACTTCGGCTCTCGGCATCGTTCGCAAGAATACCTCTACGGCGAGGAACTCGAGGCGTACATCGCCGAAGGCGTCATCACCCATGCTGGGTTCGCCTTCTCTCGTGATCAGAGGCAGAAAATCTACATCCAGCACAAGATGCTCGAGGATGGCCAGACGCTCGCTACCATGCTCGGCGGCAAAACCGAAGGCGCACTGGGCAAGGGCGTCTTCTACCTGTGCGGTCCGACGTGGCCCGTTCCCGATGTCTATGAGGCCTTGATTGGGGCATTGACCGAGTACGCTGGGTTCACCAGAGAAGGTGCGGCGGAGTACATCGAGGAGCTCAAGGAAGATGAACGCTACGTCCTAGAAGTAAGTCCACTCGAAATCTTCGACCCCACTTGTGAAGAAAGTGACTAATTACGGTTTATTTCACAGGTCTACTAAATCTATATTCACATGTCATCACATCGATATCCCGTGTCCATTTGATGTAATTAGGATAGAGCGTCTCTGTAATGGAAATATAGAGTTGGGGTCGGTTAAAAGAGGAATATGCCACAAAAGTCCCGAGAGAGAAAAACAAGTCCGCGTGCAGCTCGAATCGTCCAGCCAAGTAGATGTAACGGAGGGAGTGAGGAAATATGAAGAGCCCAAAACACAAAAGTAAGAGGGGAAAAGGATATATGAAAGAGTCTATTCGAAAGCATATCTCTAATACCTGCTGGTTCTTCCGACGCGACGCTTTCGAGCGACACACCACCACCAAAGCGCAAGCCCCAAGAGGAAAAGCCCAGCCACGCTGACAACGACCGCAATAGCGATGATGGCGCCTTTGCTGAGCCCGCCTTTGCCACCATTACCATTGCTCCCACTGCACGGGAACACGGAATCGCATGGCGTACCGCTAGGCTTGACAGCGTCGTACGCTCCTGCCGCGAGGGAAGTATAATAAGGTGGGTTTGAGGCGCTCAGAACGGAATATGCAGCAAGGGAGAGGAAAGGAGCGTTATAGTCGATTGCAACCTAAATCATCAAGGCAAAAAAAAAAAAGGTCAGCCTGCGTTCATGCGAGAATATCAAGCGTAGGCGCTTAAGAAATAAAGAAAGGGACCAACCTCCGTTTCTGGCCAGTCACTACGGATGTTCCAATACTTGTCGTCCTTGTTGGGGCCTCCGACGACAGCGCCGTACAATGTGCG
>KN822945.1:295169-314455 GCA_000827465.1 Tulasnella calospora MUT 4182
GGCGCATACATGAACATCAACTGCGCCGCGTTCGCCGCCGGGTTCAAACTGGCCGAATCCGAATCTCCGTCGTACCACAACAGACCGTTTTTGGTCAAGGTTCCGCGCCCGGACCCATCGACCACCCTGTCCAAGTACGTCTCGCTTTCGCTTTGCCAGTGGGAGGTCCCACCGGACGGTTGCAAGTTGCTGTTGCCTAGGTTGGAGATTTGGGTAAGGAGGACGGGGAGCGCCGGTGAGACGCTGTCCCAGTTCATGACGTTGTCTTGTTTTGACGCTTGGAGGTGCGCCGAGTCGTATTGAGAGGTCGCGCTGTCGAGGTAGGTTTGAGGGGACGTTCCGGATGACGATGAGCTGTTTGCGCCGGAAGCTGCTTCGGTTGCAACAGCGAGCAGGATGGCAGCCAAGACTTGGTCATCTTCGTAGGTCGAGCTCGGGTACGCCCAGTCCACGCCAGATATCGCGTTGCTGTACGTTTGCAGGGGCTTTTGTTGAGAGAAGGTGTAGAGTTGAGAGGCGTGAGTGAGGAGCTGAGAGGCGTACGTGCTGTTGCTGACGGGAGCTGGAGTGGATGTGGACGGTGAAAGGGAGAACCCGTTGTACAGGATCGAACAGGATGCGAAAGCGGCTGCCGCGCGTGCTGCTGCATCAGCCCCTGGACTGAGAGGGTAAAACGTTCGTTAAGTTGGTTGATCACCCTTGCTTGGGAGGTTGACAACTCACTTCTGGGCAGTCACCTTGAACAGCGTGCGGGGGCTTGGGATGCCCTGATCACCCCCCCAGTAGTTGTTGTCAACAGCGGCTACAAAACCAGCATTAGTGAACGCGCTCTTTCAAAAGCACGATGAAGGAGCAGCTCACTGTCTCCGACTTGTACGTATAGTGTATTTGCATCAGGATGTGCCTTTAAGAAACATGCCGGCGCTTCAGCGTGGGCCTGTGGCCAAGACCACCTTGAACGAACACCCTCACCTTCATAAGCCAGTCCAAGCCCCAACGCAACATTTCATCGAGGTATGCTGTTTGACCAGCGCGCTCGTAGCCTTGGCCGTGGACGTTTGCGCCCCAGCATATCGAGAACAGCGAGAACGCCATGGGGTATGTCGCTTTGATGTAGTCTATTTGGGTGTTCAGAGAGGTCAATTCGCCATGCGTACTGCGCATTAGAAATAGCACAAGTCCGAAAACCGCCTCACCTCCCGCGTCGTAGTAGCCGCCCGTCAGGTCGACTCCGTCTTCCTTGCCATCCTCAAGGGCGCTGTCGTTCCTCCATGAGACTCTGTTGCTGGCGGGTAGCTTGCCACTGCGCTGGGCCTCGTAGAAATAGAGCAGGTTCCCTAGCAGGTTGCCCCATTGGGTCTCTGAGGATAGAGAGTTTCCGTAGCCTGATGATGGGTCTGGCGGTTGGTATGTGGTTTGCGGTGAGAGTTGGCTGCGAACCAAGAGCGTGAGGGACAAGAGCGTCAAGTATTTTGTTGGAGTTTTCATGGTTGGGGGTCGTAAGAGAGAAGAAGAGACGTGGATTCGTGGGTGCGTGAGTGTAAGTAAGTATGCCAATTATAACTGCATGCTAAATGGGTGGATGCAACGTTTACAGAGGCTGCGTGAGGCGGGTCCCTTCCGAGTGTCGGCGCCCAGTTGAAATTACTACACAACACTCCCGCACTTCACACGACAGACGGGAGCTTGCCTTTCAGTCACCCTTCCACCGCCTCCCGCTCGTTCCCTTCGACTTCGATCCCAACGGCTCATACCCAATATATCAAACCAGCTAAAAATAGTAAATGGGGAAAGGAAAGTCAAAGAAGAAGGAACCAACACCCGAACCAGACACCGTCATCCTCTACATCGAGAACCCAATTGGCATCTACGGTGCCAAAGACTGGTACAAGAATTCGCAGGCCTTGAGCGTCGTATCCGCTTGGCTCTACTCGCTCGCGGATGCCGGTGGACTGTCGAGGCCTAGCAGCTTGTGGTATAGGGGTGGTGTGGAGTCGTCGTACTTGCGCGACATCGCGGTGGACTTGTACGTTCCGGAGAGCGATGCATCCCGCGTCGAGTACGCGTTAGGGTATCATTATTGGAAGGATTTCGTCAGGTTGTCTCCAAGGATGGAGAGGGACCTGATGCTACCTCAGCACGAGGAGAGCCGAGTGACCACGGTCTACCTGAGTCCGTGTCGGTCGACAGTCAAGCTGGGCAGTGATCGTAAGTCGCGAAATTCGTCTCATCTTCATTGTTCGTGCTTATAATTGTTTTTTCCCATAGAGTTCTTGAATATTCCGCTAGAGCCACCAAACCGTGTAAACTTCAGCGACTTCACGCGAGGTCCCTATCCTCCTCCCACCTTGCCATACGTCCCTACTCTCAAGTCAGCGTACAAAGAGCCTCTTCCAACCCGCCCATTGCCACCACCGTCCCCTCCTCCTCCTGAGCCGTCCGATTTTGCGCAGCCGCACGAAGATGACGACGAGGAGAAGAAAAAGAAGAAAGCCATCCTCGCTTCCACCGCCCTGACGGAGGGACGGCCTACACCTGGTGCGTTAACCCCACCTGTGAATTTATGGAATCGACATCACTGATCTCGTTGCGCATGCACCTGCCGGTTACAGTCGCTAAACAAGATGAGGAAACCTCTTCCCGGACGAAAGAAGAGCAACTTGAATACGAAATGCGGCGCCTGGCTGAAAACCGGCACTTCACCTCTCCACCACCACAGGACACGAAGCCTACTATCACTCCAGCTCATGGCGCGTAAAGCAACCGTCGCGTTTTCTTCATTAACTTCTGTGGAACTAATTCGCCGATACATGTTCCTGACTCCAGCAGCGACGAAGGAGGAACAGCTCGAATACGAAATGAGCCGCTTGGCCGAAAACCGTCATCTCACATCCCCGCCACCTCAAGAAACGAAGCCCGACATTACCGGAACACAAGGTATGTGAAGGTGTTGCTAAATACTTCCTTGCCATAAGCTGATTTTTGGGGTGCGCACGCCGGGCTTTATTCCTCCCAGCAACAAAACAAGAGCAGCTCGAATACGAGCTTTCCCGACTCGCTCAGAACAACCGCCTCGCCTCATCAGAACCCATTCAAGAAATGAAACCCAACGTGAAAGAAGAGCAGCTCTTACTTGAGCTGGAGATGCTGGCTGCCAGTGGCGGGATGGTTCCCCCAGAACGTCGTCCACGCTCAACGGTAAAGCCCGATCCCGACGCTCAGGCGCAAGTGAAGCGAAGACCTCTTACTACTGCAGACGAGGACGAAAGAAGGAGCAGGAGAGTAAAGGAGGAACAACTCGAATTGGAGATGGCGCGGCTGGCGCGGTCCGCGAGTTCGACTCCAGCGCTGTCAGTGAAGCAAGAGCCTGGTGGGTCCTCGAGGAATACAGCGGAGCCATCTGTTGGACCTTTGGAGGGCAGTCCGCTGGTAGCTGTAAAACCCGAGGAAGGGAGTTCGACTCCAAGCCTGCTGAAACGATCGCGAGAAGGGCAGGATCAGCAAGGTGAAAAGCCACTTCCACTCTCCCAATTTGTAAAAGTCACTCTATGTCTCATACTATCTCTCAAATTGAACAGGACACTCGGCGGAGAAGAGATTCAAACGAGAATGGCAATATTGAAAGGACCATCAAAAAGTCGCCGTCGGCTTGAAGCTAGTCAACCCTTGCAACGAGGCTCGTCAACCTTGGAAGCATAAATGTGTTTATTTGATCGGTGATGTGATCGACTGCGTAGGGTCGTCATGCGACGTTGCAAGATCTTCATAAGCCTCCAAGCCTGCCACTAAGCGCCACTAAGCCTGCCACAAAGCCTGTGGGCGCTTGACTACGTAGCGAGGGTCGGTGGTACCTTGTCTGCCCGATGCTCCCGGACACGGGATGTAAGTATGGACTCGATCAAACGAAATCGTTTCGTCGCTAGTGTATTACTCGGGAAAGTCGAAGTCGTAGCTCTTGACCGATTTGGATCTTGCAATTGAGCGCTGCACACGATTATACCGTTACATGTGTAATGCGAGAGATGTTACCGTTGATCTCCTCTTTCAGTTCTCAGCGTTCGGGTCTTCGGACCCCTTCGACCGGCTCCGAACACCGCGCCACTTCCCTTTCGCTAATCGGAGGAGCGAGCGGCTCTGGGCCTTTATGCCCTTTCCAGCCGTTTCAAACTTGGATGGCAAGTAAATGACGACTCCTAGACCATTAATTCATTCAACTATGCCGTTTCGACATGTCAAGTGGGCGCAGGCGACGAGTAAGAGTAGCCGAAGCTCCATCCATCCATACATCCGGAGAGACGCCGGAGTTTACCGGACCGCAGTCCAAGAACTAAGCGCACACATTCCACGCGTGCCCACACACCTAATTTGAAGAACAGAAGAAGAGAAGCCAAGGGGAGGGGTAGGAACTTCAGTTTAAGAAGTGAGACATACGCGTGCAGGTAATAATGTCCGTGTAAACTCGTCCTTGGTGTTCTCAACGATCGACTGGTCTTCGCGTGCGTTGATGTTGTGGTGTGGTTACGAGAGCGGGATGATCTCTCAGTCAGTGCGGACATCCGGTTGCAATAACAGAGACCCGGCGGAACACCTTTCCTTTGAAATCGACCATCACACAGTCCTAACTGGCCGCTTGAGGTTCACTAGCCGATGGGATTAACTGCCCGGGGGCGGGGACTTGCAAAAAGTGAGCGAGGGTTGGACAATGCACAAGCTAAGGCACCACCGAGCATCGGCGGCTTGCGAGACACGCGCGAATTCTCAACAAGCTATTTAGACGTTCTATAGATGACATCATCTCACTAGCGTACGACCACATAGCAATAAAAGTAAGGAAATTCCTCGGAATGTCCAAGGAGGTCGCTGTATGTACAGACGAGTGTGGCGCAAAAAAGCATGAAGGGAGATTGGTTGCAAAATAAAAAAGGGTTTCATCGGCAAAGGGGGTGAGTGGATTTTTGTGGAGCGGGAAGGAACCCACCACATTGGACCACACCAGATGACGTGATTGATAATCGTGACTACCTTTTTTTTGTCTGCTTCTTCGAGTGGTGCGAATGCTGTGAATGAGTGGTTTGCGTGCAAGAGAAGGCTATGCCGTGGGCGTCGACGACGAGGAGCGTTGTGCGATGCCGATGGAGGGGGAGTGAGACGGAGGGACAAGGTCGAGCGGAAACGGGCGAGGGGGGATGAGCGGATGGAGGTGGTGTTGTGTGCTGTCAGGTGGAAAGGAATGACGTATCTTCCGAAGGGGGAACCGTGGGATGGAGAAAACTGGGTCCCCCAGTGAACATTCGAAAGGGGAGTGTGACGTCTTTGCTCTTTCTCCTCCTTCTCTCCCAATCCCCCCCTCCAACCCCCTCGTCATCGTTCAGCGTCACCACCTAGACCATCACACTACACTAACACTGTAAGTTACCACTGCACTCACAAAGACGCCTCAAACTGATGCAAGCCTCCTTCTAACTCTCCCTCTTCGCCGTTCCCGTCTGCGCCGTCTAATTAGTCACCTTTGCAATAACCCCATCCTCGATCGTTTTACGACGACAGCAGCAACCACGACTGTCTCGATGGCCACCACCGTCGCACCCAGTGTTAGTCCTTCACCTTCCACCCTCTCTTCTCCCTCCTCGCCTGCCACTCCATCTCATGCTCCTTCCTCTCCCTCTGTATCCGTCCACCAGAACGACCATCAACCGCACCATAGCAAGCTAGACCACCAACCCAAATCTCACTCCCCACCCAAGAAATCCGACGACCTCCCTATGAATGCCGCCGATGATCCAAAAGATGCCGCCAGCAACAACGAGGCCAGCAAGAATGGCGTCGCTGGTGCGGGCCTAGCTGTCACCAACGCTCCCGTCCGCCCACCACCCCGACCATTCAGACGCGCCAACCTCTCCCTCGAACAAAACCCCTTCGAAGTCAGCTTCTCTCAATCCAGCACATCTGGCGTCCAACCAGGCTCGCCCCGCACGAAATCCAACAACAGCAACGCTGGGTCCAACGTCAACGGCAACTCCAACACCACTTCAGAGAACGACGACCCCAACAACCACTCGAGGAACCCTTCAGACGCTGGGGCGAATGCAGGAGGACAAAAGACCTCGCCAAAGCCCACTCTACCTCCCATCAGCGCCATCGACGAACCGTCTCGTGAGGGTGGACCGAGCTTCCCTTGGGGTTTCTCGGCTGTGCTCAACGATAATACCGGTTCTCTTCGATCGGGGCCTTTGTCTCCTGCAATGCTGCCGGGCCCCCGTCAAGATGGGTCCACCGCGACGGCAGCAGGAGGTGCCGGGGGTCACGGGACCTCGCATGGGTACTTCGATGCCCCCTCACTCACCTTCCGCACCGGTTTAACACCTGGTATCGGAAGGACTGGACTTACTCCCCTCGTTGGAGGCCCGGCTAGCTTCCCTCCACCATCACCCAACACGGCCGCGTTCCTAGCCATGGTTACAAATCCCGGTGGAGCTACGGGTCAACAAGTAAGCCAGTTGACCGGGGGAGCCACCATCACCCCAAACACGTTATCTGCTTTGACGGGAACCCTGATGCAGCATGTCAACGCTACCAGCGGAGCGGACTCTGCGTCTAATGCTGCAAACGGTGCTGGTAACCCTTCTACCGCGGGTCAAGCCCAGAACGGTCCTGCTGCTGCAGGTGGACCCGGAAATCAAGCCGGTGCACACCCTATTGCGGTTTCGCACACGTTTGGAGCGCAAAACCCCGTGGTCAACGGTGCTTATTCACAAACCGGAGCTTCGGAGCCTGGAGGATTCCGTCCGCCCATGGACTCTTATAGTGGAGCGGCCCAGAACGCGGCTGCTGCTGCTGCGAACGGACTTTTCCTCCTCTCCCAGGCTCACCAAGAGCTGACCAAACGCGAGGAACAGCAACAAGCTCAAGCGGCGGCTCAAGCAGAGGCGGCAGCTGCAGCGGCGAACAACGCGAGAGGTCCTTCTTCGAGGAGAGGATCGACTATGGCGTCTACTGCGTCGACGAGCAACAACACTGCGGCTGGGAACGGACATAATAAGAGGAAGAGTGGGGATGCGACGGCCCCCGCCCAGGCGCCGAGGCCTAGTGGCAAGCGAGCGAGGGGTTCGACGGCTAGTTCGACGGCTGCTGCGACGTCGCCTACGCACCCCACGAGACAGAGCTCGAGGAGGAAGAAGACGGCCGAGGTCAGCGTCAGCTTTGATCAGTTGGAGATGGATAGCCCCGAGCAGGACGATATGAGCGTCGACGAAGACGATATCGAGAACATGCTCACTGAGGGGATGGCTCCGACCGCCCTTGGTGGAGGTCCAGGACGTGCTGGTTCGAAGAAGTTCGAGACCGAGGAGGAGAAGAGGAGGAACTTTTTAGAACGGAATCGACAAGGTACGCGTTGATGGTTTACTTTAGCGGAATAACGCTGACCTTGATTCGCGCGCGCAATAGCTGCTCTCAAGTGCCGTCAACGCAAGAAAGCGTGGCTCACGCAGCTTCAGCAGCAAGTCGAGTACCTCAAGACGGAGAACGAGAGGTTGCAGGGCACGATCGTGTCGATGCGGGACGAAGTCACTCGGCTCTCAGCTGTTGTAGTCGCCCATCGTGCTTGTGGACTCGGAGGCGTGGTCGTACCGGGGTACGCTGCTGCCAGCATCGACCCGCACCACGGGGGCCACCACGGTCCACACTCGGATCGAACTGCAAGCCCCTCGAGCCCCGTCGTAGGCGTTGCGCCCGTTAGTGTGCCTGTCAGCGTGCCCCCGCCCTCACAACAGAGCGCCGCGTCAGCCCAGGCTAGTCAAGGGTACGGGTATTAAAAATTCGAAATTTTCCCTTGATGAACCTCGGTGGAATGGTGTTATCGAGGTGAGCGAAGATGCGCTTGGGCGGACGGAACACGTGTGTGCTGATGATGATTGCTACGTCATATTAGGCGGACCTGTTTTTATTATCATTCCCTTTTTTAGCATTGTTTTCCACCCCCCTCTTGCAAGCTTTCGTCATCAGCCCCCCCCTTTTTTTCCGTGTTTGTATTCCTCAGCCCTTACATTCCGTCATCGCTTGCATCATGGCTGATTCGCAAATGTTGCTCTCTCATCCCTTATACCCCATCAAAGCCCGTTCGATTTGCTACGATTGTATTGTCCTATCGATCGTGGGTTTTCCCCTCGACTTGAAGCTCTCCGTCAGGTGTCTGTATACTTTTGTCTCTTATTATCGTGCCCTCCTCCACCCCAGATTCCTCGTCTCGCCTCTCGTATCTTAGTCTCGTTCCTCTTTTTCTCTCTCTCTCTGCCTGTAAGGTATCATGGTATTATTCCCCTCGTCGTCAACAATATATACATGCGGGTCTTTCTGCGGTCGTCCTAATAGCGCTGACGAGCGTGTGTGCCGGCACCGATCATGAGGTGCATTTGGGGATGCGGTGCTCGCAAGCTGGCCCCAATCGCACGCGGGCTTGGTATAAGGTTGGCCGTTGACAGGTGCGGAGCTCCCTCGAAGTTCTTCGGTGGTTGCGAGGCCTGTTATCGATATATAACTTTGTTTTCTGGAAAGGAAGACGGTGCATCTGAGAAAGAAAACTCATGGCGACCGACGAAAAGTAAGTTCTCCTGTGGCGCTCTGGGACCGACTTGGGGCTTGATTTCTTTGGGGTGGCTTTTTCACGTAGCTGTCTGTTTTGCAAGATTATTGCAGGTGGGCTTTCGGGAGCGCAGCTCTTACTTGGGCCCCTGCGATGCATCCTCGCTGATCGAGAAGTATCTGCTGTTCGTAGGTCAAATACCTAGCGTCAAATTGATTGAGACGGAGCATTCGTGAGTGATCGAGTGTGATCGGCAACTGTAGTGAGGGCTCGCGGGCGTTGACGATGCTCCGGGGGACGTATATAGGTACTCGTTTTTGGATATATTCCCCTTGGCGAAAGGCCACGCGTTGGTGATTCCGAAATGTAGAGTTAACGTTTTTTTTTCATTTCAAGGGAACTATTGGAACGAAGAATGGGGGGTTTTTTTGGATGTAGATCATGGCGTGAAATTGCACGATATCCCGGACGAGTACCTCTCCGATACGTTGGCCATCGCGAAGAAGGTCGCGATTGCATCTGGATTCGTAGATTACAATATCTTGCAGGTGGGTCTTATTGCGTCAAGAGCTGTTGTGTATCACACCGGGGCTTATGGTCGGGCTTGCTATTCGCAGAACAATGGTCGAAACGCTCATCAGGTCAGATTTTCCCGCTCCATCGTTATCTCTCTACCCAGAGGTTTCCGTCGAGTAAGAGCTCAAGATAGCTGAACTGGCAATCTCTTTGCTCGATACAGGTTGTAGATCACGTCCATTTCCACATTATTCCGAAACCATCCAAGTCTGACGAGGAAGGGCTGGTCATTGGGTGGCCAATGAAGCCGGCAGATCAGGACGCATTGAAGGCGTATGCGGAGGAGCTGAAGCCGAAGTTGTAGTTTTTGAATATCGTTTCTATAAGATGTGTTGAAGAGGTATTGAATAATAAACCTTTTTAGAGCTGAAGGCCATGGATAAGATAAGTCTCCCTCATGCGGCTTGGCAGTTGAGATACCACTGCACAGCAGAGAACAATCGACGTCCCCAACGTGCAACCAGATCTTTGAATATGATCACTTACAGGTCCTCAACTTGAGCGTCCTTCCTGGGCCGTCACGTCGCTCAAAGCCAGCGAGTCGTGTGACGTGACCCAAGCAACGGTCGACGTGACGCGACCGAGAAGACCGGGCATTTGCCGAATGTCTCCCAGCAGCTACCACGCCCGTCCGGATCGCTCTCATCCTCTGTCACCCGCAGCAGCGGCCAAAAGACCGCCATTACTAAAGGCCCAGCGATCTATTATAGCACTTTTCCCTCAACCTTAACTCTTAAAAATCGCTCGACTGATAAAGGGTGACGACAAGAGCAGTCGCACGGCGGCCGGGTGCTCTGACACTCAAGCTCTTATCGGTCTCTCCACGGTCAAAACCGCCCAGGCAGAGGAAACGAACCCCAACGCCTCTTATCTGGCCTCTTCGCATATTCTTGACCTGTGGAGCGTAGGGAGATGTCATCGACCGTAACACCGACGCCAAGCGATGGCTTGACCCCCTCAAGCACCACCCAGTCCTCCCCATCGGTGGCGACAACCGAAATCACCAACTTTTTCAAGGATCAGAAACCGCTCGTGAGCCTCTACTAATATTAGCACAGCGCCTCATTTGCTGACCTCCGCCACCCGCGTCGGCCCTGCCTTTTCCCCGCACACGCAACCCCGAAATTCAGCAATCTTATCTCTACCCAACTCTTGCCCTTATCATCGCTATATTGGTGGCCGTTCATGCCTGCCGTTTCCTTGAGCGGAGGCGCCTGAGGAGACGGCGTGAGCTGGGGCGGGATACCTTCGACGCGGGCGACGACGTGGTGGAGGAGGCTGTGGCTGACAAGCTCGTTCGGCCGCGTATGTACGAGGTGTACTTGGATGGCAAGGAGGCGAAGAAGATCGGTAGAGACGTTGGGTGGAACGAGATCATGGTACGGCGATCTGCACTGTACGTTCATTGCAAGCCTGTGAAGCTAAGGGTTTCCTTCAGCCGCTTGCCTCAAACGTCAACGTTTACGTCGGTGACGTCGGGCTCGCTCCGTCGGAACCACATCCCGCATCTCAGAGGCAACCTTGGCTGGCCGAAGACTCGAGGATGAACTTCCAGATCATAGTTGACAGCATCAGGGGCGCTGTCTTGTCCGGCCTGGAGCTTTTGTCCCTTTATAACAGACAGGCCGAACGCGAACTCCGGCGAACAAGAAACAACGACCGTCACGCCCTCGCTCTTGCTGCTTCGTTAATTCCGGAACCGCCGTTAGATCCTAACCTCCCTCGTGAACTGGTGACCGGAGTCATGATTCTGATGCCCTCTGTTCCTCGAACCCTGAGCGGGAAGCAAGAAAGTTGGGAGGAAGTACAATTGCCTGACGTCGCTCTCGGTTTAAAGGATAAGGAATGGAATGGAAGGATCGACGTGAAAGCTGGCCTGGAGTTGTAGATCTATTTCTGTAGGTGTACCTGTGCTGTACGATATGGGCTGTGGTTTTGTCGGAACGTGTCTTGTACTTATATCTATATACCTGCCACCTCACTTCTCAGTGACATCACCGCCCTTGCCGCGTCGAGCCGAAACACGTCTTGGGCTAGTCTTCCCCGGCACCTCGGAGACGGAGCCCCATGCCATGAGCTCGACCGTCTTGCCCGGCGGGCTGAAAAACGTATCTCAGGAGCGGCAGGACCCTGTGCGGGCTTGGCGAATCGGCGGGAAGTCCGCCGGTGTTCGCGTGACAAATGAAATTCCGTGACGCTAAGACAGTGATTTTAATACCGATGATGCCCCTTTTATAGCGTTTGGCCTTTGGCGCTGGTGCCGAACGATCTGCCTTCTGCCGTGCCCGCAGGCTGCCGTCAATGCGCAATTCGACATGTTCCCTCTTTTTAACGACCTCGAGCTCTGAGATCTCTCTATTCACCCGGACGACCTTTAACACTGGGAGGCGCCTAGCACTTCAGCGCTCGGCACCACGGCACTCCCTTGCGGTGTTTTTTTGGCCGAGAAGTTGAAACTCGGAGGTTCGCAAAGCTGTCCGGGATCGGCACGACTTTGATCAACACCACGACCTGGAAAGATGTCTTCCATAACGATAACACCAAGTCCTACGGCTTCTCCGACTTATACAACGTCTTTAGCAGCTCCGATCACTACGACCACAGACCTTTTCGACATTCCAAACGATGACCCAATTGGAGGATCAAAACCCGTCGCAAGTCTCTCTTTTCACAAACCACACTTTTTCCACATCGACTCACAGAATTGTTTTTATTGATTTGCGCGTGCAGCAATCTTACATCTACCCGACGGCGGCATTCGCTGTCGCACTCGTTGTCGCTGTCCAGGTTTGCCGGCTCATGGAGAGGAGGCGCGTTAGGCAACGACACGCGATGGGACTAGCGATCAGGGCGAACGGAGATGGGGAGGACGAGGATGGAGCTTTCGCGAAACTCCCTCCTCCGGTGATGCACACCGTGTACTTGGACAAGAAGGGCTGGGCGGAGCAACAGCGGACACCCGGGTGGGAGGGAATTATGGTATGCCTTGGGTTTATTTATGTCTCCCGTCGTGATTATTGAGACACGCTCGTTTGGGTCAGCCTCTATCATCGAATTTAGTGGTCAAGCCGGAGGAACCGAGCCTAACAGGAGAGGTTGACCCTGAATCCGGTCCTCGTCGAGCGATTCAGAAAACGGGAACGGTCCTAAAAGGCATCGGTCACGGAATACTCGTTGTTTTGGACACACTAGCGCTATACGATCTTTTTGCAGCAGAGCAGAAGCGTTTGGAGGCTGCAAGAAAACGAGCGGAAGAGGCTGGGGAGGAGCAAGAAGTCATTGATCCAAGACTACCAAGGGATCTCGTTGCTGGAATCATGATCGCAATGCCTTCTCGTTCAAAACCTTGGCATGAGCAGCAAAAGCCGGAACCCGAGGTCGAAGAGCACGACGAGCAATTGCCTGACGTTGCCATTGGAGTTCTGGAGAGGAGGTGGCAAGTCGGAGTGGATTGACACGCTCGGAGAATTGCTGTCGACGTTGTTTGGCGTTTGAGTCATTCCGAATCAGGCTTTCGTTCGAATTCACTCTGTAATAGTACCATTATCCTACATTATACAGCTTGCGGCACAGTTCAACAGGGTCCTCGGAGTTACGACAACACAACCGGCGGCGAGGCGGCGATGTTCTAAAAGTAGCAATATTGGTGAGGTCTGCATCATACCTCTCATGGACGAGAGTGCCGGTGCGCAAAGTTGGACGCAGGGCAGTTGGCCAACTGGGGCCCTAACGAAGTCCCTCGGACATTGACGATCGACGTGGGAGTATTGGATGCCGAACGGCGGGTTAATCATTACAACCCCATGTGGCCGACTGTGACAGGCAGCCCGGCAGCTAAGTATAGCTCACCAACACCCAGTCATGGCTGCACCTCAGAATAGCATACCCCAGCCGCCTTTTTGGCTCCCACACGACTACAAAAGTGGCCAGGTCATCATCGTTGCCTTGGCTCATACCTCTTCATCGCTCTTCTCCCCTTCACCAACGTCCCCCGAGGACTTGCGATTTAGTTACCCCTACCGCTCCACCCACACGAGTCTACCCGACACAGCACTTCTATCGCTTCATTATCTTCTTCCTTCTCCTTTTCTTTCCACCACTACATAAAAAAGTTCCATCCCAGTCCAATCTTCAATTTCCATCGCAGACATCAACTAAACGATGCGTTTCTCAAGCCGACTCGCTGCTGTAGTCGCTCTAAGCGCCTCAGGACTTGCGACTGCTAAGATGGAAGTGCGGCAAGCCTCGTCTTCAAACAGCGCTGCTGCTGCCACCGCCTCTATTGGTAGTACCCAGGTCGTCCCTGCTAGCGCAACTCCTTCCTTGTCGTTCGCATCGACCAATCCAACGTGAGTGATCGTGCTCCAAAGCGTTAAGATTGCATGATGGACTGATATCCCCTGGATTGCAACAATAGGGCCGTTCCTTTGGGGTCTATCACCATGAGTGCACCCGTCCAAGCTACTGCCGTCCTTCGCTCGAACTTGGTCGCTACTCCAGGAGCTACTCCTCCCATTTCTGGTGCTCCCCCGCTGCCGTCATGTGCGTTCCGCAGTCTCCCGGCCCCGCTGACCTCGCTCGGCATTCCGGATCGCCCTTCATCCGCACCACTCGTACTAACCCTACTTGTTCTATTTTAGGGGCATTCACTCCCGGATCGTTCCCGGCGTTGGACCAAATTCCCCCGATTGACTCCCCTCAAGTGCAAGCCTGGATCCAGGAGGTTGCGAGTTCGGGTGTCACCGTCCCGACATTATCTGCTACCACTGCTACGCAAGACAATCCTTGCACGGCAAACGCGGCTCTTGCTGCTGATACGAGTCGTTGCTGGTGGACTTGCGGAGGATGCACTCGCCAGACCGATATCGTCAGCTGCCCCGATAAGCTCACCTGGGGTGTCAGCTTCGACGACGGGCCATCGGACTACACTGCAGATCTGTTGAACTACATGGATGACGTCAAGCTGAAGTCGACTTTCTTCGTAGTTGGCTCTAGGGTAGGTCGCCGTGGTATATGCGCCGGAAATCGGGAGCTGATCATTGTGACCTCATTCAGGCTATCTCTCGCCCAAACATCCTTCAAGCTGAATATATGGCCGGACACCAGCTTTCCGTTCACACCTGGAGGTGAGAGATCCGCCTGGCGTCGTTGATTTGAATCCTAAGTCTGACCACCATTTCTAGTCATCCTTCTCTTACAACCCTCACCAACGAGCAAATCATCGCCGAACTCGGCTGGACTCGTGAAGCCATTCGCCAAATCACCGGTGTCTCGCCCAACACCATGCGCCCTCCATATGGCGACATCGACGACCGTGTTCGCGCTATCGCTCAAGCCATGGGCATGACTCCCATCATCTGGACTGGAGACTTCGACACCGACGACTGGCACGTCCCCTCCGGCTTCAGCCCCTACGCTGTTATACAGAGCTTCGACCAGATCTTGGCTACTGCCTCCACTTTGAACACCGGCTTCATCGTCTTGGCGTGAGTTTATCTCCAATTTTCCGAGCGGCGGGACGCGTCGAGACTGACAATACTTGCATGAACGTTAGCCACGACTTGTACCAGCAAACTGTTGACCTCGCTGCTGGCTACATCCTTCCTGATGCTTTGGCTCGCACCAACCCCAAGTTCAGCCTCATGTCCATCATCGAATGCCAACACAAGCCCTTGTCGGATGCCTACGTCGAGACCAACAACAACCAGACCAACCCATTCGCGTCGAACGCTATCCCGGCCACTGGTACTGGCGCTGTTTCCGCCACTGCGGCAGGCACTGGATCTGCCTCGGGAAGCACAGGGACTGCCGCTGCAGCTTCCACCACATCCGCCACCAAGAACGCGGCCGTTGCCAAGAATGTCGGCTGGACCGGAGCTGTCGCTGCTGTGGCAGTTGCTGTCGGTGCCGTCGCTTTGATGTAAACGACTTGTTGGACGAAGTGTTTCTCTCGGTTTCATGTTTTCGTTCTGCTATTCGTGACGATCTCTGGACCATCTCTAGACATTCCTTCTCCACTCGTCATGTTCGTCGTTTAGTATCGTAACTTGTGGCACGTCTTGTTGTTTCGCCCTGCCATACCTTCTTCCCTCTTCCTCTTATTCAACTTGCTATTCATAGTCGTACTTCATGGACTGGTTATTTACATCGTCGTTCGTTCCCACTGGCTTCAATAGGAGGACCCAGTCCGATGCAATATCTCCTACCCGCAGCAAAAGTTTACCTAAGGTCCTTCACTCTCTAGTCGCTTGATTGGACGATTTACGATTAAGGGTATGAATTGCATTCTGCTATAGCTACATGAGCTCTGCGACGTTCTCGGGCAATTCGTTCTGCCCAGATAAACAGAACTTGGTTCAACGAAGAACCGCCTCGCGGTATTTGGGATACGTACGATCTGGGTGTTGTAGTATTGTTCTGGAGAATGAACGAATTAGAAAGACGTCAATCTGAATGGTGGACTGCTCTTAACCAATGTCACGAAGAACCTTCGCATCCTCGAGCGTGACGAACTAAGAAAGGTGGGTCTTTTGTCATCACAATCCTCCCCAAAATCAGATCCGAATACGTACATTAATGGTCATAGTCTTACTCCCAGGTATTACGAGGCAGCCGATGCGATGGATGTAGTTTTCACGCTCTCTGGACCAGGGAAAAGCCGTCAGGGCCAGCGAGCAGACAAACTGGAGATACGTACTTCGGAAGGTCATAGTTGAGTACGAGCGAAACTCGCGGCATATCTATACCACGGGCCCCCTCGTCTGTGGTGAGCAGAACTCGGTGGATTCCTGCACGGAAATCGGCCACGTTTCGGTCGCGCTCCTTTCCCGGCATCTCTTCATGCTACGAATGGCAAATCAGAAAGCACCAGAGGCTCTGTGGCTTAGTTGGCTACCATGATAGCCACTGTGAACTTCGAGTCGCGCAATTTCTCGGCGAGCCAATCAACCTAGCGAGAGATGATCAACCCCCGCATCGCTCGTACAGTTCAGACGCGCCAACCTTGCGTCTGGTATCACAGAAAATCACGGCCTGATCCATCGTCAACTTGCCGAAGAGGTCGCAGACGGTATCGAATTTCCACTCCTCCATTTCCAGAGTAACGAAGTACTGCTTCCTGCCTTCCAAAATCAACTCGTCGCGCTTGGAGAGTATGCGTATCGGATCTGTCATGAACTTGGTCGTCATATCCAAGACGTCACGTGAGACCGTAGTACCAAGCAACACGACCTGGGTGGCCGGAGGCAGGTAACGGTAGATATTGAAGACCTGATCTCGGAATCCCTTGTTGAGCATTTCATCCGCTTTGTCGAGGACTAACATCTTGATGTTTTTTGTTCGTAGGTGTTTCCTTCGTATCATGTCAAATACTCGCCCTGGAGTTCCAGAAACGATATGAGCACCGGAGCCGAGCCTTCTGATGTCCTCCGCGACCGGAGTGCCCCCAATGCAAACATGACATTGGATGCTCATATGATCTCCAAGAGCCATGATGACAAGCTGGGTGGCCGTGGCAAGTTCGCGAGTTGGAGAGAGAATGAGGACTTGAGTTTCCTGGAGGTTGGGGTCGATGCTGTGGAGGCTGGCCATGGCGATGGTAGAGGTTTTACCCCGGGTTCCAGTCCCGACCTGAACGATGACATCCCGGCCTGACACTATGGGGAAGAGGACCCTTTGCTGGATTGCGGATGGGGTTTTAAAGCCTGTCATTTGATCGTCAACTCATCACTTCTTGTGGATGACTTGGTTTAAGCACGAAAATGCGGGTACCATATGCGTATATTCCGCGCAACAAGTCGTCTCTGAGATCGAGCTGATCAAATGTAGAGATTACTCTGAGCTCCTCTGAAGATTCGAATACGAGCTTGTCATCATCAGTGATGAGGTCTGGCATTCTTGAATGATCTGGGTGGTGGTCCTTTCTTTCTGTCTCCTGCGAGCTCGGTGGCGCAAAGCGGCCAAGGTAGGTATATTGCCGACTTCGAAGGATGACCGCTGGATACAAGCGCGCTGTTCCCTCTACTGCCAGTAGAGCGGAAAGCAAGCCGATTTGGAGTAAGAGTTTCGATCCTAACGGTGCGAACCCATTCATATTGTTTGGGCCAAATTACCAGTCACCACACACTTTCGATACAAGCTGCGCGCTGCCATCAGCTTCCGATTGCCCCCGCCTTCGAGGTTCGGAGACAAATCGGTGAAGAACGTAAGAGGTCAAACCGTGCGACTACAACCTTACTCTCACCTGAGCGCCAACTTAGACCAAGCCTCGAACCTCGCCATCGGGGACACCCGGCACGCCCGGCGCCGTAGGGTCCTGGCAACGATCTAGGAAACCTGATATTTAGCGAAGTCGACAGTGGAGTCTCCAAGACGCGCTCATAGAAACAAATGCTCAATGCGGTCGTGAATTGCTCCATCCCCTCATCGGCTCCTCCATACAGAGCGGTCCAGATACACGAAAAGATGGAGCGAGTCGGCGAACACCCGATCATACCCTATGGCAGGCCAGGAGAACTGATATTTAAAGAGCCGGAGGAATAGTGATTATAATAGTACACGATGCACGTTCGTCTGAGTGAACAAGGGCTAAATAAGTTCTGCGGCGGTGACAGACAATTCGCCCTACCCGGATAAACAGAACTCGGTTCAACAAAACCCACGTCTGAGCATCGGGTATACGTACAATTTGTATGCTGTAGTATTGTTCTAGAGGATAAATGAGTCAGAAAGGCGTCAATCTGAGTGGTGGATTGCTCCCAACCAATGTCACGAAGAATCTTGACATCCTCGACGGTCACAACTAAGAAAGGTCAAATTTTGCCATCATCCTCACCCAGAGAATGAGATCCAACTGCTTACGTTAACGGCCACAGTCTTACGCCTGGCAAGCCCGAAACTGCCGATACGACGGTTATAGTTTTCATGGTTACTAAACCACGGATAAGCCAACAGGGCCAGCGAGCAGACGAACTTAGGATACGTACTTCGGAAAGTCATAGTTGATAACTTGAGGAACTTGTGTCGTATCGATACCATAGGTCTGCTCGTCGGTGGTGATCAAAACTCGGCAAGTTCCACTATTGAAATCGGTTGCGATCTGGTCGCGCTGCTCTTGCGACATATCGTCGTGCTACGAGGGGCAAATTAGAAAACACAAGAGGATCTATGGTTTAGTTCGTTACCGTAGAAGACATCGTGAGCTTCGAATCGCGCATTTTCTCGGCTAGCCAATCGACCTCGCCGGCCACAATCAGTCCCTGCGTTGGTCGTCCAGTTCTGATGCACCAACCTTGCGCTTTGTATTGCAGAAAATTACAGCCCGACTAATCATCGGCGCGCCAAAGAGGTCGCAGAGGGTATCGACCTTCCACTCTTCCTTTTCGACAGCGACGAAGTAATGCTTGATGCGGTCCAACGACGACTCGGCGCGCTTGAGGAGAATGCGCATCGGGTTCTTCATGAGGTTGGTCGTCATTTATAGTACGTTATCTGGGAGCGTAATACCAAGGGACACGACCTGGGTGGTAGGAGGCAGGTAGCGATATATATCGTAAACATGTTCTCGGAATCCCATGTCGAATATTTCATCCCCTTTGTCGAGGACTAATATCTTGATGTTCCGCGTCCGTAGGTGCTTCCGCCTGGTCATGTCAAGGACTCGCCCTGGAGTTCCAGAAACGATGTGAGCATCGTAGTCGAGTTTTCTGATGTCCTCCGCAACCGAAGTGCCCCCAATGCAAATATGACATTGGACATTCAAATAATCCCCAAGAGCCATGATGACCGATCGGCTCGCTGTGGCAAGTTCGCGAGTTGGAAAGAGGATAAGGACTTGAGTTTCGCGGAGGTTGTGGTCGATGCGGTGGAGAATGGCGATGGTGCCGGTGGAGGTTTTACCCATTCCAGCTTCGGCCTGAACGATGACATCCCGCCCTAACGCCATAGGTAAGAGAACCCTTTGCTGGATTGCGGATGGGGCTTCAAAACCTATCGTTTTGAACGGTCAACTCGTTACTGTGTGGATGACCTAGGTCGGATTATATATAAAGTGATCATCACAACTGTGTCGGAGTTCAAACGGGGTTTCGGCCGTTTGCGAACTATAAAGTGTAAACAGTGGGTTTGAGTG
>KN822945.1:321843-355207 GCA_000827465.1 Tulasnella calospora MUT 4182
AACAGACCCTAGCGTCAATCTCTGGATCCTCAGACGGCAAGTTAAGCGAGCATTAGAGATTCTCGTGAGTCCTTAAGCTTGAGACCTGACCCATGAGCCTGACGCAGATTTTGGCTCGCTTAGCGGGACACCTATCCAAATCTCACTCGTCTCTGCATGACTACAGAGCTAGACACACTTTCGCTCTTCAGCAAGCCTCAGCCTCTTGGAGGCGATGAAGGGAGCGCAGCCGCGACTGGCGAGAATGGCACGGACAAGCCCAAAGGGTGGTTGTTCCCTAACTTGGAAGACCTTCACCTTTATGCGATACCCAATACGACTGGGCTACTAGAATTTGTTGAGGCTCGAAGAAACAATCCAGAAGTCAAGCCGATTATAAAGCTGGTGGTCGACAACTCGGATACCCCGGAGGAAGTGCGCAGCAAGCTGAAAGATTTGGTTGCCGACTTGCGGTTCCGTGTGATTTGAGACGAGAGATAGGCCCGAGTTTATAGAGTCCATCGAGGCTCGCTTCGACTGTACCTTACTAGACGTAGAGCCTCGCCCTCGATAAGGAGTAGCTTATCTCCGAATTTCCGTGTGCTTCGGCGATTACTGAGAGAAGACCGGGCCCGCGGTTCTCATTACCGGGCTCGATCACAACAGCCTCCGCCAACAGGAAGGGCTTCAAAGACTCTGAGAACCACCACGACCGCTTGGTTACCTTACAATTGCCCAAGATCGTTTATTCAACATCATAACGCAGTCTGCCGTGCTTTTAGGACTCTGCTAGATTGGGAGTCCCACCGATGCCAGGCGAATCAGAGGCGAATATACTCCATCTACCTTCATGGATAGTGGATTCCTTACTTACGGTGCCCTGTGTTTAGCCGTCGGATGTGGTTCATTCTGGAGATGTCTCGGAGATTGACCGGGAGATCATAGCACAATCGCTGCAACTTCTACTCGCTCAGTTCGTAGTCTCGGGCCAAGAGATAGACTCGCCGTATGTCCGCGCGGTCCTAGTGATGTTAACGCAGCGTGCTAACGATGCCCATTCTCACCGTGCCTATTGTTAGATTACCCTTTCCCACTACGTTGCAAGCTCTCGACACCCTGACATCTATCTGCAAAGAAATCGAGGCTGGAGCAGACCGGCTCGTTGCAGATCACAGCAAAAAGCGGAACCAGTTCCTCTCCATTCACCAGTTGCCTCCAGAGGTTCTGATCATGGTCATCCGCACGGCCCTTTCCTCGGAGGAGTACTCTAAGAAGAACCACACCACGACGTACCTCCATCGCCAAAAGGAGCTTCGCTTGGTCTGCACTCGTTGGAATGAATTGATCAAGGCTACTCCCCGGCTGTGGACTACAGTCACGTGTGCAGACGTTTACCGGAAGAGGCTCCAGATGGCCATAGGGCTGTCGGAAACCACTGCTTTGGACATAGCGTGCTGTGCCGGCAGGAAGTCTTCTAAAACTCGCTGCAGGATGTTTGCAGCGGAGATGGGGAAGTTGGGTCGTCGGTGGGGATCACTGGACATCCACGGGAGTTTCTGGATCGACAACCCCATTTCGGTTGTCCCCGAGCTGCTCGTGCTAAGCTTGCATGGTACGAGCGTCTACTCCATGCCCCCCGGACCTTCCTGCTTCCTGGGAGGGGGAGTATCAAAGCTGCGAGAAATCCGCCTGGTCGATTTTATAGTTCCTTGGGAATGGCCAACCCTCCCGTCATTGGAGCACCTGGAACTTCGGTGTATTCAGGAAGGTCCCACCGTCGCTCAAGTTCTCGATATGATATCTCGGGCCCCACGGCTCAAGGAATGCATCATCTATCAGGTCCGGGTCGAGCCTCTCGCGAACACTGCCTCTGAAGGCACCCCGATCGACTCGACTCACCTCCGGAAGGTGGAGTTTGAGAGTGTTCGGCTCGATAGCGTAGTCCAGATCCTCAATAACCTACGCTTGTCTAGAGGATGTGCCATTAACGTCACCGCCAACAATCACGACTCATCTTTCCGTCCATTCCTCGACTATGTTCGCCGTCGCTTGCCGGAGATCGAAGACGAAACCTGCAAGTGGACAACCTCGGTCTCAATTGAGCTTTCGGCATCCCCTGAAATTATGGTGGCGTTTCCGAAGCACGTATGGGAATTGAGCTTCACGCTGATCGATCAGAGATGGGCTGACGCAGAAGTGCAATGGCAAGCGTACCGCCAGGTCTTAGAAGAAGCAAGATCAGCTTTCCTTCATGTTGATGGAGATCCGGGGGTAAACCTTTGGACCCTTTACCGTCCGATAAACGACACCATTAAACGTATTGTGGGTGCTACTTCATTGAGCTGAGGACCAACTCCACACTAAAGGCAGATCATCTAGCACGAGGTTTACCCTAATCTTGCCTATCTATGCACGGTCACAAATGCAAACACTTTGCAACTACTCAGTCGACCGCAGCTCCTCAAGTCAAACGAAACTCGAACCCAGGCGACTGATGGAGACGCAGACCAGGACAAACCCTGGCAGTGGATCTTCCCAAACCTTCAGAACCTCCATCTTTACAACCAGCCAAATATAAATGGCATAGTGGAGTTTATTGAATCTCGAAGGAATAATCCGGAGGTGAAGCCTATCACAAGTCTGGTAGTCGACAATTCAGAAGCGCCGGAGGACGTACGCGAGAAGCTGAAGGAACTTGTTTCTTACGTAGAATTTCGTAAAATTTAATGAAATTGGCTTTTGGTACCTGAATCAATTGGTATGGTGCCTGTTGACAGTGCACGGATTTGGTTTACCCCCGAAGCCGAAAACCCGCATCAAAGTTTAAGCTTCGGAAAGCGTCCATAAAAGCTAGCATCTCCCCTTTCACCCTTATTCACTCACAAAGAGCTTCAGCTACGAATATGACCATCCAGCTTCAAAAATCACTAAAAGCGACGCTATTATTGTATGCGGCAGCCACCTCGCTCTTCACAACGAATGTCCTTCTAGATCGCCTAGCCGTTTCTCGCTCTGGAAACTGGGTCACTGTAACATCATGGATACATCGCTCTGGCTTCTACGAGAGGCAGAACGCATCGTTGTTCCTCACAACTACCTCGCAGTCAAATTCCGTAGTCCATGGCCACGCTCTTCCCGACTTGTTATTTCTCCAGAAAGCTTTCGGGAAGACAATGCAGCCGACTAGTATTACACCTTACTATTATCGAGCTTCTCAGACACCAGATGCAGACGATATCACGATAACTACCCAAATCACGAGCGACCGCTTCGGAGTGTTTGCTAAGCTAGTCGATAGCTACCAAGGTATCGTTGCGCGAAGAGATTTACAGCCCCCTTTATGGTGCTAACTTTGTTTAAAATTGTGCTTCAAGGGCCTATATCCGTAACGGTTCATGTCACAGACAGTCCGGAACGACGTGACTGGACTCTTGCCGAGCTCGGAGCCTTGTATTCTTCCCACCCGCTCATGTCACGTTGGGTAGACGTCCACCTCATCATTGACAACTTCGAGCGACAATTCAATATGTGGCGAAATGTGGGACGCTTATTCGCTCGAACGGACTACGTTTTTATGCTCGACGTGGATTTCATCGTGTGCAGGGACCTTCGCCAACGACTGCACAACGACACAAAGCTGATGGATATACTGAGGAAAGGGGAGACCGCGTTGGTCCTCCCAGCTTTTGAGTACATCGATCAGAAGAATGGACTTGATGCTGGGTTGTTTCCATCTCGGAAAGAGGTAAGATCTCATCGCGCCAGAATAGGCTGTCATTCTGATACTAAGAATTGAATACCGCAACAGGACTTACTATCTTTGGTCGACCAAGGAGAAACGTCCATGTTCCACTCTGGATGGGAGTTGGGACATGGGAACACCGACTACCCGAGGTGGTACAAAACTCGAGCAGGGGAGCACTACCCCGCTAAAACGTATCAGCACAGCTACGAGCCTTATTTCATTATGAAGAAACAAGGAATTCCGTGGTAAGGTATCTTCGTCCCCGAGTGATGGCCAGGCAAACCTGACTTGGCATTTAATACCTAGGTGCGACGAGCGCTTCGTCGGCTATGGTGCCAACAAAGCGGCTTGTTTATTCGAAATATACCTCTCAAGAATTTCATTATATGTTCTGTCGGACGACTTCCTCATTCACCAAAGTCATATGTATCCGCACGAAGTCAGGAAAAATGAGGCATGTAATCTGAAGGCTGTTCCACGGCAAGCACTGACGACCGACAACGGCCTTGAACAGCGGAGGTACAATCGAAAGCTATACACCAGATTCCCCAATGAAACGTGTGCCCGGTGGATTGATGTCAAAGGTTCAAGAACCGTTGCACCCTGTGATTGACCTTGGTTCATGTTAGTTACCTCGATTACTTCAACCAATCGGTTGGCCTAGGTTCGTTAAGAGCAAGAAACGCCGTAGAGGAATGTGCAAGACAGAAGCTTCTTAGCCCATAGTATGCACTAGTATTGACTTGGATGCCTCGCATCGTAAGGCGGTCCGCTGGAACTCGTCGCGATCGAAAACAGCATCAATGTAACCAATCTCTGTTAAATATAGCAGCACTATCTATGGTACCAGACTAAATCGTTGGAAATTCAAGTAGAGAGGGCGATTATTTGAATTCAGGGATGAGGTCTCTGGGCTCCCCGCCCGTCAAGTAGGTGCGCAGATTCTCCAAGGCACGGACTTCCATCGCTGTCGATCAAAACAACATCAATGTCTCGCTATGGGATGATTGAACGCCATCATGGCTTACACTTCTGTGACTCCTGAGTCTCCGTGCCCATGTGAGGCAGTAGGGTGACGTTCCGGAACTCCAAAAGCTCGGGATTGATGTTGGGTTCGTCGGGGTAAACGTCAATACCGGCTGCAGAGAGCTACAGGGATCATCGACGTCTAGCTTTGTGGAACGTACGAGTATAATTTGTGGAATAGCTTACTTGTCCGCTCTTCAACGCCCTGATCATCGCAGCCTCGTCGATGACCTTGCCCCGCGCCGTGTTGATCAGGATTGCACCTTTTTTCATTAAGCCAAATTCCCTCTCTCCGATCATACCCTCTGTTTCCGGCTTCAACGGAACGTGCAAGCTTAGAACGTCCGACTTGGCCAGGAGCTCTTCCAATGTGCTGCAATACTCGATCCAGTCCGGGGTGTCCGCCCTCGGCGTGCGTGAGTGGTAGTAGATTTGTTTCATCGGGAAGCCGTGACAGAGGCGGGCGAGCGTCAGCCCAATGCCACCGAGGCCGAGAATACCGAGGGTGAGCGCAGATGGGTCATGTGCTGGCTTGAGGCCCGTCTTCCAGAGGCCAGAACGAGCTTGTCGTTCGGCGATTGAATATTGACGGACGGCAGAAACGAGGAGATACAGAGCTGTCGTGGCAGTCCCAATGTCTACTGCGCCGGGAGTGTTCGAAACTTTGATTCCTGTTGGTGCGTTAGCTAATAGCCGAAGTAACAGCTTGAGCGGGGGTCGCCCTACCTCGCTTTTTACAGGCGTCTATATCAATCTGGTCATACCCAGCACCGTTGTGCCCGATCCATTTAACGGATGTGGGGAGCTTGTTGACCAGCTCGGCGTCAAAGATTCCTATCCGGTCTGCCGACGTATTATGGCGATAGATGACCGTTGTGCCGGCGAATTTGCCAGAGAGCTCCCTGTAAAACTCTTCTCGCGACTGGGAGTCCATACGCTTGAAGAATAAGGAGTCAGTAGCTTGTAAATGCCAAAGTGCTTATCTCGGTCGCTTACGACAATCTCAGAGAGGGGTCCAAGCATGCTCTGTACCTCATCGTGAGCCCAGACAATATCGCCTGAACAAAGTTCTCGTGAAGCGGCAGCCCGTCGACGAGATTTAGGACGCAACTTACCACAGATCATAACTTTTGCTGTAGATACCATCGTGCTGGAAGGTGCTTGGGAGTGAGTGGGAAGGAGTAAAAGTAAAGATGAGCTAAAGAGCAACCGACGGCACATTTATCCGTCTGGGGGTGGGTCGGCGGAAGATCGGCCCGGACAGGTGCCAATTTGGGGAATGAAGTCCAGTGACATCGGCAAGCCATCCCGCATTAACAATTTGCCAAATCACAGCCGGAGAGAGTAGCGGGCCGGTGACAGAGAGCCTTGGATTGGCTCTCGATGGAATGCCAGTTGGGGCAAAGCATTTCGTCGAATCAAACCGCGTGAGGAATCGGAGACCTGTGTTTGTTCATCAACTGCTCAGGTGACCCAAGCTCCCGGACCCCGGCTATCTTGTCAAACACGGGGATTCTTAAGCCCACCTTCAGCACAAGATGCATGAAACTACCATGAAATTTTTATGGAATGTAAAGTTACTTGAATCCCTTAACGTCATCCTGTGATAGTTGAATATTAACAGCCTCACAGCGCCACGTTGGACCCAGCTTTTGAAGTGTGGTCGCCTGTAGCGAAATTGCCTTATATGTCACAAACACAACGACCTTAAGCCTGATCGTCACTCGGCGGGTTTTGCCGGAGCCAAGAGCCCTCGAACGGACGCCAAGAGGCTCGAACGGACGCCAAGGCTCCAGAGAAGAACAGGGCGTGCCATGTGAACGGTTGTCAACCGCCTTCAGAGCCAAGGCGGTGCTGTGTGAACAGCCTGTACCCATCGTTCACACTGCGGCCAAGTACTTGCGCGACGAACTTAAAGGAACCGACAGAGCAGGCTGTATCGAGGTTACAAAGCAGCAAGCCCTCTCACGTATCCCGCCTAGGTAGCCAACTGCCCTTTGCCATCTTTCGGGAGCCAGCAGTTTACTCGATCAAGACTCGCCTCGATATGGCTGCCGGTTAGTCTCGGGAGGAGGGGATTGTTATACTACGTGGCCTGACTTCCCGGACAGTACAATGGACTCCAGACCCCGATGCACCGTTCCCGTACGAAGCTAGCTTTTGGGCACCCTTTGTCCTCTGTGGACTCTTTGGAATTGCTTGGTTGGTCCACGTCGGACAAGCGATACGCTTCAAGTCCCTTTTCATGTGGGTTATCTTAGTAGCCGGTACGCTTGAATGGCTGGGTTACATGTGGCGGTATGTTGCTTTATTGGTTGATTCGTTCCGTGCAAGTGAAAAAAGTGACCGCTGACACTGGTCTTTGGTTATTCAGTATCTTTGCCATCGCTGCGGAGGCGGCGTCGTCATACCTGGTCGTGTCTCAGACCTTTCTCATCGTCACCCCGGCTTTACTCGTCGCCCAATGCTACATCGTCGTCGAGCGAATGATGGCCTTTGTTGGGAAGGAATATGGGTTCACAGACCACCAAGAAATTGCCAAGATATTCCTTGGTGCAGATGTTGTCGCGATCGTGATGCAGGTTATTGGCAGTTCCATCCTTGTACGTCCGATCTGCTCTTTGCACACTAGCTTTCTGTCAAGAATATACTGATTCGTGTCTGACGCGGCTTTTTTTTTCGTGCAGACGGACGCTCGCGGGGACCTATCTCAAGCCAAAGTCGCCAAGAAGATTCTCGTCGCGGGTCTGCTCCTTCAAATAATCACGTTTGGCATATACTCCTTCTTCGCCGCCGCGTTCGACTTCCGGTCATCGCGTGATCCTGCCTTACGTGTATACGGAACCCAGATGAAGGGTCTCAGGAAGCTCTGGATTACCTTCTACGTCAGCGCGGTTCTTATTACCCTTCGTAGCATCTACCGAGCTGTTGGTAAGTTACTCCGTCTAAGGCGGACTGTCTCAAAGTCGCGTGGCACTTGTTTCTAATGGCCTATGTTTTGGATGCGCAGAATTCGCCGATATCGCGCCAAGCCCACGCGGGATATATGACCCTGACAAATATCTATTCACTCACGAGTGGCCATTCTATGTTTTCGATGCGATTCCTATCTTGGTGAGTCGTGTCAGCCTCTCTCTCAACTTGATGGCTGATCACGAACACCGTCGCCTGTAGATCTCCGTCGTTGCATTCGCAATATGGCATCCCGGAGCATATCTACCCAGCAGGAAAGGTCTTCGCATAGACGGGACATACCAGGAACAGCAAGGATGGAGCCTCCTCCACTGGTGCGGTCTTCGTAAGCCACACCAGAGGGGGTTAGGGACAGGTGCACCTGCAAGCTCTACAACGGCGCTTCAAAGTGTTTAGAACATGGGTTTTGTGTTCTGCTTCCACTCGCCAGGTCTCACTGGCGTCATCCGTCGGATTTGGGCTTCACATTTCTGAACCTCGACCTAACACATCGCTATGTTGGGTGTGGACGCTTCGCTTGTCGATAACCAGGACGATATCTTATATCTTTAAAGAACAAAGGAACCGTAGCAGAATCTTAATTTGGTCACTGAGATGTACATAGGATGCACGTATAATGAACGTACAGCGCTGTGTTATTAATATCGATGTTAATTGTTCCGGAAGACATGGGGCACCTACGCATATGAACGGTCCGATCCTTCGAATTCGCATCTCTACCACCAATTCTGTATTGGGATGTGATTCACCTTTATGACATCATCCCATGGTCGCGGAAACGGAACGGGGCGAGTCCGGTAGCGGGCGCTTTTGTTGGTGGTTGTTTACATGTTGCTCTAGTTGTTCCAGGCCAAGTTCAAACTTCCAACACCAACTTCCACCCTCGTCAAGACCATGGCTCGCGACAAAACAGATCAATCTGCGCTCACTCCAGCTCGAAATACACGATTGCAGGCACGAATTACTCAGCAGGAGGGTCTTACCCAATCCGTGTTGCAAGGTTCGTCGGGACCTGCCGGAGATGATACCTCGTTCAATATGAAGATTACGTCCGAGACGTTCCTCCTCGACACAAACGAGAGCTTCGCGGCTCATATGATGGCAGGGAACTCTGCAGGAGACGCCACGTTTGCTGCACCTGCACCTCCAAGTCCCAAGCGACGAGCTCGCGGCAGACGAACGCCATCACCAGGTAGGCACGGTCTCGTTCACGAGATTAGAACGATTGTGAATAAACTCTTCATCCAGATAAGCCCCCCAAAGCATTTAATTTTGGGTTCCGAAAACCAAACGAAGATGTGATGCCCGATACGCGACTGCATGGGCTCGCCGAAGCCTCAGAGGAAGCCGTGCCGCAACCAACATCCTCCACCCAACTACCAGCCATCCGTAATGACAAGATATCCGAAGCAAAGGTATCTCTGCACGCGAGCCAAATCTTCCCAACCGCTGCAAACTCTGTTGAAAGCTCTGGTTCGAACATGGAGACCAGGGATGCGCTCCAGGCTTCGTCATCCGACCCACCAGCAGCAACGGGAGCAGACTCCGGCGCCAAGTCGGGCCCGAGACGGAAGTCGCTGATAGCGCGCCCCGTATCTGCGAGAATCCCTCTATCAAACTCTTCTGCTCCCTCAAACGCTTGGCTTTACCGAAAGCCGTCGCAAGTTATGGAACCTACTGCTTCCGTTTCGTCGTCGCCTGTGGGAGGTGAAGCAGAGGGCTCAGGCCCAGTATCGTCTGCTGTAGAGCCTTCGCATCCTTCCCCTTCCGAGGAACCCCAAACAACCCCTTCAGTGTCTGAACCGGCGGCCCCCGCATTTAGGAAGATCGTCAAGCTTAAACGAACCGGCCTCACTAGAGTATGTACCCACATGCTTGGAGTTATAGCCCATGATTAAAGGATATGTTTTAGGTATCTCGATCAGGGAACTCAGGGCTGTCGGATTCTCAAACGTCGTCGAACGAAGAGCCCACACGCCAACCAAAGGCGCCAGTACCGACCGATGGCAAAGGCATAAACAAAGCGTCGCCAGCACCAACTCCCAGCCCACCCGTCCTAACATCCGAAAGTGTTTCCCAGTCAGAAATCGAGCCCTTGAAGGCATCGACGCTGGCGGATCCTCATCCTGAAAAGGAAACCGCACCGGGTTCTCCTCCCGTCGGCACCTCCCAGGACACACCAAGCTTGAACTTGCCAGAGTCTAAAACGGAACTTGTAGTAACTCCAGCTGCGGAGAATGATTCAGAAGCGCCTGAAGAGGAGGTCGCTTTTGTTGAGCCCCCGCCACGAATTGCTGCGCACGTACCCAAGCCATTACCAGTTGTTTCGATGAAGCCGAAACGAGCCCGAACTGCGACGAAGGACGAAGCCCAACCGGCCAAAGCTGATGAAAGTGCTCAAAATTCCAAAGAGGAAGAATCGAAGCCCAAGCGGATTAAGACCAACCATGTAGCTAAACCGAATCCACCAAAGACCGTTTCCAATGCGTCCACCGGTGTTGGGCGTGGCCTGCCTTCGACAGGCGCCGTTCGCCCAGCCTCAAAAGCGGCATCTTTGTCGAAGGGCAGTAGAACTTTTTCCGCCCCAACAACAGCAAGTGCGAAGCGAGTTCCTTTGGCCGATCGCGGCCAACAGCGCTCAGTGAGCAACACAACGAAACCAGTGAGGCATTGATCACTGTCTCTAGCGTGCGTTTATCCTAATGCTTTGATATTCCCGAAGGACAAGGCCCTCAAAGAAACTACCGTCCCCCATGCCTTTACGTTCGAATCCGAGCGTCGACTAGACATCAAGAAGGCCGTCCAACAAACCAAGGAGAAGCCCTCTACGAAAATAGTTCTCCAGACGTTCAAACCGGCGCATCATCCGGCGAGACTTGATAAGCCAACTGCTGCCTCTTTAAACCGTGCCCTGGCCACCGTGAGCCAGTCGGAGAACCAGCCTCCCGCAAGTGGAAAGGCTCTTAAGAAGACCTCCACCCTCGCTACTCAAGCCAAATTCCAGCCCACCGTTCCACACGCTCCGAAGCTTGCTACCGATGAACGTATGAAAGAACGTTCTGTGTTCGACGAAGCACTCCGAAAGAAAGAAGAGGAGCGCCAGAAGGCCGAAGAGGCTGAGCGAGAGGCCGAGGAGCGGAGAAAGGAGCAGGAGGTTAAAGAACTTCGAAAACTCCTGGACGATACGGCAAAAGCCAATGCCCATCCTGTTCCGGAATGGTATAAGGAACGACCAAAGCTCAAAAAAGAGACCGATGGTGCCGGTGTTTCTTCATGATTTCTCCCACTATGAATGTATTGCCACCTATTCCTATTTGATCTTGAATGGACTGCTATATGTATCAATTGTCCTGCTGACCAATTCCCTACACACGCGGAGGAAGGAGGCCTACACCTACAAGCCATCAATCCTCCAAGAGAGAGGTCTGCTCACAGCTTGAACGAGACGAGACATATATGAAAGGTTCATACAATGGTAGCCGTTGAGACAAACTAAACGCATGAATGTATGAAATCCGAAATGGCATCACGACATGGATGCTAAACGACTCGAGGTGGGGTGTTCCTGAATGCTCCGGAGTGCCGCCACTGAGTCCCCAGCGGCATCTGTCACTTTCCCCTGTTGCCGTCCACGGAGACCACACCAGCGGGAGATCCCAGTCTTTCGCTGTTCTTTATAACCTTCACTTATGTGAAACCCCTTCCTAGGCGGTAAGTATGCTCTAGGGTGCCATATTGAGAACACGATGACAGAAAACTTCAAGATATAGTGCGCGTAGTGCCGATTAGCGAGGCTGTAAACTAAATGCTGTCCTACAAGACTCACCAGAATTGGTACCGACTCGAAAACAAAAAACCACCACTCGCGGTTGAACAGATATCCGTCCTGGTTATAGAGTCCACTTGAGCTCGGCACGACGTTCATAAATTCTATTCATTTAAAAGCATAAACTGTTAGAGCCTAAGAGTTGAGGCGGTCGTTGGCTTGAAATGCCTTACCAACAGTCCGGTAGATAGTTCGAATGGTGATAAGAGCCGCGCTAATGTAGAAAGCGATCCAAAGCATTCTTAAACTTTCCAGCTGCGTCTTGTATGCACGAAGGGCGGGGTCACGAGATGACCGGAAGTCGAATAATATGGCCAAAACGGTGTAGATGCCAAACGTTATAATTTGCAGGAGGAGTCCGGTGACCAGGATCTTTTGGGCTACTCTAGCTTGGTGCGGCTCGCCTAAGGCGTCTGTCTATGAGAAAAGAACGGCCCGTCAGGATAAATCAACGCCATGTGGATAACGACAGAATGGCGAAAGATACTTACAAGCATGGAAGTGCCGACAGCTTGTAACGCGATGGCTATCATATCCGCGCCGAGGAACACCTTGGTAATCTCATTCCGTCCCACGGGTCCGTACTCTTTCCCGGTAAAGTCCATCATTCTTTCGACGATGATGTAGTCTTGGGCGACGAGTAAAGCTGGAGCAGCGACGAGAATCGCCTGACAAGCGACCAGGTACGACGATGGTGACTCCTGGCCTATGGCAAACAAGCTATGTATTCAAATGTAAACTGAGTTATCGCTCCATTTGCGGCTAATCAAAGAATTGGCGAGAACCCACCATAACATGTAACCGACCCATTCAGTCGCGCCAGCCACCAAGATGACCCACATGAAAAGCGATCTAAAGCGTATAGCTTGCACAGTGTGAATCATCCAAGCAACCAGAAAGAGCGTCAAGAACACAATGTGCCCTGAACCATTGGTTGCGTAAGGGAACGGGGAGCCTCGACCAGGAGGATCTTGGCTTGCTATCCAAGCAAGGTCGGAATGGAAAGTCAGATACATTTGCTCAACATAGCGGATTATTTTTATGGCTAACCAGGCATTGCCGTGGAAGTATTCAGAACAGATTCGCTTGGCGATTGGGATCCTACCAATGAACGAGTAGATTGTGGGTGTTGAGGAATGCGATAGCAACGTAAAACGCTAAAGTCTTATTTATTTATGATGAGTATGTGGTCGGGTTTCATGAAGTGTCCACTCACCTGCAAGGTCGTGGTGGTTCGGGAACAGTGAGCAGGTGCCCGAGGCTATCCGTAAGGCGTGGTCCGGTTGGCAGTTCGCAGCGGTTCACATGCATGCTTCGTGGGATTTGGCCGTCATGGGAAGCTCTTGGCGGACCTTGCCAAGCAAGATCCACTCCAGTGTCGGGGCTGCACTGGTTGCTGCGGATCTCTTGCAGTAGGGGTGTCGCCAGCCGTTCGGGGACTTGGGATGTCACCTTAAGCAGGTAGTTTGTTGGCCGCTAATCTCCACAAGACCCTCCGGAGGAAGGGCTCTTCCAAAGAGAAACGATTCTCTTAGAGAACGCCAAATGCTCCACCAAGCCAGGGGGAGTCGGTGTATATCCAACGCCCGAGTAAACGGACATAGAGCGGCCGTGGCCACTGATATAGACTGGAATGATTTCCCCGCAGCGCTACGTGGTAGTACTAGTAGGCCTTTATTCACCGGTCTGGGCGACGTGGGGTTCTTCTCGACTTCCTTCACGTGACCAGTTCGCCCTACAATTACGTAATTGGTTCGGTAGCGTCGCGCAAGCATGGTAGGAGCTGGCTTAGTACTATAGTGCTACGTTAGCCAGTGCAGCCCCAACATCCAATGAACTATAAATCACTAACTTAATATCTTCATGAAGGTTGCGGCGAAAAAAAAATGATAATAGAAGGATAATATCGGGTTCGGTTTTCGGCCATACCGCACCCAACACCGATCCTGACGCAGGGAACATTTCGTGCTCGTCCTTATAGGACAACCACAATAGAGCAGTGACAAATGACGCGAAAAAAACCACGAGTTTGTAAGGAGATCCTGAAGCCCAACACTTCTCACTGCCGCTCCTTCGTAAGCTCTCACATTAAGAGGCCAACAACCGTCTCGGCGTTGAAGTGGGTCTGAGTTGCCACAGTGAGGTACTGCTAGAACCCGCACCTTTTGGAAGTCCTGCACTACATAACTTCATGCTCACGCAGAGACTAGTGTAAACATAGCTAAAATGATACATGCTACGCATACAAATGCAGCCACTTGCCGCGCTAGCTCGCAGAAGAGCGGCTGTGAAATATAAATCCCTCCAGAACCTCCGTGGCTGAAACACGAATGGTCAAGATTTTCCGCCCGGGATGGGAAGCTTGAGACCAGCAGTGACAAGCTGCGGAATTCGCCGTTGCAGTTTCTTTACGTCGCACAACAGCTGCAACCGACGCTCCCACTTTATGGCCGTCTTCGGAATGGCACACAGTCGGCTCAATTTCAAACTCCAACGCCAGGAGTACCCGCTTTCTTCACAAGTTGCAATGGCGGCTTCGAAATGTAATGCCGCCTCATCGTACCGTTGCGCTACCACTAGGGTTTCCCCTTTCCCTTCCAGGTGACCTGCCATCTCCGAATGTTGTTTCTGCTGACGACAGATAGCCAGGATATGATCGTGCCAAAAGAGCGCTGCATCCCAATCACGTTGACTGGTTTTCAATTCCACTAGGGTAGAAGCGACCTGTTTTGAAATCTCTTGTAGTGACTGCTGTTGCCACAATAGGCACGCTTCCTCCAGTTCTGAAGCTGCTTCGTTCAGTTTTGATTGTTTCTGGAAGCATTCTCCCAGGCTTTCCAGTGCTTGTGCAAGCCTCCACCGGTCTCTGATGCGTCGGGCAGTTGAAATCGCCTCTTGAAGAAGATCTTCAGCTTCACCATACTGTTCCAACTGCGTCTTGAGGCTGCCCATAGCGTATAAAGTAGTGCTCAAACCTCCCTCCCACCCAATACTCCGAGTGATCCTGATAGCCTGTGATAGCGCGTCGGCGGCCGCGACAAAATTGAACACCTGGGAGTGCGTGTTCCCCACGACGTGAAGCGCGTTCGCCAGTCCTAATCGGTCGCCCGACCGAGAGGCTACTGCCACGGCTTCGTCTAGTGTGAACAGTGCCTCCTGTTCCTGCCGGTTGTACCTCTGGATCTCGCCTATTCTCTCGAGGCATTGGACAACGCCGACATCGTCTCCATGGGTACGACGGATTTCTAGGCTCTCTCGCAGGATTGGCAACGCCCTGCCCACCTCGTCCGGCTCGTCTAGCATCCAGACTGAAAACCCAAGGTAGAACGATGCATCCGTTATCCCAAGAGCGTCGTCGAGAGTTCTACAGAGCTCGAGGGCGGTGGTAACGATGCCGCGGACTTCGCCATAGTTCGAAATACGAAATGCTGCGATAGCTTGTTTCCGGAGAACGCTGGCAATGCCCCTGGTATCCTCTTCTTCTCGATAGAGCCGCAGAGCCTCATTGAGGTACGCAGAGCTCTTCTCGAGGTTTCCTTTCCAACTCTCAAGGTCACCAAGATTCTCCAGCAGCGCAGCCGATCGGGTCTGATGGTCGGCATTCATGGGGGTGGGAGTGCAGCGGGGCTGTAAATTTGAGGTTAGGTGCGTTCTATATAGAAAAAGGACGCCAAGGGTACATACTAGGTACGTGGCCGTAGTTTTACACATTCTGGCAGTCGGTCGTTGTAGAGGATCAACGTTCCAGCACCTTGTCATCAACTCCCAAACCTGGAGGCAGTCGCTAAGTCGAGAGGCTCCGTCCACCTGAGGAATAGGACTTTCGAAGATCTGCCGGATAATTACGTAGTCCGCAGAGGCTCCTTCGTAGGGTAATCTCCCTGTCATAATCTGCAACCGATAGTAGATTTAAGTATGGAGTACGATGCAAAGGGTAGAGGAAGTACGGACCTCCCAAACCAGCCACGCCCAGGAATACACGTCGCTGCTCAGTGAGCGTGGGCCGCCGTTGATGACTTCGGGACTGCACCAGCGAATGGACCCCTTGAAGCCCGTTGAGGTCTCCAGTCTCCCAAAACCGCTATCTTCGTGTAGTCGTGCGAGACCAAAGTCGCACAGAAGTGCCTTGAACTTTGAGCTGACAAGAACATTAGCCTTTAAAGAGTGACGTATTCAGCGACCAGGACGTAGTCTGAGGACGTCCACCTTACCGATTTGATGTCGCCATGGCAAACCGGTGGGTCTAGTTGGTGAAGAAAAGTTAATGCGTCTATGGTGTCGTAGACCTAAGGGGGAGGATTAGCAAGCTGAGGTAACGAGGATGATTCTCCTTCTATGACGGACCAACGACAGCTTTTCAGGAACTTCCAGATTGTGTGCATGAATGAATTCGCTTATATTCCCATTGGACTCCCATGGTGAGAGCAACCAAGCTTCCGAACGTTTGAAGTTGGCGTAGAAGCCGAGAAACTCGGCGATCCCGGGATGCGGCTCAAGACCAGACCACACTAACATTTCCTTGGTGAATGCCTACCAAGAGCCAGTCTCAGTTATCTGGACATATTAAGAAGGGCCAAACTTACTCGTTTCGCTCTCGGCCTATTGGCGAAGGTTGACATTTTGAGCTGTTTGACGGCCACCAACTGCGGTGGGCCATATTGATGTGAGGCCAGCCAAGCCGGGAGATAGGCGGACTGATGGAGCTCGGCCTGTTGAACGATACCATAACCCCCCTCGTACCCATGATTATCGTCGACTAGAACAATCCTCCGACGGTCAACATGGAACTTCTCGAGTTTCTTATATTCTTCGTCCTGGAAGGAAATGGCAAATCAACCGAGAGATTCCAAATTGGACCACACCAGCGCTGACCACTGCATCTGCTCTGGCACGCGTCTCTGCCGTCTCTGCCGTCCGGAGCATCGCTCTTGATAATCTCCTTTGACGCTGGTAGTAGAGGCTGGCAAGTGAGGTGAGGGTGACCGGACTGTGTCAAGTAATAGTGTGAGTCTCAGGGCGTCGCAATGTCGCTGGCGCTAAATGATTCCAATTCCCAGCTTCCCAGGCTCCCCTCTGAGAAAAGGATGTTCCCCCACATCAACCTCACACAGTAGCATAAGAGAGACAAGGAAAGCTCTTAATTCAGCGAGGATTAATAGTCGCAAACCCCGAACTCTCACATTTGCTCCCCATACAACAGGCATACTATGTGTCAGCAGCGTCACGTAAAGCGATAGAAGGAGCTTTACGCAGTGCTGAGAGGAAGCGAATTTCGAGTGTGAGAACATTATTTATGGCTCCATACACCTTCTCTTGTTTGCTTTTAAGAGGTCAGTTTCAAGCGCCTGAACTAATGCTTGCTGATCCTTGGCGGCGGTCTTGAGCTGATCTCTAGCCTTCTGACACCGCCTGATTCCCGTCTCGAGCAACTTGGTCGTAGAGCTCGTTAAGTAAGGTTATCTTCCGGACTAATAAGAAAGATAAGTTCAACACCAGCAAAATTTAACTTGGCGTGAGCGGGGAAACTTACGGCCCATTGGTGTGCGCTCCCCGAGTTTTGAGAGCAAGGTCCTAGCATTGTAAGAAACTGAGTTCATCCTCAATCGACCCAGCTTAGAACATACACTAACTTGATAGGCGCCAACTCTTGAGTCAACACAGCTACTTCCTCCTCGTCCTTGGCATCTATCTTCACTCCGATGAAGCGAATGATGGTGGCTCCTGCCATGAACCAGCAAATTCCGCAGGCATGATCCAAGTATATGACGTCAAATGTTGTGGCGGATATTTTGTATACAAGTTCGAGAATCTCGCGCGCAGCTGATAACAGTTGTGCGGAAGAGTAATCGTCTGGCCTATCGAGTTGAGCATGAGGGTCATGCAGTTGGATCATTGCCCTTCGAAGCAAATGTGATGCTTATTAGCTACCATAAACTTGACCAGCCTGGCATATACTTACACGTGGGGGAGCAGGAGTGCCACATATAAAAGTGGGTCCACCGTCGCCCCAACAGGGTGACGGAAAGCTCTAGGGATACTCTGCACGAACGCAGAAATTGTGCGGTCTAAGCTTTGAAATTCTTCGGTTTGGGTAGGTACAATGGCGGGATCCAACCGTCGAAGTTTGCGCTGTATTCGGTGACGAGCGTTGAAGGACCTAACTCTAGATACGAGTACTGTGGCTTTTATGTAGATGGTCCACGAGTCCGTTGTCAACGAAGGATGGTGCAGCAGCATGTTATCGGTGAAGAGTTGCTGCCGGCCTTCGCTAGGAACAAAGACCTAGAAGGTACATGAGCGCAGGCTTGGATACACATGCAGCAGAGCACTTACTCCCGAGATGAAGTCGGAAAAGCGGCAGGGCATTATTTGAGAAATATCGTCCTCGCTAGATAGAGATTTAATACCGATCCCCGCAACGTAACCAGGGCGGGGTCTTACTGCATGTTCACAGGCCAAACTATCCCAGCTGTACAAACCCGCTCTGTTACATAGGTTCTGGACGTTGATTTGCTTGTTTGAGCCCTCTAACACGGTAAGGAGATAAGAGAAGCTTACATCCAGAAGATATTTCTGTCGTGAACGTGTTCAGATCAGTCAGAATCAGAAGTGGTGGATACCCTCACCTCCAAGTCTCAGCTTCTATAGGCGTCTTCCTTGTTCTGGAAACGTACAACATCTCTGGAGGGAGGCGCGTGAGCGGCTCAAAACCCTCAGCGATGTTCATTCCTTGCACGGGAACGAATACGAGATATTAAAGCAGAAATATCCATCTTAAACAGCGTCTCATACCGAAGGGGTAAACGAATCTTATTGCAAGTCCGAGCCACGTATAGAGCTGCATTGTCGTCCATTTGAGGTTTTACCACATCACATCGAGATCAACGGTTCTAACTCACCGGAATAACAATCCCCATGCTATAGTGATACCAAGTGATAATAATTGCGGCTTTCCGAGACGTGATGGTTAGGAGTGGTTAGAAGCACTTGCCTCTGGGCGCAGTGAAGTACCTTGTAGAAGCTGAAGCCCTCGATCGTTAATTCTCAGAGATGGCTTCATGCTCTCCCCTGCCCATTTCTCATGCATCGCACCAAAGCCGTCTGGGATCGGATCCAAGATGTCTTCCACTCTTCTTGGGAAGTAGTGCCGCCCTTGTTGTGGCCCCGGACTGACTTCCGAGCGGTCCATGATTGCCGAGGAGAGAATACGTACACGATCGATGTCGTTAGGCATCTTATGCGGAGACTGCGTCATTATGGGACTGTATAACGACGCCAAGGCGCAAATTGCATGCAGGAGAGCAACGTGTCTGAAATAGGGACCCTCGTTAGGCGTGTGCGATAGACGCTACGAATGAATCCTACAACTTACGGGAAGTCAGGAGAGGTGGGGACACTGCGTAGGTTGGACATGAAGGTTGGCTTATGGATTAACCTGCTTGCTAATGGTACACTGGAAAAGAAAACCTCGACGAGGTGGAATAGGGTTGCTGGTGGAGGTATATTAAGAGGCCACATATTTATTGTCAACTCAAATGAGCCGGGAGACTCATCCTGCGGCATTGCTTGGTTCGGATTCTGAGAATGTGTGGGGAGATAATTTAAAGCTAAGGGCGGTGCTGGGTGGGGTTGAATGGGGTTGGTTAAAGCAGGTGGCGGAAAGCTGAACCCAATTTCCGATTCCAAAGTTACATCTGGTGGCTGGCGACCTGGTGCGAATAGCAACGGGGTGGAACTCGAAGATGTTTCCGTGGGAGCTTGTGGATCGGGAATATGAGCGGCACCACAAGTGCACTGCCCCAGTTTGTCATTTGCGATGCGAAGAAGTTCTTGTAATTCCGCTACGTTCAGAGTTCGATGGGATGCGAGTAAACCTGCGATTATCGACACCGATGCAAGTGCATGAACTACGCACCTATCTCAGACTCAAGTGCTGCAATTCGAGCTTTGGGCCCCAAAACTTTCAAATCGGGGGGATCATAGGTGCATGATGGTTCAGAAGGAGCGTTGAGGAGACCATTCTTCAACGCTTGTTCATGGGAATTTCGGCAGTGAAGACAGGGATTGGTGCATCACTAGCAGAGGGAGGTTATTACTAAAGACAGAACCTTCTAAGGAGGCGACGCCTGCTTGCCATTTCTGGAAGAGGGGTATTGAGCACCTTTGCTAAGACATGACTCCTAATTTACTCGGCTTTAACTCACGAGTTTCCGTCTGCGACACTGACAGAGCCGGAAGCATTAGCAATCCAAGCGCAGAGAGCATCCTCCTAGTGTCCCATACATACTCTATGACACGCCTGAAATACGTTAACAAGCTGTGTGAGTACATTCTCGATGCGAGCACACCGAGCAATACTGCTAACCTGATATCTTCCAAGAGTTTCGAGAGTAGCAGAAGATCCTGCGCGAGGCATAAAAGTTTCAGTTCTTGTGAGAAATTGCCAACAAATTCTTTTGACGGCTGTAGATGTCGACCAAAGTCGTTGAGTTGGTGGTCAGTTTATCGGTCGCGGCGAACCCTGGAGAGATCACATGGCGACGAAGCGCAACCGCAGCAGCTAAAATTGGATACCAGCGGCTGGTTGAATCACAATAGGCCCATTTCCGATTGATTACATTGCCCAACGTATAATATAAAAACGCGCAGCGAAGGCTTCCTCCCATAGCATAACTTGGCAAGTTGCAATTTAGGGTCATCGATGGATACGCCTGGCTCGGTCAGCAGTGGGCTCGCCTGACTAGCAGGCCGAGGCCAACTGAACCGCGGGAAGAGAGTATCTAGGTCCCGGCGGCATAAGCCTCCCGCAAAGGGTCCAGAGAGCACTGACGAATGTGTATGTCGCAACGATTAGAGAAGCGACTCGCGTAGAGTATCGTATCTAAGTGGAAATGTTACAATATTGCTATTGTTTTCTGTCAGTACATAAAATCGGATCCTGAAGCTAGCGTCGCTCTTGTAAGGCCCGCGGCGAATCTACGCCCAATCGCCGTAAGTGGTCCCCCTTTGTGATCGAATTCCGCCTGTCTCCATGACAGTGGTACTTTCGCGGACCCGACGACTCAAATTCCAATTCCACAATGTGCCTTTGAAGAACTATTGGCTTCAGATTCGCTATTGCCAAAAGGGAGCTGTACGATACATGAAATAAGAGGAAGACGAATCGTAAACGCAAGAGAGGGCGCGGAGGGAGAACTACCGGAAACATAGAGCGTCAACAGTCATAAGAGGGAGGCTTCGGAGGTAAGCGAGAAGGGAGAGTCCACAGGAGAGAGAAGGGAATTATGAACAGATGAGATGGGACGATGATGATGACAATGAATACTAGTCGAACAATGAAACACTAGGGACCTTGAGATGAGTGAACGGCAGGGGCCGTTGAAATCTATATGTACGAAGCGAGGCGGAGGAGCAAGGGACCGAAAAGAGAGTCTGCGTTGTTGATGACGCCTTTTTACACCCTTCCAAGAGCAATAGCAGAACTGTCAGCGGTGCTAATTTCAGGATTCTTCAATGGCCTGAAAAGTCAAGGCGAACCCAAAGGTAAGCGATCGGAATGCCGAACGTAGAGGGAGATGTTCAACTTACTTTCGGGGACCGCAGCAGAGGAACTTCCTCCTTCCGAATTGCTCTTCGTAGGTTCCGTCGATACGGAGACCCTTCTTGGAGGGCAGGTATGCTCCCGGGTGCCAGATCGAGAAGAAGATGATGGAGATCTAAGACGTAGGAGGTGGATGAAATCCATGTAGGTTAATTACAGTCACCCAAACTCCCGTAAAGGAAACGAACTTACCAGGATTGGGATCGAGTCGAACACGTACATCGGCCACTCGTGGTTGAGCAAGTATCCATCGGCGTTATCGTTTCCAGGGGTGAACTTAATCTCAGCGAATTCTGTAGGAGGGCAGCAACGTTAGCTCTGGCGTTATGACGACGCTTTGCAACTGAAGCACGATTCACGCACCGACTGTTCGGTAAATGCTTCGTGCGGTGATCAACGCGCAGCTGATGTAGAAAGCGGTCCATAACTTCCTCATGCCTTTCATTTGCTCCTTGAATGGATGCAAAGCTGGGGAGCGGTACGATCGGACGTCGAAAGCGGTGGCGACGAAGAAGAAAATGCCGAATGTGATTACTTGTAAAGCGAGACCAGTCAAGAGGACTTTTTGAGCGACCTTCATTTGGTTTAGGTCTCCATTGGCGCCGGCCTAATGCGGGTTGAACAAAGGGGTATGTGAGCGCTTAGGGATGGCGGGCAGTACGTGGGTGGCAGAGTGCGTACCAGCATAGAGCCACCACCAGCCTGGGTCAGGATAGCAAAGATATCGGCACCGACGAAGATCTTGGTAATCTTGGTGTGGTTGATGTAACCATACTCTTTACCGACAAAGGACATTACTCTTCCAATGATCATGTAGTCCTGCGCGGCGATGAAAGCGGGTGCGACGATGAGCCCGGTCTGCGAGACGACTATGGGCCAGAGTGTGGTCATTTGCTTGATGGCAATGATACTGTGTTGTCCGTCCAGGTTAGTTTTCAGTCTCTACTCGGGCAGATTGCTCAAAGGCCGACGCACCGTGTAACGAAACCGATAAACTCGAGGGCGCAGGCCACGAACATGACCCACATAAAAAGAGTTCTATGTTGGATGGCTTGGCCCGTTTGGATAACCCAAATGAGTCCATAAAGGACAGTGAAAAGGTAAGCGGCCCATAGGGTCGGGTTGTACACAAAGTTGTCGTCGTGGCCACCTACGCACAAGAGACACGCTTAGAACAGCAGCATCATCTTTCAGCGTGGAAATTTGCTTACCTGCCATGTCGTGAGTAGAAGTCGAGTTGTGGTTACGTATACGCCTGGGAGTGGGCTGGCGGTGAAGGTGAGGTGGGGTTGTGGGGGGATGGGGGGATGACGGACTTGATGCTGACTCTTGGCCTTACTTAAGTAGTTGGGAGACTGAGCCCGCAGTGGGGACGGGCGCCGAGGGAATTTGCCTATGGGAGCGCAGTTGTTTGGTGGAGATCCCGTGATCGGGCTAAGGTTCCCTTGAGTTTCGGAAATGGCTGTGATGTAACCACGACCCCTGCTGCGTTCGATCTTCGGACGGGACGTACAACCCGAGAGATCGCCAAGAGCGTCTCTTTGACAATTACAAATTGCAATGTCTCGAACACTTGTCGAACGATTCTCGAACACTTCTGACGAGTTCTTGTGCTAAGTATATCTACCACATTCATTCCGAGTGGCGTCATTGGGTGCCAGGCGGCCGTCGAGTGCGGAGACGATCTCCAGACACGTTGCCTGCGGCGCAGATCGGTGGCGGAGTAAAGATAAGCGCTTGGCTTTTCCTGGGAAAAGAGGGAGTTTAGCTAACGCGGAGAGGTTAAGACTAACTGCTGTTGGGCTGAATTCCGCGTGGGGGCCACCAAAGGAAAGGAAACCGGCAAGGCAAAGCAAGGCCCTGCAAAAGAACGAAAACCAAGCCCGGAAGAGGGTCAAGGTCGCCGACTGCGGATTTCTCCCTGAAATCGAAGATACCGACGGGTTAACGTTTCACAGCATTCCATGTTTACGATCAGGAGAGTCGGCGTTGGGCTCGGCGATGGTCAGAGGTCATTGGAAGAGGCGACGATCTGCCTTCGGGGAAATTGCAACGTGGACCAGTCAAATCACGTGCTACAGCTGGGTTCACTGCTCAGGGCGGACCCTATCTCAAGTAGGGAAGGTCTTTTATATGACAAGCGTTGGAGTTACATAGTCTGAAAGGGCATACGACATGAAGTGAAGCTACGATACGCAAAGGGTCATTCGAGAGGCAAAAGAAACGCATCAGAATCTCAAGCCAGGGGTATCAATCGGGAATGCCTGTTAGACCGACATCGGGGCAAGAGCAATAGTAGAGTTCGGAACAGTCGCCATATCTGGCCCTTTCTTTGCAGGTCTTGGAAGGAGAATCGTCAAGGGTTATTCAGCTGATGGTGCAGGGGGACTACTCACTTGCGGCGTCCACAGCAGATGAACCTCCTTCGGCCGGGGATTTCCTCCCAAGTACCGTCAATACGAAGGCCCTTCTTAGCAGGAAGCCAGTAGCCCGGATGCCACCAAGCGAAGAATAGGATGGAGATCTAGCAATGCATCGATCAGACCACCTTTCTGAGTCTCAGAATAGCGGGGCGAGATGCTTACCAGGACGGGGATCGCGTCAAAGACGTACATGGGCCATTCATGGTTGAGCAAATAACCAACTGGGTCGTCGTCAGTCGTCTGGAACTTGATCTCAGCGAACTCTGATGGTAACAATCAATCCCCGGTCAGAAAGCTGCAGGCATTGGTCTCTCGAGGGCCGTTGAATGTGAAACAATGCTCACCGACAGTCCTAAAGATACTTCTGGCGGTGATGAGCACCGAGCTAACGTAAAAAGCAATCCAAAGCTTCCTCATCCCTCGCATCTCGTTGTGGAAGGGACGGAGTGTTGGGGAGCGAGAGGACCTAACGTCGAACGCGATTGCTACAAACGCGAAGATGCCGAACGTGATGACCTGCAAAGCGAGACCGCCAAGGAGAATCTTTTGACCGACTTTCATCTGGTTCATGTCTCCATCTGCACCGGACTAGTAACCCAGGTAAAGTTGAGGAAATTATCATCCGGATCGTTCGTCCCGGCGAAGGGAACTTTGACTTACGAGCATCGAACCACCAGACGCCTGCGTCAAGATGGCAGCTATATCCGCAGCTACGAATATCTTGGTGATCCTGGTGTGGTTGATGTACCCGTATTCCTTTCCGACGTAAGACATGATTCTTCCGATGATCATGTAGTCTGTCGCCCCCCCGCGGGGGTCGCATCAGCACCCTGCCCAGACGTTCAACCTCTCGGATCAAAGACGGACGTACCTTGAGCAGCCAAGAACGCAGGTGCAACGATGACACCCGTTTGAGAAATAACGATGGGCCAGAGAGTCGTGATTTTCTTGATCGACTCGACTCTACACAAGCACGAGGGACGGGCGTTGGACGCCAAGGTTTCTGGTCAGCCCCCCGCCTTCATCGTGCAAACGGCGTGCGAGCAACGCTCACCTCAGTCCAAATCCAAGTACCTCCAAAGAACACGCCACCAACATGACCCACATGTACCCAGTCTTGTATCGAATCGCCTGTCCTAACTGCCAGAGCAAAGCGATGCCGTACAGAACTGCAAAGAGGTAAGCGGCCCATAAGGTTGGGTCGTATGGGAAGTTGGTGTTGCTTCTGTCGACGGTGTTGTTGTCGTCTGGTGGGCGCGCGGAAGGGAGGCGTGAGTGGATGGAGCTCGACAGGGCATAGGACGGGAGGTGCTCACCTGCCATCAACTAGAGCTGTCTAATACTAGATGAGTACTTAGAATGTAAAGTCGAAACCGGTTTCGATGGAAGAGAGCTGAGTCTGAGTGACTCTCAAGGAATGTGTGTTGTTGAGGGAAAACCCAAGCCCACATCGGTCTATATAGCTTAGTAAAACGGCCCACGAGTTACTGTGCCCGTAGCCACGTTCCAAGGTTATTTCAACCCGATACACGACGTTCATACAATCTCGGAAGGCCAAGTTGGTTTACTCCGCCAAGGCCATCAGGCAGTGCAAAAAGTCCCAAATCCTGCAGCCGTGACAGCGCCAAGCGTAGTCTACAGCTTCCCTTAGTCATAGCTTATCGCTAAGGAGAGCTATGTAGGTAGCCAAGGGGGGAGTTGACATGCTGAGACGGAACCTGCGGCCGCAGAGCCCAGGTGTCTTTCGCGGAAGATGCGATCGAGCCCAAGATTTTCTCAGGGAAGGGGATTGGTCAGATTGGGCACAGAGCGGTGAGAATATCTTTTGGAAGCTTTCGACGGCGTCTCTGTTTCTATCGGGCAGGGGGTGCCGCGCAATGGAGGTGAGCAGCGGAAAGCGGTGCCCACAGACCCTTGGCGTTCGACGCAATTTGTGAACGTCTAAAAGTAGAACCTTCGTCTCGGCGTTGTCACTGGCTCCTCCACTTTGAGTAATACCCAATTTGGCTGCTCTGTAAGTAAAGATCGACTTTGCTGACCATGATGTGGGTATTTCGGTGAGTTGATGGTTGGAGTTAGCCGGTTATTTTAGGAAAACTTGATTTGCCACCGCAGCAAGCTAGGGCAAATAAGCTGGAGGCGAGCCTTTCCATCCGTTAGCGGCAAGTTCAAGCCGAACCAACCCAAATCACACGTGTCTTTGAGCGCTTAAAGTCAGTATGCGGTGTTTACGCCCTCTGTTCTCCGACATGATTTGACGTCTACTTGACGGTCAGTCCGCGCGATAGCATGGCATCCTATTCTGATCAAACAAAGCCATAAACTGCACATCGACGTAGAGTAAGGAGCAGGAAGAAAGAGGAGAAAGAAAATTTGAGAGTGGTGGGTCTATTTAGAAGGAAAGGAAACGGGAAAGTGGAGCGGGAGATGAATCCCAGCCCGAGAAGGTTACGAAGGCGCTTTATGTTCTATTTTATGAGAAGGCAGAATTAAGATCATTCTTATCGTCGCCGAACTGGGTGGAGAGCCACTTCAACGTTGTCTCCGGTCATAGCGGCTGGGGTGTGATAACTTGGTTCCCTAGTACCGGTCATCCATCAAGCGCGTAAGTCTCCGTCTTGTCAGGAGTCCATAGCGTGGAAGTACCACTCACTTTCGAGGACCGCAACATATGTACTTTCGGCCTTCCGAGATTTCCTCGTACGCGCCATCCATGCGCAAACCCTTCCTAGCCGGGAGCCAGTGGCCGGGATGCCAGATGGAGAAGAACACAACGGAAATCTATCGCCAGCAACGAGGTGATAGTGAGAATTCTCGTGTTCAGTCACACGAGGTATGTGGACGTACGAAGATGAGGATCGAGTCGAACGCGTACATGGGCCATTCATGCGTGTATGTGTACCCTTGGGCATCCCTGGCGCCGGGGGTGAACTTGATATCACCGAACTCTGCGGGACACGAGGTTGTAAGAGGATGGGCAGATGCTATAATGGGCAATGCCGCTTGCCGCAAACGCACCGATTGTTCGATAGATACTTCGGGCTGTGATCAAAACTGAGCCGACGTAGAAGGCGAACCAGAGCTTCCTCATGCTTTTCATCTCTTCCTTGAAGACTCTCAGGGCAGGGGAACGGGAGGAGCGAACATCGAAGGCAATGGCGACAAAGGCGAATATACCGAACGTGATAACTTGCAACGCCAAGCCGAATAACAGAACCTTTTGGGCGAGCTTCATCTTGTCGATATCCCCATTAGCACTGGCCTGTTGGCGTCAGAACAACGAATTTGGGTCGTGGTCAGAATTGCAAGTATTACTGCGGAGCAAAACGACGGGCGAGAGCAGGAGAGGGCGAAGAACGTACAAGGAGCGCACCACCCGAGGACTGGGTCAGAATGGCAAAGACATCCGCTCCGACGAATATCTTAGTTATTTTGGTGTGGTTGATGTAGCCGTACTCTTTCCCGACGTAAGACATCACGCGTCCGACGATCATGTAGTCTAGAAACAAACGGAGAACTATCAATCCTCCGCACCCCCAAGTCTCCAGCATTTCAAGCTTACCTTGGGCAGCCAAAAATGCAGGAGCTACGACTAGACCTGTCTGAGCTATCACGACAGGCCAGAGAGCATCGGTAAGGTGAATGGAGATCACCCTGCCAGTGCGCAAATCGTCGAGTGAAGATCAGACCTGCGATCGCCTCGCCGCTCACAGACCGGTAACAAGCTCTCACCTCGTAATAAATCCAATCACTTCCATAGCGATTGCTACAATCATCACCCACATATACCCCGTCTTATACCGGAAGATTTGGTAGGCGTGAACGACCAACGTCATTCCGAACAGGATGGCGAATAGAACCGCCGCCCATGTAACGGGAGTGTAGGGGTAATGGCTATCGTTGCCGCTGTCGTTCGTGTCTACCAGGCGACGGTACGAAGGTTAGGGCGAATATCGAACGGCAGAAGGCGCGTCCCAGCCAGTCTGAATGCCTACTCACCAGCCATATCTCGTCTGATCGTTCACGATCGTCTAATAAGGCGTTACGAAGGGTAAATGGCGAGTAAGTGAATACTTGGGTGGGTGTTTGAGTTGAGAAAATCTGCGTCAAGGCGCGTTGCTGCTGAGTCTCAAAACCAGCGGCGGGAATGTCTATCCTTAAGTAATGCGAAAGAACGACTGAGGCGCAGTCAAGTCGAACATCAAATTCTGAGGATTTCCTGCGGTATCCCAGAAATCTGCCCGAAACAGCTCCCCCCTGGATATCTCGGAGGTTGGCTTGATTATTATTGCGTGTGATCGCAGTGTCCAAGCATGGGAGAAAACACCGAATACTAGGTAGTGTCATCCGATTTTGTCATCAAATTCCCGAGACTGGAAAGAGGCTTGCCTGCGGGCGCAGGGAGTAGAGCTGCCGGCGGCCGAAAGGAATGGTTCGAGCGTCCAACCTGGGCGTCAGGAACAGGGTAGGTCGACTCCGGACGGAGGGAGATAGGCCATTCTCCTCATGTTTGTCGCCACAAAGCAAGGTGTAAAGGTGGGGAAGACGGCTTGCAGCTATGGTTCTGCCGCTGGTTCGAAGGACTGCGGGTCGTTGGTCGAAGGCAAGCTTAAGGGTCTTCAACGGTCCCGAGACACCCACGGCACAAACCTCGGGTCACGTGGTGATCTCATGGGTCCGGTTGTGGAGCCGGACAAGGCTTGGCAGTCGCACACACGGACCTAAAGCCGGTCATCCGGTGTCCATCTAGTCAGAGCTAGCTGCCGACGATGCTGGAGGGCATATGCCCCGATTCTAGATGTAGACACATATATACCGAGGAACAAGTCCAAGAAGAAAGGAGAGACGAGCTTGAGTCAAGAGAGATACGACCGATATCTGATAGTAGTGCCGATTATACAGGCTGAAGGCTGATTTCAGACTTGCCCCCCACAGCTTGTTGTCTTGCGACATGGAAGCAGGCGTTGAGCATTCCTAGTCTCACGGCGAGACACATGCGGTACTCACTTTCCACCTATCATTGCACCTTTTCGAATGGGGAGGAACTGGCCTGGGTGGAAGACATTGAACGCAAGGACTGAGAGCTACGTCGGGTGATGAAAGGACGTCTGTTTCGGGTACAGCCACATAGTAAAAAGCTTAGACTTACGAAAATAGGAAGAGAATCAAAGACATATAGAGGCCACTCGTGCGTCAAAGCATAGCCATCGGGCGTGGCGTGGCCGGACTCGAAGCTCACTTCGGCGAACTCTGAATGCGAAATGGAGAGTTTTTAATAAAAGCCAGCCAGATATACAACAGGCAGGATGAAACCCAAGTAAGAGTGGTTCCAACTCACCAGCAGTTCGGTAGATGCTTCGTCCGGTAATCAAGACCGCACCAACGTAGAAAGCATACCAGAGTTTTCTCATGTGCTTCATCTCAGATTGATAGGGCTTCAATGCCTCAGCGCGACTGGAGCGCCAATCATAGGCAATTGCAATGAAAACGAAGATCCCAAATGTGACGACTTGAAGAGAGAGACCCGCGAGAAGGAGATCCCTTGCCTTCTTCATCCGGTCGATGTTTCCTTGTGCCCCGGCCTACATTCGTCACGTGCAGTCAGCGAGCAAGGTTTAGAATAATAAATGCGAATGAACCCCACCAGGAGTGCGGCACCACCGGCTTGGGTGAGGATCTCCAAAATATCTGCGCCGACGAAGATCTTGGTGATTTTGTTGTGATTGATGAGGCCGTACTCTGAACCGATGAACGACATGACTCTTCCGATAATCATATAATCTGCGCAGAGCCGAAAATGTAGTTAATAGACACCTCAGGTGATGTGGGCATTCTTGGGCTGCTTGCCTTGAGCAGCCAGGAATGCGGGGGCGACGACCAACGTGGTCTGCGATATGATGTTCGCCCAAAGAGCATCGGTGTTCTTGATGGAGATGATTCTACGATTAAAAGGTTGGCCGAGCGACCCTAAGGGAAAGGAACCTGGTGAGGAGATTATGCGTACCTCGTAATGTATCCCAGGAGCTCCATAGCAACAGCAATTATCATCACGGTCATAAACGTCGTTTTGTACTTCACGACCTGCCAGATATGAAGTCCAAGAAGGATAGCGAAGATGACCGCAAAAAAAATTGCAGCGGGTACAGAAGCGTCGTAATAGAAGAATCCATGCGGTCCTTTGCCTGTCAAAGTCAAGACACGTATTCAGTAAGGTGCGGTTATATTAGAATGCTTTTGAAGAGTCCGCTGTACCTTTAAGTCCCATTTTGGCAATATGATGACTGGGAAGACCGGGGATTACGACGGAGATACGAGAAGGGGGGGGAGTTGAACGCAGGAGAGGAGACAACACAGAGAAAGAGAAAGGGGAATGAAGGAAGAGTCTGCAGGTGTCCAACAAGTCCCCTCAGGTAGGTTTATATTCGAAAAAGAGACGGACGCGGACTTCTCTCCGCTGGTTCCTCCGCACAGGCCTTCGCTCGCAAGGGTCTTCAACGGCGAGTTTTCCGCAACCTCACATCGCCAAGCTTTCATGACCTGACTGATGATTGGAGCAAAGACATAGAGTCGGATAGGGACGAAAGGCAAAAATACGAAAGGTTTCATTGGCCGCAGTATAGAATTTAGATCAAGAGGGGGGAAACTGACGCCCTAACTGCTGTTCGGCCGCTGAAGCAAGGAGAGGCGCTTTAAGGATTGACGAAGTTGACGAGATTCGATAGTCCAGATATTGCATCCTCGTGAAATAAGAGCGAGATCAGACAAAGCGGTCACCAAGGTTCCTTGAAGACTAGGGGTGGGTTATGGGCGCTTTTATAGACGTGAACGATCAGAAGGGGGATTAACGGTGGGAAACGAAGGGACGGAGAGAAATCCGTCTTCCCAGGCACACCACCCTGCCGTACGGACTTCAACCTCGTTGCCTGAGCCTGAGCTGTACCACAAGGACAATATAGTGACGTGGGATAAACCCAAAGGGGGATAGGATAGAAATTGCGCTATCAAGTCGGGCACACATTTCCTTCAAAGCTAACAACGGCGGTCGGATATAGCAATGGGCCACCCCTCGCTCCCTATGGGTCGTCCCCTTTTCGATCCAAGGTGCGTGGAATGTCTCATGTAGTAAGGCTAGGGGTAAGGGTTAAGCGGAATCCGAAACCGCGAAACGACCTCGTTTCATCATCCTTTCCGGAAGGGGATCGGCGATCCGAATCAGGCACGGCGGTCTTTCGGAGCGACATCGTGAAACAACAATGATTGTGATAAATTATGCGTAGCTCGATGACAGCCTAATAGGATATTCGAACTATAACGCCGGTCGACGACGGATCTACACGAACCCGGTGACAGAAAATTGTCGACTAGTATCCCTCTAGTTACAGACGATAGTCAGGGAAACAAAGTCCAAGAAACAAAGATAAAAAAGAGTGACTAGGGGTGCTGTTGCGAAGGAGGTAATAAGGGAGCGAAAAAGGATCACACCGGCTGCAAAGCGACGTCCGACTTGTTCGATGCAGCTTCTTGTCTGCGGGCACAAGAAAGTCGCGGTATTAGACATGGATTATATAGAGAATCTTAGAGAGATAGTGGACTCGCCTGCCATCAATGGTCGAACCCTTGCGTGCGGGTAAGAACTCTCCGGGATGGTAGAGGTTGAAGGCAGCGGTGGAAAGCTAAAAAATCAAAATGGTAAGGTATGGCGACGGACAAGCATCCTAGCACATAGTTACTCACGAAGATCGGCACAGAGTCGAGTACATACATCAGCCACTCGTGGGTCAAGGCATACCCGTCTGGAGTGCTCTTTCCAGGTTCAAAGGACACTTCACCGAATTCTGCCGTTCGGTAGATACTTCGTACGGTGACGAGGACGGCACTCAAGTAGAATGCGTACCAAAGCTTTCGCATCTTTCGCATCTCGGATGCATAAGGCTTCAGCTCAGGAGCTCGGCTTGATCGCAAGTCGAAGCTGATGGCAACAAATGCAAAGAATGCGAATGTGATCACTTGAAGGACAAGACCACCAAGAAGGATGTTCTTCGCTTTCTTCATTTGATCAATGTCTCCTTGTGCGCCGGCCTACGAGAGTACGCACTGGGAGGTAAGCGACGAGTACTTATCCAACTGATACCAAGAGCGAAGACGTACCAACATCGCACCGCCACCGGCCTGAGTAATGATTGCCAAGACGTCGGCACCCACAAAGATCTTGGTTATCTTGTTGTGGTTGATGATGCCGTACTGGGAACCGACATATGCCATCACCCTTCCGATGATCATGTAGTCTATGAACAATTGTCTGATTGGTTTACCCGACGGCGAGAACGGCATTTAAGACGCAGTAAAGTACCTTGAGCCGCTAAGAATGCAGGAGCAACAATGAGGGTTGTTTGAGACGCAATGTTTGCCCATAGAGCATCGGTGTTGGTGATGGAGATCGACCTGGGCGACTCGTTGGTTAAGCGGGCGAGAAACAACCGACCGACGGGATTGACATACCGTGTTATGTATCCGAAGAATTCCAGGACGACCGAAATGATAAGTACAATCATAAAAGTGGTCTTGTATTTGACGCTCTGCCAGCAGTGAAGCGCCAGTAGAGCGCCAAATATGATGGCGAAGATGATGGCGGCAGCATTAGATGCGTCGTAAAAGAAGAAACCATTGCTTCCGTTCTCTGCAACAAGATGAAGCATTCGGCATTAGAGCCTTTGCCGCCCCCCTTTCACAGTGAAATACCGCACCCTTGAAACCCATGGTAGGGAAAAAGTCTTCAGTCGAAAGTTGAGAGAAATGAAAAGAAAGACAAGAGGTAAAGTTGTAAGAGGCAAAAAAGAGTTTGTACTTGTTACTAAAAGGAACGTGAGGGGTTTATGTAGCAGTAGCGTTGGGAGTTGGAAGGGAAGAAGAGACAGCGGATGCCACCGCAGCCCTCGGCCTCCGTTCACCCAGGGTCCAGTTCGGGAACCGTCGTCACCCCGCGGCATCCCAGCTGTGACAGCTTGGCACGCGGGAGAATCAATCCGAGTTGTTTCACATTGTTGTAACATACTAGAGTTTGCGACTGTAAGAAACCCTTTGAGGAGGGATGACCCATCGTTCAGTTTAAACTTTACAGTCGGGTACCGGTGATAATGTTTCTGAGTGGCAGGACCTTCTCCGCTCGAAGGCATGCCGCTGACTGTTGGTGCATATAGTATTTTTGGTTCCCCCATACTGAGCGGAGAGAAGCCCCGCGTCGGCCAGCTGCCAAGGCTCGACCTCCCTATGATTATCCTGATCGGTGATTGGTGCCTAACGGACTGGGCCCGCAGGCAAGTTCCTTCATTTCAAAGAATTCCAGATTAGAGACACGGTATCTCCGCGATGGGTACCTAGTGACCGCTCGTTGCTAAACCCCCGGCGCCCGCCCACTGTCACAACAAAGAGAGGCAATCTATTCGTCACAAGTCGTCACAAGAGATCTCGTCAAGGGAACAAAGGAGAGAGACAAGAAAAATACTTAAGGTCCAATAAAAAAGGAAACGAATCAGCTATTCACACAAACTGTCCATTTCAACGCCAAAGTCCATTCGTCATCGGTGGAAAGGATTCCACCGGATCTCGTGTCATTGCATGCGGTGATCGAGGTATCTGAGCACCAGGCGGGGGTCGTGGAAGATTATCGTAGGTTCTCATTTGGACTACACCTTGAGGAGCGGCCATTGGGACACCTGATGTTCGGGGAGCCTGTCGATCCCGCCTCGCGTTCTGAGGGTAAGCTTCTGCCGTTGGAAACTCCACCGTTTGAT
>KN822945.1:356577-378911 GCA_000827465.1 Tulasnella calospora MUT 4182
TCGGGGCGGGAATTCACGGGCGAGGTCGGCGAGTCAAGTTTGAGCCAAGGGTGTTCTCGTTGCGGTGGTATTTTGCGCTCGAAACGATCGTTCGCGGCGAGTGGATCGAACTCGTTAGCTTCTTTATCTCCGGACCCCCGGAGGCGCCGTTGGCCGAGAGCTTTCTGGAAGTGACTCTGAAGTTGGAGTGTTCAGTCCAGTGAACCTGACAGGTAAGATGTATAGTAACGCACGTAACGCTCGTTCGTGTCGGGTTCATAACCTCTCATCCTATGCCACATGTACACACATCCCTTCCATATCTGTCGGAACATATCGCGGGGGTCTAGGACGTGTCCCAATGAGCGAAGTCGTGATGTTGGCTTGAAGTCCGGCTGATCCTCTGGCTTTGGTTTATATGGGAGGTAGGTGAAAGCCTTCAGGTGGAGGAAAGCGAAGATTCTACGGATAAATATAGCCATTGCTTGAGAAATAAAACGCAACAGAACAATGCGTGCATCACTTACACCATCTCGAACGTCTCAAGCAATGCCCCCAGCCCGATGTTGATCTCTTCGGCGGTCATGTAAGGAGTATCTTTGACGACCCCGAAACTAGCCAAAACCGCAAGAAACGTGGCTTGCCAAAAGGTAAGAAATACGACAGCTTTGACGGACAAGAACTTGAGGATTGGGGAATGTGGTTTGAGGAGGTCCGAGATAGGCATGTAAAGCTGCAGTAGGCAGTACATTGCCACCGAGACGCTGATCGAGATGATGGTGACTAGCTGGAAGACAATTGCAAGCTTAGTGAATATCCCACTCAAGGGCTGCGCTTCAAAGACGTACGTAGATGTGACCCCAGATAGGAGACCACGATGCTTCACAATACCAGCCAATATAGTTAAGGATGAGGGCAGCGAGAGTGCAAGCCGGTCTGAGAACAGTGTATTGGAGAACGCCCCATTTCATGATCTGAAGAAAGTATAGCCCAGTCTACAGTAGAATGTACCGGGTTAGCAGAACCGTAGCGACCCTAACAGTGCCCGAACCACTCACGGGTTTCTTTCGAATGAAGCCCAGAGGAAACATCCACTTTTTGAGCTTTATCTCTCGAAAGGCTTCTTTCTGCTCTTCTTCATCATGAGATATGTACTCGAGTAGGCTTGAAAATGGAGTGAATTGGTCAGGTCGCAGGGGTAACCACCCAAAAATAGGGACCACCTACAGATAAAAGAACGCGTGCCTTGCGTCACGATTGGGGTTAGATTAATCAAATAAACTTCTTCATGTCAGACTTACAGAACGATGGCCTCGTAACAGTCACGGACGAGGATGAGCGGCGAGGCATATGACTTTGCAGGATGTGATAGTCAGTGGCCTTTCTCCTCTTAGGTAGGGTGCTTAGAACGTACGTCGTAGAGAATATATGACAGCGTGCTGATTATTGAATAGATGGGTACGAGGAAGAGGCATCGGACAATGACTTCACGGCCATAGGTCAGTCGAATTGGAAATCAGGGGTGGACGTCGAACCAATACGTACAACGCTGTTGACCTTTCTGTGGTCGGAAGAAGAGAGAAAAGATTAAGAGAGAGAATAAACTTCGCATACGCTCTCATAAACTAACATTGGTATAGTTGAGGAGGTGCTTGTTGATGAGCCAAGCGGAGACGCCGACCGAGACGAGGGTGAAGAAGCCGCAGATAATCCACCCGACCTAAGGAGGTACCGTTTAGATCCCAGTAATTAATATCGAGGTCATACTTACGTGGTGTGCTATTAGTTTAGAACCATGCCGTTAGCAAGTATACAACGAAGCTCTGTGGCGTTAACGAACCCGCAAAGTGAATCTCCCCCTGTGAAATAAACGGCTTTTCTGGCAGGGCGGCGTGATGTTCTGGACACACCGCTTGACTTGAAGATTCATGTTGATCCGACATGGTTGCTAAAATCGAAAGAATGAAACGGATGGGCCTTGCAGGTTGAGCGAAGACTGTTGGTGGGTCGATTTCGTAAGCCGAGAGGCGAAGGAGAGGTGATGGAAAAAGTAGAGATCGACAATAAGTTGAATAGTCGGAGTTGAAGAATGATCGTAAACACTGGGTTGAAACAAGCTGAAGCGCCCACGAATGAATGGACGTCGGCCTTGCCCGCCAGTCGCGGTGGTCGTCCTAAACAAGGGGTCAATGGTCAGTGACGTAGGGCACGTGTTGTGACTGTGACTTCTCTTGCATGTGACGATGTGACTGGACCGCCCCTAACATCACGCTTACACAGTTTGTACTCAACCATGAGTTCAACGGCAGGGCCCTCCTCAAAACCGATCGCATCACAGAAGAAAGACAAGAAGCAAAAGAGCTCTTCTACTCAGAATGTTTCTAAACCGTTTAAGGAGAAACCTCAAGCTTCTGGCACTGGACCTGCCAGTGATGCCACCTCGAAACCACTAACAACGAACAAAAAAGCTGTGTTGAGACCAGTGCTCGATAACCCCCTCAAGATCGAATGGTATATACGACCTTTATTGCAATGCATTCTCTATCTGATATACACTGCTCAGGCCTAATATTCCCCTCAACGTCGAAAATAATATTTTGGCTCTTGCTGTCCAGTTGCTGGAGACGGTGCGGCCGTACCATGAACAACGGTCCGAAGCGATCCGGAGGGCCAAAAATTCAAACCGCGCTCGTGGCTACAAACGAAAGACTACCGATCAAATAGAGAAGAAGAGGTCCAAGAAGGGAAAGGTGGTCCCGCTCCCGGAATTAGCCACCGAGGAGGGAAGAGTTTCAAGCGAAGGTGCGCATGTTCCCGTTTCTCAATAAATTATTCAGTGTTAAGTCTTTGTTCATTTCTGTGTGCAGGTACTTCGTCCACGCTCAAGCGAAAACGTGAGGCATCTGCCAGTGGGGGCGAGAGCGACGAGTCTCAGGAGGAGTCAAGCCTGCCACCGCCGAAGAAACGAAAACCGGACGAACAATCCGAAGCCCACGATGAAACGGCTCCCTTCACCCCAACACGGCCAGAAATGCTCGATCATACTGTTTTTGGCTTGAATGCAGTTACAAAACGCCTTGAAACCCAGTCTTTTGGCCTTCGTTCGCCGTCGAACAAAAAACTTCCACCATCGTCATCTGCCTCGTCAGAAGCACACCCCACTGCCCAAAGCGCGCATTCCGAAGATGATCACCCCAGGAAGCTCGCGCCACTCCGCCTTGTACTGGTTTGTCGGACCGACATTGACTCTCCTACAATGATCGCGCACCTGCCAACCCTCACTGCCTCATGCAACTCCGCCCAACGTGCGCCGATGCAAGTGCAACTGTCCTTCCCAGATGTTCTGTTAGTCGGCTTGCCCTACGGAGCGGAATCTACCCTTGCCGAGGGTTCCGGTCTCCGACGCGCTGCGGTCGTCGCCTTTGATGTGCGTTAACGGCATCTTCTCGCTTCTAATCACAGAATGCGCTCATGATTAATTGTTCGATTTTTAGACCGAAACCCCCGGATTGGAGGAACGTCTCGCGCCATTTTTGCCCTCCATCCCTATCCTCCGCGCACACTGGTTGGCTATTGGACCTGCCGCCAGCGCATCGGGTGGGAGCTCAAACCCCCCAAGCGCGAAGAATCAGCTGGTGCCTACACATATCAAACACCTTAGAACAACAGCGCCTCAAGATGTGAAAGGGGCCAAGCATAAACGAACTGAAGAGATTCGGGAGGCGAAGGCTAGGCGGCGGGCAGGTCCTGGAAGCTCTCAAGCCATTGGAGGAAATCGCGCGCTCGTCCATGGCGACAAGGGGCGCGGAAAGGGGGAGGCAAAGGAAGGAGGCGGAGTTGGGACGTCGGCTAGAGCTCTGAAGGACAAGGCAGCCCCGTCCGACCGCCCGAAATCGAAAAGGAGACGCGAGAAGGATAAGGATAAGGCCGACCCATGTCCGCGGAGGACGCTTGAGAAAGTGATTCTCCGAACCGGAGCGCCCATCCCGGAGAGCGCCGAGTGAGTTGTCCATAGTGAGCGCTTAGTTTACTGTCTATCTTGTTACGCCTATACCTTGAACCTTTTCCTCGCCTCGGACAGAGATCGTGTAAGAGAATAAGGATCGTCGGATTCTGCGTATTGCTTTCTCGCGCGGGAAGGAGGCTTGATTCACACCGCCCTTTTTTGGTGGCTTCTCGAAATTCCCTCCCCCTGTAGGGAGAACACCCTCAACGCGCCCCCCACGCGAAAGTCGGCGGGTGACTAGCCGAAAGAAGCAAAAGCAAAGAAAAGGAAACCCCGCTCCACCTTTTCCACTTCCATTACTTCCATCGTGGAATGCGCGCGCGATCCAGTCATTCCGAACCCTGTCGGAACGACCCAAAACAAAATACTTCAGGCACTAGTATCTGAGGAATTATTGCTTGGAGAGATTAAATAGCAATGGTCTCATTAGGGTTTGGGGGTCTCGGCACCACCGACCCTCTTCCCTCACGTTCTTCATCATGGGCAACTTTTTTTCCCGTCGCCGTAAGCAAGCCGCTGGATCATCTCACATTTCGTCGACCCTTCCCCCAAACACGAACACAGCAAACCTTGGGTAAGGTGATCATTTTCTCGTCATTATCACTCCTCGTCGAGACTGATCGAACTTCCAGAAATCAACAAGGTTGTCACCCTGGCGCCCCCCCTCGTCATTCTACCAAGAAGGCGTTATTGGTACGACGCTTCAGATTATCTCTGTCGCCTCTCTGTAATAACATGCTCACAATGTAGATTGGCATACGATACGAGAAAGGGCGTTGGCCTAAAAAGTGTTCGAAAAAAGGCATGGACCTCGGAGTGGTGCCACACAAAGAACTGCAAACGTGGCGCAACATACTTATTCGTGGGTCATATTCTGATATATATGGTGCTGCAGCTTAAGGTCTAATCTGAAATCTGGCGCAGAGCACTATGACTATCGGGCGGAAGACATCATATGCATGCAAGATACCGATCGATGCAGCAGTCACCTGTGGCCCAGTAAGGATAACATTGTGAGTTGAAGGTCCAGTCCCCTGTTATTCTATTAACATATCCACTCCCTTTCAAAGCTTGCACAACTTGCGGATCTAGTCCGTGACGTCAGACCCGGCGACCGTCGCTTTCTCTTCAGTAAGTTCTATCCGGTATGTCGCGGAGCGTCTCTCATCGTCTTTTATAGTTGCGGGCCATGGCGGTCAGCTTCCCTGCACCTCAGACCAGACGGAGCTCGACGGAAAAGACGAGAGTAAGCGCGATTCCGGCCTTGATTGATGCAGCTCACCTGACAGTTTGGTCAGTACTCTACACGCTTGAGAGAAACAAAAAGACTTGCGGGATCGTAAAAGACAACGTAAATTCCTTTCCTATCACTCCAGATAAGAGGATGCTAATCTTTCACCCAGGATCTTCGACGTATTTTGGCCGACAAGTTCCCATCTGGCGCCAACTTGACGGTAAGTCTACCATATCCTCTTGCCCTTGCTTCCATACACTAAATATGTTATGTCTCAATTAGGTCGTTCTCGAAGTACGTTTTAACTCGCGGGACTCATTACGTGTCTATCTCCAGTCCTAACGCCCCCCTCCCCCAAAAAAGCTCTGCAATTCCGGAACGATGATGGACCTCCCATTTCGGTTCAACGCAAATGGATCCGGATCACCTACCCTTACTGACGCCAAGTTACAGGCTCGGGAGCTCCCGGGTAACATCGTGAGCAATATTCTAGCTCCTTTCGTATGTTGAATGTCCTGACTTACGTCTTCCTTTTCGTGTCAGTTGTGTCTATCGGCTTGTGAGGATCCTCAACAGGCACACCACTTCGCGGACTCGTCAAACGAGCAAGGGATATTGACGAGTGTTATTCGGTCAAACTTACGTATGTTTTGGTCCTCGACCCCTTAACGAACGCAGGTTAAAGATCTCCCACAAACAGCAGAGCCGCAATCACGGGCCCCAAGAATCCGGGTTATGGATCTTCTCAGGGTTCTCGTTGAGACCTGCAACGATCTGCGGAAAAGCCGCTCTCCGCAGACGCCTATGGTGCGTTTTGACCGGTGACCAATAGTTTGTCCACCAAGCCAAAGGCTAATCGATGTCTTCAGGTGACAATCGGGAAAAGAGTGTCTCAAAGCGAACTTGAAAGGCTCATTTTTCAACCTTAATGGGCTGGTTCCCGACTTACAGATCCGACCTCATGCTATTTGTTATGACGTGGGTGGTGTGATTCCGCCGTTACTAGGTCACCGCATTCGGAACATGCACTTCTTTCTCGCAATCTCCGGCCACACCTGAGTATTCCCGTTATGCGCCCTCTATTTATGGAACAACCCCGGCTACGGACCACGTCATTCTTCCCATTAATCTCGTAATGTCACTATGAACTCGGTACACCCAACTCTCATCCTTAATTTAGAGCCTAGAACTTTGTGATTAGTAGATTCATATATGCTATAGGTCCAGTACCGCTGTCTTCTTTCTTTTCTATATCTTTTTGTTGGCTGGGATTCGCTCGATAGTGTCCCATGGTTAGAACTTCGCCGCTGGTAGCAGCGCTCGCGCCAGGATCTATCCTTCCAGCAGTCGCCACTTTCAAAATTTGCAACTTCTATGCGCCAGGAGACATTCGTTCATACAATGACCCCGCGTGTGAACTCTCTGTCGGCTAGATAGAATTTCGATTTCACTCACCAGCAAGAGTCTTCCGGAAGGGTCTTCCGGAAGGGTAGTCCGGGTAAACCGAAGGGGCCCAATGACGAAACGGTCCCCGGTAAGGCCTTATGTTTACTTGTCAGCTCACTTGATTCCTACGAACACAAATTGGTTACCAGAAGGGGAACACCTGACCTGACAGGCTCAGAGGAGGTAGGTTGGGGGTCATCCACAGCTCCGAAGGGCAAGACAGCCCTTCCTACCGCCCGAAATCGAAAAGTAACGGCGATACGGAGGAGGTTGACACACATCTGTGACAAGGGGCGCGGAAAGGGGGGGGGGGAAGGAAGGAGGCGGAGTTGGGTAGAGCTCCGAAGGACAAGGCAGCCCCGTCCGACCGCCCGAAATCGAAAAGGAGACGCGAGAAGGATAAGGATCAGGCCGACCCACCTCCGCGGAGGATGCTTGAGAAAGTGATTCTCCAAACCCGAGCGCCTACCCCGGAGGGCTTGTCTGTAGTGAGCGCTTGGCTGTATTATCTGTCTTGTTGCACCTAACTTGAATATTTTGCCTGTCTCAGACAGAGACGCTATAAGAGGCGAAGGATCGTCGGATTTGGTGGATTACTTGTTTCACGAGAGAGGAGGCTAGATTTACACCGCCTTACCTTTTTTGGTTGCTATTAATTCCCTCTCCATACTTACAGGGATCCCTCAACCACACAACACCCACGCGCGCGCAAGTTTACATAATCTACAGAAAAAATGAAAAGAAAGGAGAGAAAAAACCCCTCACTTGACCTTTCCCGTTTCTGCCATGGAATACTCTGCCCATAGACGTTTGGATTCCTGTCGGAACGGCCCAAAATAAATTATTGCTAGCACTAAAATCTCAGAGTTTACTACGTGGAGGATGATAAAAGGAACAACGGGTCAGGGCTTGGGGGCTTGATCACAGCCCCTCTTCGCTCTTCTTCATCATGGGCAGCTGTTTTTCCTGTTGCCGTGACCAAAACACGCAAGACGCTCCACCCCCCCGGGCCACAGCATCCCCTGAGTGAGACCATCAGTTTCTCATTATTCTTTTCGTCAGGACTGACCACAGTTTCAGAGGCCAACAGGGTCCTAGCCCTGACCCGGCCCCTGGTCCTCCGACCAAGAAGGCTTTATTGGTGCGACGCTCGACAATATCTCTGTCGCGTCTCTGTAATAACATGCTCACAATGTAGATTGGCATCCGATACGAGAACGGACGTTGGCCTACAACGCGTCCGAACCAAGCCATGAACCTCGGAGAGGTGACGCATAGAGAAGTGCAAACGTGGCACGACATCCTTATTCGTGGGTCATATTCTGCTTTGTGTGGTGCTGCAGATTAGGTCTGAGAGTGTCATCTGAAATCTGGAACAGAACACTATGACTACCGGGAGGGCGAGATAATATGTATGCGAGATACCGGTCAATGCAGCAGGGACTCGGATCTGTGGCCTAATGAGGATAACATTGTACGTTGGAGGTCCTGTTTACTGTCGCCCCATTCACATCTCAATTCCTTTTCAAAGCTTGCACAACTCGAGGATCTAGTCCGTGACGTCAGAAACGGCGATCAGCGCTTTCTCTTCAGTAAGTTCTATCAGGTATTTCATGGAGCATCTTTCAATGTATTTTATAGTTGCGGGCCATGGCGGTCAGCTTTCGTCCACCTCGGACGACACGGAGATTGACAGCATGGACGAGAGTAAGTGCGACTCTCACCTCCATCGACGTAACATACCTGACAGGTTTTTCAGTACTGTATACCCTTGAGAGAGACGGAGAGACCTGCCATACCATAAAAGACAACGTAGATCTTGTGCTATGACTTCGGATAAGCAAGTGCTCACTTCGATTTCAGGACCTTTACCGTATCCTAGCCGACAGCTTACCTCCTGGCGCCAACTTGACGGCAAGTTTATTTAATTCTCTAGCCCTGTCATCCGTATACTGAACACTCTATATCTCAACCAGGCCGTCCTTGAAGTAAGTTACAGCTCACGGTAATCGTCGAGATATTTGTTTTCACACCAACCACTGCCAAAGCTTTGCAACTCTGGTACCTTGATGGACCTCCCATTTCGGTTGACCAGAAGTGAATCTGGATCGCCTACCCTTACTGACGCCAAGTCACGTCCTCAGGGGCTCCAGGGTAACATCGTTAGCAACATTCTGGCTCTTTTTTTGCGTCCTGCATTCCTGACCTGGGTCTCCCTTCCCTGTCAGTTGTGTCTATCCGCTTGTGAGGATTGGCAGCAGGCACATCATTTTGAGGACACGTCCAACGAGCAAGGGATATTAACGACTCTTATTCGGTCAACCTTAGGTGCGCTTGGTGCTGAACCCTGTGGAGAACGCAGATTAAAGGTTTCCCAGAAGCAGCTAAGGTGAAATCACAAGCCCCGATGATTCAAATTATGGGCCTTCTCGACGGTCTTGTTGAGGCCTGCAACCAGCTGCGCGGAGACCGTCCTCCCCAGACGCCTATGGTGCGTTTCGACCGCTGACCAATAGTTTGTCCCCCAAGCTGAAGGCTAATCGATGTCCTCAGGTGACAATCGGGAGAAGACTGGCTCAAAACGAACTTGAAAACCTCATTTTTCAACCTTGATGGGCTGGTTCCGGACGTACAGATCCAACCGTCCTTCTCTGTTTTGACATGGACAGCGTGATCCCGCCGTCACTAGGTCACCGCACCCGGAACATACACCCATCCTCGCACTTCTTTCTCGTAATCTCCGGCCAAACTCGAGTATTACGGAGCCACCCTAATTTTGGCCCCTTCCATTTTCCCATTAATCTCATAGTGCCACCACGAACTCGATACACCCGCTGCTCATATTTAATTTAGGGCCTAAAGTTCTGTAATAATTAGAACTCACGTATCGACTCAGTACCGTTGTTTCCTTTGTCGGCTAGGGCTAGCTCACTGCCGCATCACGGCTGCACGGTCACCTCTGGCCTCAATGTATGTCCGTCAGGATGTATGTTTCTGGCCAACGCGACTATTGCCGCTTCTACGTACCGGGTGACTAACTGACGGTCCGCATTCATTCATCGACCGACCAAGCGTGAACGAGACTACATGTAGACTAGACAGATTTTCGATTTCGGTCACCAGGGAGGCCCTCCGGAAGGGTGCTCCAGGTAAACCTGAGGGATCAACAATGAAACCGCCCTAGAACTGGTTAGAGGATACGCAGGCGGCAAGGGAAGCGACAAATCTAAGCACCGCAAAGTCACCACTCCTCAGAATCGACCACGTGAGGGTCTTGGCCTAGGGGTCATCCTCTTCTGAAGGTGGGGGGTATCCCGTGCATTGGGGTTAGGGGGATTTACAACGGGCAAACAAGCGACCCGGTGTCCGCAGCTCTGCGCGATTTTAGAGAGGTTCAACTATGACAAGGCGGGGCGAGGGACAGAGTGGACAAGAGAGTGTGTACCATAGCGGTAGTCAAATGCCCTCACCTCGTAAGGTACGATGAATGAGTCGCCAGTTACCTGACCTCAGTCAAATTTGATACGGAACCCTTTGAATAGCCCACTCGGTTTCAACCGCAAAGCCACTGGGGGGCGGTGCAACCCTGGCGTAACATTCGAATTTGCTTCAGTTAGGGGCCCAAGCTCCCACGCCCTGGGCAACGCGACCACCCACGCGACCTTTTTGCCGATCGACTCCCAGTTCCCCCCGGCTCGTCTGTCCGAACTGCTAAACACAGCTGTGCACCTAGAATTTGTTTCTAACCGATCCAGTGATGTGGTTTTCAAACTGCCCCCTGCCAGTGATCACCCCGTCGGTGACGCACAACAAACTAATCATAAGCGTTCAGGGCGGAGGCTTGATTCCAAGAATATATATGTGTAAAGAAATTCTATTTTGTTCTTCTCGCTTCCCAAGCTTCTCGGCATGCCGTCTCGTCCTCTAATGCGTCTCGCTCTCACCTCGCTCCCTGCTCTCACATTTATGTATGGCACGAACTTTTCCCCACACTCCTTTATTTCCAAGAAGAAGTAAGCTTTCCACTATTTTTGAAGAGTCATTTGAGCACGAAATTGACTCTTTCTACCACTCTCTCAGACGACAGGAATGTCAGCAATCACGGGTACCGAATAGGAAAGCGCTTCTCGTGCGAGGTTTTACTATCTGTTAATCACAAACTATGGTACTGAAAGACTGGTCTCGTTAGATTGGTATCCGCTACAAGGATGCGCTTTCATATCGCAATGACCCCGTCGACTTGAGGGAGGTACCCCATCAGGAAGTCCAGACTTGGAAGGGAATCCTCACTGGTGAGTTTAGGCGCCAGTTTCTTAACGAAATTTGCAACTTAAAAGTTGGAATTATAGACTATTTCTCGTATGAGAACGACGATGTTACATGTATGCTCGATGACGAGGGTAATCAAAAGGGCAATCTTTGGCCGTGCCATCAGAATATAGTGAGTGATGACTTCGAGCGGCCGCTGCAGGTGCCCTAACAGCCCTCCTGGAACTCAAGCTTGCTCAGATCGAGGCCCTCGTAGATGACATCAGACCCGGAGATAGGCGGTTTCTTTTCAGTTGAGCGGTTTTCACTTGCTTGAATAGTGCTGAGTCTGACAATAACTCTTGCTTAGTTGCTGCGCATGGAGGGCAGCTCCGTTATGAAAAGGACTCGACCGAGCTGAATGGGAATGGTGGGTATCCGTGACTAGTGTCTCCTTCGAACGGAACCTGACTACCTGTTCAGTTTTTTACACCGTCGAGTGCGGCGGGAAAACACTTCTGAAGATTACAAACGACGTAAGTTTAATAAAGGGACCTTGCAAACGGGATTCTGACTCTAGCTCAGAACTTGCGCCATATTTTGGTCAACAGGGTCCCCAAAGGCGCGAAGTTGACTGTAAGTCGATTACCACATCGTGCACAAGATCTCTATAGGAACGTACTAATTAAGAATAATATTATTCACAGGTTGTTTTTGAAGTAGGTTGCGCCTTGAGATGGTTGAGCATCAAACACGAGTTAACGCTGTAACCTCCAGCTCTGCAACTCCGGTACATTACTAGATCTTCCCTTCAGGATCGATCCAGATCCAGATTCAGATAAGGGAGCAACTTTATCTCCTGCAAGAAATCCTGCAAAGGATGTAGAAGGCAACATCGTGAGCTTGGGAAACCTGTTACCGCGTTCAACCGGACCTAATTGGTCACTTCTGCTTCATTTTTCCAGCTTTGCCTGTCCGCATGTGAAAACTGGCAGAAAGCTCATCACTGGGAAAGTCCGCTTACCAAGGAACAGGGCATAATAACAAGTATCGTAGAGGAGACCCTACGCAAGAATGGTTAGTCTACATATCGAGGCCCCTCGGTGGCGCTGGAGAGGTTTGTTTATCCTTCTGTCACTACTAGGCTACAAAGGACGCGAACACCGCCTCAATCTGGTCCAATTACATCGAGAATTGCTCAAACCCCCAGACAGCTCTTCCCAGACAGGACTCTCGGAGGCTGTCCAAACCCCTGTCGTGAGTGTCTCGTGCACATTCTTTGCTTTGCCGTCATACAGACTGAGACGATCATCATCAGGTGACTATCGGGAAGCGAATTCCCGCTGATCAACTTGGAAAGCTCTCTTTTCGACCCTAGGTACGGTGTTAAATGACTTTATATTGGATGTGCTCGACTTCAGTGATTAGAAGCTACTAAATTCTGCTGCTCGAGTCAAAGTCGATAACACCGGATGCTGAAACAGCTCCACGTTTTCTGAATCAACACCTGCAGTAGTAGATGGCACTCATATCCAATGTCCCATGGTGACGACTCCTTTGGAATTCTTGATATGGTTCGAGTAGCCGTCGTTCCGATTAACTCCTGTCCGCGCCGTTGTGTTCCCTCCCATGCACTTCCCGACTGTTCCTAATCCCTGTTTGGTGCAGCCTTGGTCAGGAGCTGTCCTAATGAGACGATGTGAGGGCTCACCATAGCGCATTGTCCGATCGCAAGTGCCTTGAAATCCAAGTGATCACACGGTGGTGACGCTTCAGAGTCGGAAAAGGCCAATTGATGATTATCCTTCGAAGTGTTGCGTATTCGGACGAGAAGACCTTGCCAACCATCCGCTGCACCGCTCGAAACTGCATCCTGGTCCTCTTGAAGCCGTTTATTCGCCATCTTTTCCCTCGCTAACGCCATTTTCAAAGCGGAGGCGCTATTGATGACCTTCACTTCAGAATGTTCAGACGGGTGTGTTTCATATACGTCGTCACCGCGGTGCGAGAGCAAGTCTGGGCGATGATTTTGAATCTCAGGAATGACCTCCTTCGTCTTGCCCTTTCTGCCAAAAAGCTTAGCTACGGCGCCGATCGTTGGTTTTGAGGAAGATGGGACAGGACATCCGCATATAGTGTATGGAATTGAAAATCTAGTCTGTAAGAAAAGAGCCGCGTTGGGGCCTGTTTATGGGCTCGTGAGAGATCTGTTATAATTACTTACAGACCAAAGACGTGCCGTTTGGTCGAATGCCTCGGCCAAAACTTCTTGTTCCACGGCATCGTCGTGATCTACTATCGTTCCGAGCAAACTCAGCATTTGCTCCCTTCAGGCCAGATGAGACCTAAGATTAAACGAATTTCGCAGAATATAAACCCGACTTACCGGTATTCGACGCAGAGGAGTTGGTGGGTGTGCCAAGCAAGATCGATGCTCTGTCATAGCACTCAGCGACGCGAGTCAAGGCAATATGTAGGTTTCTTACCAGGGTCGGTACAAGGAACGAATCTCGGTTGACGGCCATGACGTCCAGAAAAGCATGATATTGGGCGACAGCTCTCTTAAGAGTGAGGCCAGATTCATCGCTTTCAGATTCGAACCTCCCATGATCGATCCAACCTAAGGACACCATAGAATCCACAAAATTCATCTGGCGTTGAACCTGAAAAGAGTGCCTAAGGATACGAGAAGCGCGGGCCTGGACGTGGCTCAAGCGACTGAGCTCACCGCTTTTACCAAGTTGATGGAATAAGGACCTGGCGTAGTATATGCTTCCATCATTCTCTGGACCCTAAAATTTCCTTCTAATTTCAATGAATCACAAGGCGAGAGTGATCGCACAACTTACCCTTTGAGCCCTCCCTCGTCGACGCCATTATCTCGCTTCACAAACGCTGCGGTGAGAAATCCCGAACGACATCGAGTAGCAACTTTAAGTGAGCTCCACTCTAGTTCCTTAGCTGCGTATGCCATGGTATTTGGGATAAAAGATGCCTTATACAGGCCTTCAATTATGTTCTGGTTGAAGAAGTGGGCCCCGGCGATTCCAGGTTTACCTGTATCTTCGTCAAGCAGCATGGTCCTACACGTCAACAGAAGGCGAGGATGAGTGATTGAAAGGCGGAAAGGCATCCTGTCACTGACGCCAAGGTTTTACGTTTCGGTTCTTCTACCACCTTTCGAAGATCCTCAGCGAACTTCAGAGTAGCCATTGCCTATACCACAATGAAAGCGTAAGCGATCAGCCATGACAATAACGAATCTTATCTAGCCTCTTTGGTGATGCTCATTCCGCAGCTCGTACACAAGGTACGGAAGTTGCTTTGAGCCCATCCTGTTTCGTCGTCGGCAATCCACAGCGCGCGGACCTCGACCGCACATCCTGGACAACGCAGCGGGATGGTTCGAGTAGACGCACCTCCGTCATTCAGCGACGTTGGGGGCTGCCAGGGTTGACCTGTGAGGCTTTGCCAGTAACGATCTCTCTCGTGTGCGGGGGTTCCAGGGCTGAATGGATCCTCGGACTCGACCATCATAGCGGCCTCGTGAAGAGGGAAAGAGCTGCAATGGTCATTGAGCTCATATGAAGCCGGGTGACTGGTATATCACCCCGCTCACCCTCGATATAAGAGACCAACGTTGTACCGAAAGCCATCTTCCAGATAAGTCCTTGGATGCTATGTACATCGGCGGGTTAGACTCGCAGCTAGGTCGCGAGGACTGCTTGACATACCAGAAGGTAAGAGTGCCAGACCATCAAAACATCGACCGGAGGCATCTTTCTGGGGTCTGACCAGCGTGTCGAAGGTCCTTGCTGCCGTGCTGAGTTCGACGGCGGCTCGTGCACAACGTGCTTAAGCCAGAGTTCGAACCGCCAAACGGCTCTGTGCAAAAAGACTCCCCATTCCTGGTCGGCAGAGAGAGTCCCGTCGGAAGACTTGCCTGCTCGAAGCCGAACCTGTTCGCGCAGCTGATAGAATGCCCGCAAGATCGCGAGATGCGCCTTGAGATCAGCTGCAGCTACTAAAGCCGGTGTTTGTTTTCTTCCTATCGTAAACGATGGCCTGGAAGACGAAACTGGCCGCGAAACTGGTCTCGAGGTTGAATGGGTCCCTCTATCAGCTCTGCCCAACGGAAAATCGCTTGCCGTTGGGTCGGCGGTATGAGCAAGATACGAGGGAGGTGCTGAGAGGACCGATATAGTGCTGCGCGCTGCAACAGATCGGGGAGAGTAAGCGGGTAGATCAGACATCTCAAAGGCTCATAGGATTCCTCGGGAAAGGCCACGCTGCCTATAAATAGTCCCGGAAATAAGTTGTAAATGTACGGGGAGGGCAGTGTTACGAGATCTTGGCGCCCACTTGTTCGGGGAGTTGCAAGCGGGGACAAGAGACTGCCATCTTCTGGGAACAAGTTAACTTTCGCGGTCGATCTCGCAGAAGCATGGGCTTAGCTTCGAGTTCTTCATTATCGAGTACAAGCCGTTTGATTCTTGCAGAAGCCCGACTTTGGACGAGCGCTGCAGGGACGGTGGCAAGAAGCCGCAAACCATTGCGGGGTCAACGTGGCTGAGGCCTCATATTTCCCATGGATGCCGAATGTGTAACAGAATCACCCTAAAGTAGCAATCTGAAGTATTCCTAACATATTTACATTTCCGTTTTCAATGATACGAATTAAGGAAGACAACGTTCTTGCACGTGGCCGGGTGCAAAAGTCGATGTGAAGGAGCTCACGTACATGGTAGCTGTGCGGCGATGCACCCAGTAGGTCGGTTCAATGTTAATGTCTGCTGACATTTCCACACACGCACACATGCACAGCAACCTATTCAGGGAATTCATGTTTTACCAACAAACAACGATAGTGGTGGAATAGTTTCACCATCTTCAACGCTTGCGTTTGGTAGACCGAGTAAACCGCTTGAATACGCTTTGATCCTGTGAGTCTCGTAATGGTGGTATAAGTTGAGACGAAGGAGGCTCTGGAACGAAGAACCGTTGAAGCCTGGCCACAAGTTGCCGCAAGATCTTCTCTTTGATAAGGGGGTCGAGACCTAGTGGAGGAGCCCAGGGAACGACTTCCCCAAGCGATGACATACCCGTACGAAGATGTTGGCATTCTAACAGCAGGTCACAACAGAAGCAGCTGCGTCTTGAACTGCCAATTGAATGGCACGGGAACTAAAAAGGAAGGTGTGCTGATTGACAGCTCAACGGGTTCTTTGGACTGAGAACGAACCTCGGTACGCTGCCAACCTTCACTGAGCTGAGCCTCACAGTGGATACTACCTTCGAATACGCCCAACCACTCTAGAGGATCTTCATTTGCTTTGACGCTTCGGAGGATATTCAGCGCCCGGGATTTTACCTTGCTTCTTGAAGTAGCATCTTTGACGACTTGGATGCGATCGTTCATAGACAAGTCGGTTTCAACGTAGACAAGAGTTTCAAAGAGAGAGGCTTGTTCTCGCCTGAGAACTGGTGGATCGGCATACTTGGTCCAAACTGTCACGGAGTGAGGAGGGCTCCTGCTAAATTTGTATAGGAGCGACCCCAACTTGGATATGCCGTTCGTCCATTGGGAAAGGAGAATTAGCCAATGTCGCAATTTCCGTACCTCTGGACCAAGGAGTTGGATATCAGGATCATCCGCCAGATCATCAAGCTCGTACGCGCAGTCATCTTCAATGAGATCTGCGGCGTGATCCGCGGTGGATGGGAGGTCCCTTTGTCCGAGGGCGTGTTTAGAAGGACTGGTCCGAGGTTGGCTCTGATCGGGATATAGTATTAGCGGATCACATGCGCGTAGCCTTTGAGGGATCTCACCAAATGATGTTGGATAAGTGGCTGAAGCGTGTGCATGGTCTTCCAGAACGTTGGGCTCTGATATACTGCAAGATAAATCATATCAAGTGCGTCCGCCAGCTTGTCGAGGGCCCCGGTCGCCTGTTTGTATCGCTTCTTTTCGTCTTGGTTGGGATCCTTGGGGCACTCCAGAGTCTTTTCGATTTGAGAGAGGCAGAGCCGCACAGCGTTGATATTGGCGGAGATGCAGCGGTAAACATACATGCCGGATTCTACTGTCCACCGAATCTTGGTTGCGTCGTTTGGGTCGGTGTCTAAAGCGTAACCATATGAGCGCAGCCATCGTAAGAGCCAGCTCTCGTCGTCAGGCATCCTCGGGAATTCTGGGAGTCCTTCGTCAGATTCAGGCGGAGAGACATTTTGGTATTCCTCCGATGAAAATGTCGCATGTGGGCTATTGGCAACAATGAAGAAGTCTCTGAACTTGGCGTTCTCTCCAGGAGTCCATTCGGCGTCAAACCGTTCTCTGATCTTCGAAAAAGAGTATAGTAGTACGTAGCGTTTCAGTCGACGGCGGTTATCTTCACGGAAGTCGTTTTTGCAGTGGAATCCTTCGCGAAAGAGCTCGACGAGATGTTCGGCATGGACGTCTGGAGGTATCACATCTTGGCCGCTGGACGATCGAGGAAAAGGCCGAGCTAAGAATCGGTATCGGAAAGAATTTAGGATAGAAAGGCATCTCTCACTGGTTTAACAAACAGGCAATATCATCGTTGCCAAGTTCTAAGGCCAAGTCGGCAGAACTGGGAGTGTTAACAAACCTGGGGTCGAGGACCCTGCAGCGGGAGCGAAGGAGTGGTCAGACTTCCTATCGAGATGCAAGATCATGCCGACTTACGTCAATTTCTTTCCGTCCTCACTAACTACTATCGGGTCGAGCCCACGGGGTCGTTCCTTGACAACAACCACGTGAATGCCTGCATAAGGGTGGATAATCGCGTTGACCGCTGCTGCATCACTCGGCTCATGACCCGAGACTAATAGAAGGGCAGCTCGATCTAGCAATATCCCTCGGTAGCTTGTTCTGCCTCGTTTCCTTCGGTGAGACCTGTGCTGTTCGGATTTCGGGTCAACGAGGACTGGCGGTTCCGGCAACAAATGCAAGAGAGTAGTGAGAGATCTAATAAGAAGGTCGGTTTCATCCGCAGATCTTGGGTCTGGAGAAGTTTTCCAAATCGCTTTAGCCATGATCACAACCTGCGGTTGGGGCAAAGGTAGTTGTCGCTCGAAGGATTCAACACCTCAAGAGAAGTGACGTGAACGTCCTTTTTGACGTCCAAAACAAACCGTGGGATCAAGTGACGTCAGCGGCACCCGCCAAAGTTCATAGGACAGAAGAAATCGAATTCATAACGTCTATCAGAAACACCAGCTAAAGATACATATTACAAGAGGTTTGCATGAAAGTACGTGAATAGATAGAGGTTGGGAAATATCAGTTCCAAGCATAGTTCGCCTCCACGAAGCCCAATTTCTGGCCCATGCACCGAGATCGATTAGAACAGGCCTGCGATGACATCCTGCATTTGACCGTCACGAATCGACTATCAAGACCAATTCAATGTCAGCAAGTCCCGTCTTACATTGAGCACAGGAAGAAATGGCCCACCTCATAGATAACGGACACGTTCTGCCCAATGGTAAGCTGAGTGAACCCTCCATCAAATCTGGTGAAGTTCTCCATTCCGTGCATCTTGACACCAAGCTTGACCCGGACAAACTCGTACACTGGCCGAGCGTTGCCCAAATGTGAGGCAGCAGGGGCGGGGCCACGAGCACCAGTGAGAAACTCCTCCCGGAGTCGTTGAAGCAGTTCGACTCCCTTCGCAGCGACGGCAGCGCGGAAGGCGGGAATTCCGGAGAGAGCGCCGATGGTCTTGGTGCTGAGAGAGAAGAAGTCGACGAGAGGAGTCGTGCTTGCGGCCGCAGCAGTCTGGAGTCGAGGAACTGCATCCATGATGAGGGTATGGCTGTCGAGAGCTTGTTGGATGGCGAATGCGACTGCGTTGCCGATCTTGGTGAGTTCCGACGGAGACGAGACGAATGATCCGAATTGGGCGTAGAGTTCCTCTTGGATAATGTCGCGGAGACCGTCGTTAAATGCGACATTGAGAGTACGGAGGTCAAGAGCTTGGCAGAGGATGTAAAGGTAGCTCGAGACAAGCTAGAGCGTTGGGAGGAGTGGTTAGCGTCAATGAAAAGAAGTAGTATTGCACTTCACTCACCATTGTCAGCACGTCGAGTGCAGTAATGGTGGCACGGGCAGAAACCAGGGCGAGCGAGCTACAATCAAACCCTGTCAGCAACAGGTCCATATGGGAGGGGGGGCTAGTAGTTCGAACTCACTTGACTGCTTGATTGTGCATCTCAGCCGACTGAATATGCGTCGAGACAGGGTTCGCCAAGTAACCCAACTCCGAAACGTACGCAGCGGTGGCGATGTCGAGGCCCTTGCAATGGTAGTTGACAGCAGGGTCGGTTCCAGCCAAGTTTGGTGGTAAGCCACGGTTCATCGTCGGGTTGAGAAGCTCGGTCGACTGCGAGAAGAGCAGCTTGCCCAGGTGATGTAAAGAGAGGCGGGTCTTCTCCATCGCGTTGGTGACATGCATTGCTTGGAAGTTACCACCATGGTGGACTTGGCCGGTCTCTCCGTCGACGAGTGGGTTGTCGGTGGCTATTCGACAATACGGCTCAAAGTCAGCGCGAGGAAGGAGGGTAGTGGGGATATACGCACTCGAGTTGCACTCTTGAGTAACAGTCTTCCAAGCACTCAGGATATCTTCAAGTTGAGGTCCAATAAACTGTGGTGCAGTTCGGAGCGGGTACCGGTCCTGTCGAAGAATCCCCACATCCTGCTCCGTGCTGGGTTCATCATGGTGGCCCAAAGCGGCAAGTTTGCTACCGTCAAGCAGACGCCAGATATTCTCGGCAGCCTCGACTTGACCAGGGTGAGGACGAGCAGTCTTATGAATGAAAGGGTCATGCGAGGCTATTGAAAAAAATCAAAAGTAAAGCGGAGAAACACGTAAGCGGAAGGGGGTCGAGGTACGCGAAAATCGGGGAGCGACGGGAAGACGCACCCTGAACACCGAGCATGGCCTCAGTTCCCAAAGCAGTCAAGACCTGGGTCATCATCGCCAAGTGAACGGCATCGTTAAGAGCCAATGAACCGACCGCAGCGGAGAATGCGGTTCCGTTGAGGAGGCCGAGGTGCTCCTTCGGGCTGAAAACGAGGGGCGACAAGCCGTGCTTTGCGTACGCGTCGCAAGAGGATACAACTTGACGGGCTGACTTGGCTCCATCCCAGCAACGAATGAAAGGGTTACCGATGAGGGTGCCAGCGATGTAAGACAGTGGGGAGAGATCTGGAGAATAAATTGAGGTGGGGAGTTGTTAGTCACGACTTTTCCGGGGTTCCCATGGACCAGAGGACACGTACCTCCGGAAGCCGAAATGCTGCCTCGGAGAGGGACGAAGGGCGTAATGTTCTCTCGTAAGAGAGTAGTCATGGCCTCAATTAAGTCCCACCGCACGCCGGAGTGGCCGCGAATGAGAGAGTTAATGCGGATGAGGATGGCGGAACGAACCCAAGCCTCAGGCATACTAAGTGAAGCAACTGGGTCGCCCAAAGGAAGAACATCGAAGGAAGAAGGACCAGAGGGCAGGACGCCGATGTGTTGGTGCTGTAAAAGAGCCTTTCCGAGTACGTGGTGCTCATTCGTCCGAGTATCCGCTGAGAAAAGCGCACCAAATTTCGGGTTAGCGAATTGAAAAGCGAGTAGAGCAAAAACAATGAGACGTACCACTACCGCCGAATCCAGTTGAGATACCGTAGACACTTTTTCCGGCTTCGAGTTTGCTGTCAATGGCTTTCTGGCTCTTCTCGATGCGTGTTCGGACCTCGGGCGATTCGTCGAGAACGACCTGAGCACCGTAACGACCAGCGGCAACGACCTCCGGAATTGAAAGGTTGTGACCGTTCACGACGACCTTGTCGCCGCTCCTATACAAGGCGTAGACAACGAGTCGTCAATTTACGGCCGAAAGTGACGACACTCATTACGTACTTCAACGATTGCAGACGTCGGTGAGCCTCTAAGAAGGCTTTGAGGAGGGTTTCAGACGCATTTGAGGCTGATTCTGATGTTGAAGAAGTGGTGGTAAGCATGCTTTGCTTTGCGGCGGCTTTAAGCGAGTCGATGGTTGGGACATGGAAACCGTTGGCGGTCACAGCTGGCGCTGTCGGTGCAAGCATGTCGATAGATGGCGACATGAGAGATAATGCGTGCTTAGGGAGTAACAGAAGAGGGTTGAGAGGTTAGAAGTGGCCGCGGTGTGGATTCGGAGAGACGAGGGACGAGAGAAGGGAGAAAACCACGGGACGTGTTTATATATGCAACGGTGTCAAAACATGGCCAATACAATTTTCGCTGTAGATGTTTCCCATCGAAATCTGCTGCCGTCGAAGAGCACAGCGCAAGATCCGGTCCACGGAGCATCCAGAACGATGGACGTCGACGAGGTAGATCCGGCCGACTCGTGGAGGAGGGCGGAAATGACATTCTCTGGGTCAAAGCGAAGGTCGGTACCAAACAAAAGTCACGGCTCAAGACAGCCATCACGGGGTCTCATCCCTCATTCCACCCCATGACAATTTCATTCCATCTATTCAATCATAATTACTTGTAATAGTCGTATCTCGGCGCTGTACACATTTTCATTTCATAGAGACTCCGAGGTCCGTAGTCTTATCTCTTCCCCGCATACCTCATCCATACGAAGCGCAATATCAGATATACCTACCAAAAATATCCATAACCCTCCCAAGAGGTTAAAAGATTACAAGCGTTGCGGCAATTCAGGCCGTGTTCTATCGTTGGCAAAGGAACTTCGTAATTTGACGCCCCAAGGGTAAAACATAGGTGGAAGCGTCATTTGACAGGCCCACGCACTCCTGGCCTAAATGAGGACGCCGAAAGTGCAGATCCGGATAGTGGCCTTTCGGACGGAGCTAAACTCACAGAGCGGAAGACGTCATCCTCTCGAATCACGACCAACCACTGGGCCACCTTCGACATCCACGTATTGGAGCCCGCACGCACCACGATAACCCGCCTAATGAAATATCTGATTGAATATCTTTAATCCGTGCATTAGTTCGATGTCTGCAGAGGCGCATTAGGTAAGTGACCGCGTACCGGTGATGATAGTGAAGATCCGGAGCACGGGGTCCCGTGCGACAGATCCCCATCTATTCCGCCGGCGGCTTCAATCTCCCTCCTCGGTCAGCGCATTGAGCGCCCTGACAACACGACCAACACCTTCCGTCACCAACGTGCGATCCTGGTCCCTCACAAATGCCATAAACTTGCCCTCAAAGCGATCCGGGTGATACAGCAACAATGCGTCTCGTAAACGCTGCTTCTTGCTTTTCTCCCCGGAGTGAAGATCCGAAAGCACGAATGCGGAGATAGACTCTTTTGTGAGAGCGTCGATGGACTTTGGAGGCGGGTGGACCGGCCAGGGTAAGAACTCAAAGTCCAGCGAACCTGC
>KN822945.1:379836-400963 GCA_000827465.1 Tulasnella calospora MUT 4182
ATGCTAATGAACCTGCCGAAAGAGTAGACTCGAGCCAAGAAGACGCGGAAGTTCGCGGTGACAAAAAAGCTGCTTAATCCCAACGATGCGCGACTGTATGTGCATCAAAGGTCCCTTTCGGACCCCAGCTCCTAACTTGTACCTTTGCCCATAGCAAGGAGAACCAGTTAAAGCAGAAGAAGAAAGAGGAAGCGGAGAAGGAGGCCAAGATCAAAAGACTGTGAGTCGGCGTACAGTGACGAGCGAATCCCACTGCCTAACGCTGTTCTCTCCTTGGTCCAGACCCCAGGTCGCATCCTCGATGTTCTTCTCCCACAACTCCGCTCTCGTGCCACCTTATCGCGTTCTCATCGACACCAACTTTATCAACTTCAGTCTCCAAAACCGAATGGAACTAGTACAGTGCATGATGGACTGTCTTTACGCCAAATGTGAGGAAATATTATTCCGTTCACGCTCCCACCTTGCCCGTGTAAAATCTGACACGATGCCTCGATGTGCTGTCTAGGTATACCTTGCGTAACGGACTGCGTTATGGGCGAATTGGAGAAACTGGGCGTCAAATTCCGAATGGCCTTACGGTAAATGACGGTTCCCTGTGATCCCCCCGCTTCGCCCTCTTTTTCTCATCCAGTTCTGTCCACTTTTGGTTCATAGCGTCGCACGAGACCCACGGTTCGAACGCCTCCCATGCTCCCACCAGGGCACGTACGCCGATGATTGCCTCATTCACCGTGTAACGGCAAACCGATGCTACATCGTGGCGACATGCGATCGAGAGCTCCGTCGTCGAGTGCGGAAGATTCCTGGAGTACCCCTAATGTACATCGTCAAACACAAATATCAAATTGAACGCTTGCCAGATCAAGGCGCCCCGAGTTAAACCCAGTCCAGCACCCACGGCTTTTCGCATATGGACATCTTTCGGTCCTCCCGAAGTGTATTTCTCCGCTCGCATTGTACTTTGTAGCCAATCGTTGACTTTTTTATCGTATCCAATCTGATGGTAAGGTTTGGGGTTTCTCATGCAATCCCGATCTTTGCTCTCGTTGGCAGAGCCCGGTGTGTCAATAAGCGCAAACTTGGGCCCGCCCCGGGCGATCGATTTCGGAGGGCTCTCTTTGTCCTTACGAGGTGAACCTCCTAAAAATCCGGCGGGAACACGACGATGGGAACGTAAAACAGACCCGCTTCTATCCGCTATTCCCAGCACGAGGCGAAAGCCTTTTTACGCACCACTCTGCCACGCTCACCCTCGACGTCCTTACGTCTTCACGCCCTCCCCAGTTGCAGATCAACGGAGGTACCGCACTTACCTTGTTTACTTTTCAAACAACGCTACTCTGCACCCTCGACTGCAAAGAGAGCCAAGGCTGGTCCTTATCAAATACAGTACTTGATCGGAATAATTGCAAGTTCCCCTCTCCGTTCCCTCTCGCGCACTCGGACCTCCTTCGCTGACCTTTACCGCATCCCTACCATCCATGAAGATAATCTCTTCCATTCAGAAGCCCAACGCGAAAATGTCTCAGCAAGCCCCTGCCCCTCCTAAATTGGAACGAACGACCAGTCCGCCCATAACCGGGGGTTTGCCCTCGCCCGACGAGTCGCCCAAAAGCACTTTTTCGGGAGTCAACCATCTGACGCCCGGCCCACCGGGCCCTGACATGATGACATCGGTTCAAGAATTGTTGAGCGGTATGAAAGGGACGGTCGCGACCCTTACGCAAACGTTCGAAGCTCTGCAAAGTCAGACTCTCAAGGTAGCGGAGGTGGGCGGCACCGTGAATGCGGCGCAGGAAGTCAAAGCATTGGGGAAGCACCTCGTCGGTCAGGATAAGTGAGTTCAAGCTTTCTTTAGATGCTTTGGATCGACTAATTAGGCGGCCGTCTATGTTCGACATCGTAGGAGACAGGAAGAGCAGATCGCGGAGCTCAAGACTCTAATCCAAGAAGTTCTAGTTGCGCAAATCGCCGAACAGATGCGCATGCACCTTCGAGAGATTATCAGAACCCAAGTATGTGCTTCTCTACCCAGACCTGTTCTGCATTACTGAGGGTTAAAACACGACTTTCTGTGCAGGTAGCCCCCCGCGTTAAGGTGGCCGTCGCTGAGCAAGTGAGCACACCTCACCCGAATTTCCTTATCTTTATCCCTGCCAACCTATTCCAAATCCGCTTAGCTTCAAACTCAATTCCCTGCGGGGCTCGAAGACACTTTGGACGCCCATCGAAAGCAACTTAACCTGGTCAAGCAGTGTCTCCAAAACGCGTAAGCACCGCTCAAAATCTGACGTTTGAAAGCTATACAACTCCTTCCTGTAACTCGAATCAGTGAGTCAAGGCGAATAAACGCACTCATACGTGCAAGCGAACTCAACCAACCGCTTCGGCCACTTCTCATGGAAAACGGAAAGCCGAGCGAGCATCTGCCGAGCACGCTGGCCGGGATCTTCTCCCTTCCCCGTGAGTAGCTAAGACCACTTCAACCGTAGAGTCAATCTCCCTAATTATATTTTTCTCTCAGCAAAATCGGTATTATCGTTAATGCTGGACTATAAGATTCCATATGTGCAAGGGGAGTCGAGGGAGAAAATCTTCAACCGCATAATGCAATTCCTTGGTGTACGCATCCTGCTCCTTCCCTCACGATGTCGTAAAGTCTTATACCTCCATTTCGGAATCTCGTCGCGATACAGATTGGGTTTCAGATGGTGCCAACGTCCAAGTCAAGGGCTGAGACACCCCTCTTGACCACCACCACATGAGAGGTCCAACGGTGCATGCCCGAACAACGCTTATTCTCGCTTGTCTTGGTATTTTTCCTCGATCTTCCCTTACTGCCGTCTGTATATTTCTCTCGTATTTCTTGGATTCCGGTGCACCGGTGTGGTAAATCCAGAAGCCTGACAAACACGTTTCATAACATGGTAATACGTAGAGTCCATACACTTGAAAACACGCGCGAGAGAACAAACGACTCGGCCGAGCTCTTTCCGGTAGGTCACGAGCTGGGCTGCGAGAGAGATCCCTGTTGAACCAACAGATCGAGCTAGACAAGTCGGTCCAACTCACCGAAGGCGCTTGCAGTTTAGACAACACAGGAAGCTTTTCTCCAAACACAAAATCGATACCTTTGAATTCCGAATCCTTTGATTTACGAGTTGTACAGCGTTTTTACTCGGACATCGTTTATTGGCGGCGTGGCTGCCAAGTCTCCGACTGCCCCAGCCAGTCTGGACTGAAGCAAGGTTCCCGATGCACTCGAGAGCTGCTTATCTAGAAGATGCCATCCGTTCAGATGTATTCTCGCCGATTCTGTGCCACGCATGTCAGCGTACCGTTACTTGTTGGCCACCTTCCTGCAAGAGTCGGTTTACCGCTGGGATGAGGCGAGCAAGCGGCATAACACCGTCGGGAGCTGCGTTCAATAATATTTTCTCATAAGTACCTGTGCATTTTGGACCAAAAAAGGAGACGCACCTCGTTTCAAGAGCTCAGTAACGTAGAAAGTCATTGCTCCATACTGTGGTCCGTTAGGGAATGCCACTTCGCGAGCCTTCTGGTTTTCCGCGCATGCGCCGAGGATTATCTATTGAACCTTCTACTCAACGATGCCATGTAACAAGATAACGGGGGCAATTTTACTAACCAGGCTACCAATCCCAAGGCGAGCTTCAGGGTCCGCGTGGATATTCGTCAATCTATTATTTGCCTCAAGCGTGTACTCCCAAGGGACCCCTTCGCACAACACAGCAGTCAGTCTAATTCCACTTCGGGTTATTGAACGACGCACTGAATGGCACTCCAACGTCACAAGCATCGATAACCATCTGTTAAGGGCGAACAAAAAAGGGGGGCTCAATGCCATAGGAGATAAAACCCGAATCAAAACGTCCTCTCACAGTCAATCTTGCTCCTGGGACCAGCGTCTTCAAAAGGCAGACATCCACGACCTGTTGAAAGCCATTAGCACGAATAGGGGTACCCGCGCAAGCAAACTAACGTAATCACGGATTGGATTTTCTATGTCCATCGGAAAGAAAGCTGTTCCATAGTCAGGGACGACACCTAGCAAAGGGCAATTCCGGAACAGTACTCACCTTTCGTCATTCCAGTCACGTCGGACTCCCCAAATGGACAAGCAAGTTGGCTGCGATGGCCGGCAACTGCAACAAACCAATTAATTTTTGTCTCGTAATCCATCACTGGCGGACTTGCAGAAGAAAAATCGGCTTTGGCCTGAACGCAGACCTTGCATCAGATCTTGCATTGCGGAGACCTGAAGTATGCTTCCTTCAGTCACAACCACTACTTTGATGGAACATGAGCCAGTTTACCATATTGGATCTTGTTGGCCAGTCGCAAGCCGGTGTTCCAGGTTTGTCCGACAAGATTCGGATATGCTTTGGTGCCCAGCCTTGCTGTATGAGGTAGTCTCCCCAACGTTCAGCATCGTTGTGAGGACCGTACAGTCTCATGGGGCTTTGAGAGTCTGGCCAGACTTGGCCATCACAGTAACCCACAGCAATCTGAAAGAACAGTTAATTCTTATGCTTTAGCAGCCAAAGATCTTGCATACCAGAAGTGCTTTTCGTTTGAATAGGCGCAATGGTGGTGAATGACGTAGGCCTGCAGCCGACCGCGGCCTCGGTTGAACCAGAGCGAGACGAGCTGTAAGCTGCTGAGCGAGAGGATCCTGAGAGTCGTGGAACAGAATTCCCTGCTGAGCGAGAGTATCCTGAGAGTCGTGAAAAGAAATTCCGAGCCTGCCAATAGAGAGATCAGAAACAACAGACACGCCCAACAATTGTGCCCGGGGGTAGGTCGTCAGCGCTCGTGTAATGTGAGAGCTGTAAGGATAAGTGGCCTCGCATTGAGGCACCATACCCACCCGGTAGCACGATTAAACGTGCGCCGGCGCAGTGTAGGGATCGATACCTGCGCCGGCAAAGGATATACAGAGCGGCTACGCACAGTCGGAGATGTCGGACGGAGCATAATCGCCTCTCCAACGTTGCTGATGAGTCTTGTGTGTATTGTTCAAGTTCCAAGAGGGAACAGACTGCATGCACCGGAATGTTGGGAAGAAGGGGTGGGTGGAGAGGCTCGAGGCGCTCCGAGTGTGAAGGCCTCATCCTTTTATGCTGGGCCAGTGATCACGTGCGCAATTTTGGAAGCAGTCAAAGCAATACGTAGGGTGGAAATACGCTAGCTTTCGATTTAGGCCACCTGATTGCAACCTGGTCACTCCCAAGGGGTTCTGGGTGCTTTGTGTGACAGGGGCGACGTACCTCAAACCGCGATAGGAAAGATAACCCCGGAAGAATGGAGCTAGAGTGGGTTGGTCTGGTGGGATAGGATTTACATCCACTTGCACCTCAACACTAATTCCCAAAGGGACTGCTGTCAAATTTTCATTTAGGAGATAGACTGGGACCTGTGGAAACAATTGGCATGCTCACTTTCGATGCGGACTGAAACGGCCGAATGACTTGTTCGGACGTTACATCAGGGTCCACTTGAATCGAAAAAAACATCCCCTTTTGTCGAGCGAGAGGCCCCAGCTCTATCATCGGTCGATAAGCCCCACGCGCCACAACGAGCAACCCGGCTATCCGAGATTCTGCGAGATGAAACCTGTCTTGGGGACTATACCAGCAACATAAGTCGGCTTCTACGTTCACTCATATCGATGGGCTTTCCTTTGCGCAAAGGCGGATTTTCGTCCATTCGCTAAAACACCGCATGGCTGTTCGGACGCTCGCTATTCTCTTGTCCTTAGTTGATCATCGACTCGAACATAGTTTGAGTTCAGCTGACTTATCATCGAGGGAAGAAGGATGCCACCACACTTGAATCGAGAAGATTGTTTTAGGGCAAGTGCGTGCTTGGAGGAGCCCCATGATCACTGTGATGCTGTAGTATAAGGTCGAACGCGGTAAGCCAGGAACTCCGTAACGGGGACGTTAGCCACGTACCAAGATCACAACACCGGAAATACCACGCCACCATCACTTGCGGCTTAAGCCACCCAAAATGTAAAGGCCCCGATCACTGTCATACCTGGTGGCTCATACATGTGCTCTCATTTGGATGGACAAGGGAACTCGGACTCGGACGTGGCCAGTCGCCGTTCCAGGCAAAACTTGAAGGGGCCTCGATTTCGACGCGTTGTCAGCTGGAGAATGAATCACGTTAGGAGCTGCGATCTAGCTTATCGCACACGCTAAGCGTACTGGCTTTCATGAAGCTCTGGGTTAACTAAACCAACGCGTTCATCGATCATTACCCTTCGGGCAAGGCATCACAACAAGACACTTAGGAAGGCATCTTTTTTTTTTCTATAATCCCGTAATAAGAACACGCAGTCTCTTGAAAGCGGGAGGTGAATTGGATATTCGCGTGCTAGGAACTGGCCGCGTTACTCTTATTGGAACGTGCCGACCACGGAGGGTCTAGGCGGGTTCCCTCGCGTGACACTGCAATCATTACTGAGGGTTGAGGGCCGATTGAGAATGTCAGTATCGATTTCTCTGGAAAGCTAGGAATTATTGGGCCGCCGCGTGTAAACTGCCCGATCTAGCGATGATGGTTGTGGGGCCCTCACCCAAAAACCCTGTACCCACAGGAGCATTCGAGTTGCTTGGAGAGATGCTACCCGGTGGGGTCCAAAATGTACCTGATCGATGGTGATAGGTATGTGATGTACAACTCGAGGAGACATCGCCACCGTCATGACTCTGGGGTTCATTGGTGTACGATCCTTCGGCCTGATCGTGAGCTATCACGACAGCGTGACCGAGCTGAACAGAAGGGTATTCGGTCATGGGAAGCCTCTCTCCGAGAGTGCTGTCTCTCAGCGTCTCAACAAAAAGCGACATGGGTTCGCGAGATGGCTGGGCACCACCTCTCGCATCATCAGGCCCTCCAATTACTGCTGAATTGGTGCCCCGGACTGTCCCTACGGCTCCCCGTGGGGGCCTCTTTGAATTATTTCTAAAATAACTGAAAACTAAGGCTGCGAGCAGGGCAATGGCAACGGCGCCGCCTACAGATACGCCCACTGCAGTAGGAATCGTTTGCTTTTGGGAGTCGGCAGCGGAGTAATCTGGAGCTCCAAGTGCAGTAGCACCACTTGAAGTTGCCGTTGCTGGTGGATCAATGGACCTCACAAGCGGCGAGGAGGACGAAGCCGTCCTGACAATGGTCTTTGGCGCTGCGGGATCTACATTGAGAATTGAACTGAAATGCCATCAGAAAAGAAAGCGCACCTAAGCTTCTAACTGTGCTACCAGATAGCGGGGCTGCCGTAGAAGTTGAAGATGTCGCACTTGTCCATCCAGGAGGGTCGCTTGACTTCGGAGGAATCGACCATGTCGGCGTTCTTGAAGCCGGGGATGTGCAGGAGATCCAGTGTCTCGGGCCCACTATTGATCTAACTCCCTCTCTGGTGACACGCGTTTCTTGAGTAAGAGTTGGGGTGTTCGTTCTATCTGGGTCTGCGGGTGCCCGAAGTTAGGGTCTCCGTAGTCGTAATCTCTTCACTCGGACTCACTCGTTTCCACTCCGACACCGACGAATTTGCTGGGGTCGTTAGGGGTAGGGTTTCTCCTGGCTCTTCTCTCGTAAGCACCGCACAGACAGGCAGGAGCAGCGTCTTCGGGGTAAAGTGTATCCGTTTGCACCTCCCCGGGAATCTTCCCGATCGAAGTTGAGGCAAGGCGAGAAGCAGCAGTGACGATATTTGTATCTTCAACTGCCCTTGTTTGTGTCTGAACGTAATTCATCTTGCCAGGCGAGCACAAGGAGGGCTTGACGGGAGTGTTGGGAGGCCTGTCGGCTGGATGTCACCAAGAGATTGAGGTGCTTATCTACTGTGAGCTTGCTGTGTATCCTGAATTCAGGTCATCTGTGAATTCATCCTCATATTGAGGCAGGCGCACGATATCCTCTCGTTCAGCGTTCGAGGAGAGAGAGCTGCTCATCAGGTACGAGAATGTGGCAGGACGTTTTGTTTGTTTGGGTCTGGCTCAGCAATCAGATTGTAGCGCCGCTTCGAATACTCTCCCTGCCCTGAATATTCACTAGGTGTTGGCTGTGGCTTTTGAATGAATTCGCCTGATAGGTATAAGATATAGGTCCTATGCCGAGCAGCAAGCATAATTGGATACCCGATATGGAGCCTCTTCGACATTTGTGCTCTTTCCCGGAAATGAATCCATTCGACGTAAGGGAAGAAATACGAAGATATCCGGGTAACAAGATGAGCTGTCATGATTGATTCGCCTGACTGCAACAAAACCTGCATAGCATTTTTCTAGAAGCCCCCTGCCTTCTGCTCTTCCACACGCAACCTTGATAGTAACATTGCCCCATCTCGGCGATGGTACGGGGCCCGTTGACTCAGAATGTACGTCTATTCGGTCGCTTGGTCCTAGCGGCGTTCAATTCCCTGGCTCGGGAACACCTAGCAGCCTTCTCGGCCGAGTCTTCCCTCAGTCTCTCTCCGAACTGAAATTCTACAACCTCCTTGTATTATCCGGGGAGGTATCATGGCTGCAGTGGCCACAAGGATTGCGGAGGCTACGATGTCAAGGTCGCCAAAGTCGGCGGAAATGGTCACACCTCCAGCTCCGGTGCTACCGCCGGCTCGGCTAATCCTTAGACCTGACCTACCCACCATTTAACCATGACTCGGTTCGTCGTTGTCGGAGCTGGTGTATTTGGCCTTTCTACGGCATATCACCTTTTGAAAGATGGCGAACTCGATGTCATTGTCCTAGACAAGTCAACCGTTCTTCCTGCTCCTGATGGCTCTTCGACGGATATCAACCGTATCGTCAGGTTCGGCTTCATCGCGAAAGGTTCGTAAACCGCCGGCAGACGAGCTCTAACATCATCATGGGTTGATTAGGTCGTCCTACGGAAATCCCTTTTACTCGAACTTGACACACGAGGCCATTTCAATCTGGAAGGACGACTTTCCTGGATTGTATCACGAGTAAGTTGTTCGTTCCTTCCATCGCGGGGGAGACTACTAAAGCCTAATGCATAAAGATCGGGTGTCCTCGTCCTCGGAAACTCTGGTTACTGTAAGGCTGCTCAAGTCAACGATGTGGCTTCTGGGGCCGTCGTCGCTCCGTTGACGGACACGCCCGAGGCGTCTCCCTTGGCCCACCTCCGCGAGGCGTCCGGATACCTTAATAACTCCAGTGGCTGGGCAGATGCTGAAGGAGGCACAAGGGCTCTGCTCACGAAAGTACAGCAACTGGGAGGGAAGGTGCTTGGACGCAAGACCGTGGTCTCCCCTCTATTCAGCCCGACAGCCGATGCCGTCACAGGAGTGAAGCTCCAAGACGGCGAGGAAATATCAGCAGACGCCGTCATTCTCGCAACAGGCTCATGGACACCATCCTTCTTCTCTTCTTTCTTCCCAGAGTTGAGTCAGCGGCTTACGGCAACCGGCCAATCGGTCGGGTTTGTGCAACTCTCTGAAGCCGAGGCCGAGAGATACAAGGTTAGCGATTCTCAGGCCAATACAATACGCCGTGTGTGCTGACGATAGCAGAGTGTTCCTGTAGTCCTCAACTTTGACAATGGCTTTTACGTTTTCCCTCCCAACCGTGATCGCCTCTTAAAGTTCGCAATCCACGATGGAGGCTACGTCAATTTAACGGACAGCAGCACGCCAATCTCCACACCTCGGACTATCTCAAGTCACGGTCCTGCAGGACTCAAAATTCCGAAAGTCATGGCCGATAAACTGAGAGCGGGGTTGAAAGAGATTTATCCGGAGCTGGCAGAGAGACCATTCTGTAAGACTCGCCTGTGCTGGTACGCCCCGCATAACCTTCCGCCCCCTCCTTACGAATCTCCTGCTGACAGTTTATTATCAATCTCAAGGTACGCCGACACGGAAGGTTTGTACGAAGATGGAACACATCGAAACGCCCGTGCTCAATCTTATTCTTTTCAGACGCGGATTGGATCATCGACGAACACCCCAAGCACCCGAACCTTTATATAGCCACGGGAGATAGCGGACACGCATTCAAGGTCGGTATTCTCGGGATCAACTCCATCCGCTTTTCTACTAATAGGAGGCGTTCACAGTTCTTGCCAGTTCTGGGTCGCCTCGTCGTCCAAAGAATCCGAGCGACGCTGGACCCGTCGATCTCATCCATGTTCAGCCTCAACCGGAGTTTCGCGCCGCACATCGATCCCGACCGCCTTGGCAGAAAGATCGAGGTACTGCGGGAGGAGGATCTCATCGGGCCGGAGTAATTGATCTAGGTCCCTATCGGATGGAACCTTTTCCCAACTCTCCCCTTCCCCCCCCTTGCTAACATAAATGTTACGTCACGCGTTGTTCGTGCCCTGCCTCCCAATTAATTTATGAATTTCACCAATATGGAAGGGGTCTTCAATTTGCGAGAAGAACAAAAAAGCCAAACAACGATATAAGTACAAAAATGGATGAGCACCTTTTTAAGAACACGACGGGGACGCGACGGCGAGAAAGGGATGACAGTGATGAATGTAACAAAAAAAAAGCGGCGTGGATGGGAGAAACGGAATCAAAAAACGCGTGACAGGGGGCAGGGAATGGGTGGTGCTGAGCCTCTACCAGACGATGAGAGAAAAATCAAACAAGGTAACAACAGCAAAAATACAACCTATATAGGCAAGTGGTAAGTTGCGGGGGGTGAGGGGTAAGGGTGATTATGCATGGCAATGCTCGGGCATGTTGGAAGGTGAGTCTTGGACGCTCATCCAGCACGGCCGAGGACGAGCGTCTAAGAAAAGCATAAAAGCCATAGGGCGGTTTGATGATAATTAAGGTAGCGGCGTTTCGTCAACGCTCATGGGGGTGCGTTGGTCGATCTCGATCTGGATTCCCTGCTGAGGATCTTCGGCACCAGCCACCGGTGGAGTGATTCTCTGCCTCTTGGTTTCCCGGCCAGGATCTTCAGCTTCGTCCTCGGTAGCCTCTCGACTCCTCCTTAGAGGCGTCGGCGAAACAGGTGGAGACCGGACCTCTACGTCCTCCTCCTCCACCTCGCTGTCTCCGACCACTTCCATACCAATACCTGGAGACGGTGGCGGAGGAGCGGACTCTCGTTTCACAACGAGGTTGTCTTGCTGTTGCTGCCGTCGCTCTCTAGCTTCTTCCTCCTCTCTCGCTTTCCTCCGCGCAGCTTCCCTCGCTTCAGCTATCCCGGAAGCGCGGAGGCAAATGCTGCACTGACACTTGAACAGTCCAGCGATAGCGTCCCTCCAAGCTCCCTCCAGAAGCTGCCGGGTGTTGGTGCCCATGTGTTCGGACGCGCGAGGGATGTGGGGGATGTGGTCGAGGTATCGGTCTGGTAACGGCATCGCGGCCTCTGCGGCGGCGACTACAACAACGTTGGGTGGTGGTGGTCGGGTGTCGTTTTGAGCGGCGGCGAAAACGCCGGCAGGTGATTTTGGTGATGTCAAGGCGGGTGGGGAAGGTGAGGGTGTGGTGAGAGTCGACGCCGGAGAACCCCTCGACCGTTCTGAAACCGAGTCGAAAGTCGCCGTGGTCGACGTAATCGTAGGGCTGGTCTGCAAGTTGGCCCAGTCGTAGTCTTTACCCCACAGCTGGATCGTCCGCATCTCCTCGAGAAGCATGTCGGTCGAGAAGCAAGTCACGACGCGGCAAACGTCCTTGTGCTCGGCCTCTGCCTCGCATATCAAGCGCTGGACGAGGTTGCTCAGGGCTGGAGATACGATCTGTCGGAAGGAATACTCGTAAAGAGTCTGAGCTCGCTGGAATATCCGTGCAGGTGGGTGCGGGCAGCGTATGGATGTTAGTCGCGGCTTCATTTGATTTTGTGGGATAGGAGCTTGATGGAGGTCAGCCATCGGGTCGGGCCCGTTGAGGTAAGAGTTGACAGGGTGCCATGATTGAGGTAACCGCTGAAGAATCTCGGTCCTGACTCGTACCCCACCATCGTTGTGCCATATATCCAGGGGTGATAACCAACACCCTTCCATGATGCGGTTCCTCGCCCATCCGCTAATGGCCATGTCATTAACGTTTGCTTCTTCAGCAGCGGTGAGGACCTCGCCGTATTCGTCGTCTAGGAGTTCGTCATCCTCTTCTTCCTCCACAGCCTGCATTTGGAGCGCATCTTCGATCTCCTCTGGAGAAGCGCCCGAGTCCAACAGTGCCTGTAACCGCGCCTCTGTCGAAACGCGTCCCTCCATGATACCTTCTGCTTCCCGTTCAGCCCGAAGCTCCTGCTTTAACCGCATCCGCTCTACAGCGAGCGCCGAGTCGTGTAATTCGCGGAAGTTGGTGCGAGTGGCTAACCAAACTTTTTCATCGACTTCGGCGAGAAGGTCTTTGATGTTGCCTTCTCCACACTCGATGAAAGTATCCAAGACGGAGTCGGTGAGGTCGGAGGCTTGCTGGGGGATTTTGGTGCGAACGAGGTTACGAATGAGCACGGAGCGGCATGATCGGCAGGTAGCGATAATGCCTCTGCAGTAATCGTCGTCCTCTGTTACGGCGATGGTGCGGTTCCGTTGGTCGTGGTAGAGTTGACCGTGATTGTTGAACCTCCAGCAGTCCAGGTAATAGTCTTTTAGGCAGTAACCACAGACCACTTCTGGTCGGTGTCGGTCACATACTCCAACGTCGCCGAAATAGCGTGACCACATGGTACTGGTGGCAATATTGACGCCTTTTGAATCTTGCGGGCTTGCAAAACGACATGGTAGACAGCAGCGGGAGAACGTGCGAGCGTATGTGGTGTAGGTCCGTTGGGCCGTGTTGCGCGCTCGTCTTGCACCAAAGGCCGCGTTTAATGCACCACCACCAGCCGGTTGAGGAAGCTGGGGTATGTGAGGGTAGAGTTGAGCGTCAAGGTACTGTGGGTCGAGGTTATTGCATGCGACGTTGTATATTTGGTGGGTCTCCACTGGGTGTAAAAGAGAAAGGAAGCGTTGGAGTCAGGACTGGCGGGGACTACGGCGAGCGCCACTGCGCTTGACAACCCCAGAGGACAAGTGAAGGGACGAGAGACTCACTGGCTGCTTGCCAGTTCATGCAGACCAGCCGTAGAGGACTAACGTCTTGCAGGGCCATGAGAGTGGCCCAGAGTTGGGGTTGTTTGTATGCACCCCAGTCGCGCCATGCCGGTGTTGGATGGCTGTACCAGGATGTAAACGTCCCCGAGAATAAAAGGTTTGCGACCAGCCTGTGGCGGGCACCAGGGAAGGAGAATACGATGAGCGGAACGAACGGGGAGGGCAGCGCGGGGGAACGCGTCCACTACGTTACCTCAGTACGTCGTGTGGGAGATCTGCCCACGAGCCTTTCGTTGCGACCTTTCCTTTCTGACTGCGAACAATAACCTGCGGTTCGTCATTCGACAACATGGTCTCGTCCATTGGAGTGTGGACCAGTGAGAACGCTATAGAGCGTTGACAAGAAAGTGGTGGAAGCTGTCGCGCTGGGGTTTGAGGATGTGAGAGGCAGCGCCGACAGAAAGTGTGTTAGATTGTGGCTGTGAGCGTCTACTGGCGTTGACGGAGAGTGTGAAAGGGGGGGAATGATGATGAACGTTATCGGGTTTGTTCTTCTTTTCACTCCCCGAATCTGACGTCCTTATTTCAAAGTCCGCCCGCTCCAAACGTTGCTTATATCCGAAGCGTTATTTGCCGCAGCGAATCTTCTGAGTCAAATACTGCTAAATAATGCCGCAAGACGGTTCCGAACAAACTACAACGTGTCTCTGTGGAAGGGATGGCAAACAAACATTCCTGGGAGAAGTCCTAAAACGGAAGGAACGAGCGAGTCCCTAGACCAAGGATCCTCGGATCAACCCGACGAACACGATTAGCGCTGAGGCCACCACCACCTTTGAGGGTCCGATCTGCAACGCTGAGTTGCGGGTGCTCGTCGTCGACGGCGTCGGAGGGAACGAAAGCGATACGCTAGAGTGGACATTGCAGAACCTCTGTGTGCGTAATTAATTGGGGCACGGCCATCGTTATTCAAAGTTCAGGGTGCAGCTGGGCCTCGTTGCTTCTTACCTGGGCAAGGTTCTCCGCGTCGCTGAGCTCATCAGGACATGTCATGGCCACACAGTACGCGGTCGCGTTCGCAAACAGCTGTCTATCGAACGTCCCTCCATGCGTCAAACGACCCGATGGCGGAGAGGTGGAGCTTAAAGAAGATACTCACTGGCCGCAATAACAGCTCGTTTCGATGATCGAAGTGCAGTTCGTCTGGGCCACACCGCTCTGTATGCATTGTGTAACTATGGAACGGGGACATATGAACTCTAGAATCGAACGACCCAATGAAGGAGCTCACCGCATATTGGATAACCACTTAGAGAGGGGTACTCAGCGGTAATTGTGGAAGAAGCGAGAAGGGCGCTACTATCGCTAACGACAGAGCTGCTCGCTTGGTTCAGGGTAATCGTAATGGGCAACGATGTTGTACCGCTAACGGAAAACGACGTCGTGACGCTTGCGCTGGTGCTCGCTGCCCCTGACGAGCTTGTTCTCGTCGGCGTGATGCTTGACGTAACACTGGGTGGTCCAGAAAGGGTAGCTGACTGGGCCCGGCTCGTGGCGGCGCAGAGGGTGAGGATAAATACGAAAAGAGCGGCGAGCATCGTTGGGGGTCGTCTTGAGCGTTGTTGATGTTCGAAAGTCGCGGGTGACGATGACGCGCAGAAAGAAGCATTTGGGGTCAGGTGCTGGACGTTGTAATCTGGACTGGCAGTGGGCTTGACCAGCCTCATCCTCATCCCATTAGCAATCTAGTCGTGCTCGACGTCCCACCCAGCTCCTTCTACACCCTGATGTCCTCAAGGACGCAGTGGTCCCATGACAAGCGGGGGAGACGGTGGGGGAAAGTTGACGTCTTGGAGAAGCTCTTCGGAGATTCGGCCCAGAAGGAAAATATCCCTCCGCGTAATGAATTTCATCAGGTCGCCCGACTGCCTCTTGGAAAAAAATTCCTTCACTGACTACCCATCCACCCGTCTCGCCTGCAGCCTTCAAAAGCTCAGCAACGCCATCCTCTGGGTCTGCTCCCTTTCGTCCCTCAGACTCCAGTAGTGGTCCACAATGCTCCGCATCCCTCCCGCTGCTCGACGCCGCCTGGTCGCCCTCCCCAAACCTCCCGTCGCCCGAGCACTCCATGTCTCCCGACCATCCTCCTTACCACGACCCTCCGTCGCCGCTCGGGCAGTAGCTGCACCGGCAGTAGGCACCTACCATCCGAACGCCGACGAACACGTCCTCAATTCTCCCTCGGAAGTCGCCCGCCGCATCTCAGCCAAAGTCCTCCCCAAAATCGCCAGACCAGACGTCCGCAAGGTCGTCGTCGTCGGTAGCGGTGGTCTCAGCATAGGTCAAGCCGGAGAGTTCGACTACTCGGGCTCTCAAGCACTCAAGGCTCTGAGGGAAGAGGGTGTCGAGGCGGTATTGATCAACCCCAATATCGCGACATGGCAGACCAGCCATCAGCTCGCAGCGGAAGTCTACTTCTTGCCTATCACCCCGGACTACGTCGCATACGTGCTGGAGAAGGAGAGACCTGATGGCATTCTGCTGACTTTCGGTGGTCAGAGCGCTCTGAACGTCGGTATCGCGCTCGACCGAATGGGTGTCCTAGAGCGATTGGGGGTTCAGGTTCTTGGAACCCCCATCCGAACGCTTGAAGTTAGCGAGGACCGTGATCTTTTCGTACAAGCTCTCAAGGGTAAGCCCTTGATGCTTTTCGTTTTTTACGTCTTTCTCCCCCCGCACTTATCGTCTCTAACGATCACTTGCGCCTACAGAAATCGACATCCCAGTCGCACAATCGACCGCCGTCTCTTCCGTCAACGACGCTCTCCAAGCCGCCGAGAAGATCGGCTACCCCGTCATCTTGCGAGCAGCTTACACTCTCGGAGGTCTTGGGAGCGGCTTTGCCAACAACCCGGATGAACTTCGGGACCTTTCCGCAAAGGGCTTATCCCTCAGCCCCCAGCTCTTGATCGAGCGGAGTCTGAAAGGATGGAAGGAGCTCGAGTACGAAGTCGTTCGAGATGCTGCAGACGTAAGTTGGCAGAAAATTTAACTTGCTTGCAGAAGCCTCTAAGGATGACGTCGACTGATTGCGGATATCTGCTTCTTTAGAACACGATTATCTGCTGCAACATGGAGAACTTTGGTAAGCGCCTTCCTTATCTATTCATTAGCCCAATCGAAGGCTCACCAAACCCCTCCTAGATCCACTTGGAACGCACACTGGCGACTCGATCGTCGTGGCTCCTTCTCAAACCCTGCCGGATGACGAATATCACATGCTTCGTACGGCCGCTATCAAGGTCATTCGCCACCTTGGAGTCGTTGGAGAGTGCAACATCCAATACGCTCTGAACCCAGACTCAAAGGAATACTGCGTAATTGAAGTCAACGCTAGGTAGACGAACGGACGAAGGTCTAGGTTCAGGGAGACTGACCCGAAAACGTTCCTCTTCGTTTCAGGTTGAGCCGATCCTCCGCACTCGCCTCTAAAGCAACTGGTTACCCTCTCGCCTACACCGCAGCCAAGATCGCTCTTGGACACACTCTACCAGAACTCCCCAACGCCGTCACCAAGACCACCACCGCCTGCTTCGAACCGTCGCTCGATTACATCGTCACCAAGATCCCCAAATGGGACTTGGCCAAGTTCTCGACCCAGGTCAACCGCGAAATCGGCTCGGCGATGAAGAGCGTTGGAGAGGTCATGGCCATCGGACGAACCTTCGAGGAGAGCTTGCAAAAAGCTATCCGACAGGTCGACCCGCGGTACACGGGCTTTGAGGCTTACGTTCAGCCGGAAGATTTGGATCGCGCTTTGTCCGTCCCAACTGATACGCGGTTGTTCGCCGTGGCTCATGCCATGTACAACAAGAACTATACCGTCGACCAGATCCACGACATTACCAAGATTGACAGGGTTCGTGCAGTTTTGAAAGTTTGGGGCGAAGAAACGCGCTAACGAGCCTGCCTGCACCGTTCTGTAGTGGTTCTTGTACAAGATTGACAACATCGTCCAGGCCAGCCGAGCTATCAAGGAACGCGAGTCTGTTGAAGCCATCGACCACGAACTCATGGCCCAAGCCAAGCGTCTCGGTTTCTCCGACCTTCAAATCGCCCACCTCGTCAAATCGTCCGAGAACGTCGTTCGCGCTCACCGCAAGTCCCTCGGCGTCACTCCCTGGGTCAAGCGGATCGACACCCTGGCTGCCGAATACCCCGCCCACACCAACTACCTCTACACCACGTACAACGCCTCTCAACACGACGTCGAATTTGACGACAACGGTACGATGGTTTTGGGCAGCGGTGTCTACCGCATTGGGTCCAGCGTCGAGTTCGATTGGTGCGCCGTCACTTGCGCGAGGAAGCTCAGGGATATGGGTCACAAGACGATCATGGTCAACTATAACCCCGAGACGGTGTCGACGGACTACGACGAGGCCGATCGCATGTACTTTGAGGAACTTGGTTGGGAGAGGGTCATGGATATCTACGAATTGGAACAGTCCAAGGGTGTCATTGTCAGTGTCGGAGGTATGTCGATTTTTCATCTCTCCACGGTAGTCAGGATTGGCGAAGGCTGATGTGGACATGGATTACCTCCATAGGTCAACTTCCTCAAAACATTGCTCTCCGCCTCAAGAAGAGCGGTGTCAACGTTCTCGGCACTGACCCTGAGGACATCGACATGGCTGAAGATCGTCATAAATTCTCCAAGGTTCTTGATAGCATTGGCGTCGATCAGCCAGAATGGGCCGAGGTTAGCACTCTCGAAGCTGCCAAGGAATTTGCCAACCGAGTTAGGTACGTGTCCCGGAATCCCAACCGCTTATACAGGCATTTGAGCTCACGTTGCCGTATGCAGCTACCCTGTGTTGATCCGACCATCTTACGTCCTTTCTGGCGCTGCCATGAACGTCATCTACGAAGAAGCGGATTTGGAACACAAGCTCTCAGCAGCTGCATCCGTTTCACCCGAACACCCCGTCGTCATTACCAAGTTCATCGACAACGCTCAAGAAATCGACGTCGACGCTGTCGCTCACGATGGCAAGCTCCTCGTTCATGCCATCTCTGAGCACGTCGAGAACGCCGGCGTACACTCTGGAGATGCCACCCTCGTCTTGCCACCTTTCTCTCTGTACGACGAAGACATGGCCCGGCTCAAGGAGATTGCTGAGAAGGTTGCCAAGGCATTCAGCATTTCGGGACCTTTCAACATGCAGGTTATCAGGAAGCCGTCCGAAGATGGCTACGAGGGAGCGCCCGAACTCAAGGTCATCGAGTGCAACCTCCGTGCCTCTCGTTCTTTCCCCTTCGTCTCCAAGGTCCTTGGTACCAACTTCGTCGAGACCGCTGCCGCCGCTATCGTTGGACATGATGTACCCGAGCCTGTCGATCTTATGGCGGAGAAGAGGGATTACACGGCTATCAAGGTTTCTCAGTTCTCCTGGACTCGTTTGCCTGGTGCAGATCCCTTCTTGGGTGTCGGTGAGTTTGCAGCATCACCATGCATTGACCGGAATTCATTGACTGACGCGTGTTTTGCTCACCAGAAATGGCTAGCACTGGCGAGGTTGCGTCGTTCGGCAAGGATATCCATGAGGCGTACTGGGCTTCGTTGCTTAGTACCAACGGCTTCAAGATTCCCAAGGCTGGTTCCGGTGTTTTGATTGGTGGTGATATCACCAAGCCAGAAATGGCCACCATTGCCAAGGGTCTCGCCGGCTTGGGCTTCAAGCTTCATTGCGCTTCTAGCTCGGTAGAAGCATTCTTGAACGAGCTTCCGTACATCAAGGCCAAGAAGATCTTCTTCCCCACTCGCGACAAGCGCAAGCTTCGTGAGGTGTTTGATGACTATGATATCCAACTCGTGTTCAACCTGGCTAAGTCTCGAGCGACCGATGCCACCGACGAGGACTACGTTGCCCGAAGGTGAGGAACGGAGATACTAAGCCGAGCTCTGTCCTGAAGCTAACGCTCCGCTTTCTCTTTTCAGAAATGCCGTCGACTTCGGTATTCCGTTACTCAACAACGCAAGATGCGCCCAACTGTTCGTTGAAGCACTCGCACAAAAGCTTCCAGAGGGAGGCCTCAAACCATATCGCGAAGGAAGGATACCGACTGAAGTGAAATCGTGGTTCGAATTTGTCAAGAGGAGATAAGAGAAGAAAGACTTTATTATATCATTTGTTGTAGCATAGAGAATTGAGGGGAAAGCCGCTTTCTATAGAGGGGCAAGTCCAAAGTAGCGCTGAAGTTGAGAGTGACTTCGCAAAAGAACGCCGTCCGCGTGTTCACTGTTGCCGATTTCACGGCGAAGCAAAGAATCAACCGTTTTCCTTGACTCCTTGACTGTACATATCCTGTCAAACTGCCTCGGAGTCGCCTTGCCAAGTACTTATCTCGGACGACGACAGAACCCATGAGTCGAGCAGATATTGCTGCCTGGGTGTCGAAAGCACAGGACTTTGACGAGGATGACTATGAAGAGACCCAAGTTACTCCAACAACCAATAACGCCACCGATGAAGAAAATTGGGATGCTTTTGTGAAGCTTGCCACTAAAAAGATCCTTTCAAGCAAAACGAAAGAAAGGATCAACTTCTTAAACGATAAAGTGATAGTCATTGCCAACCGTGGAGGTATGTTTGCGGCGTTTCCTTGCCAGGTCGAAGCTCATTCGTACTGTTGTCATAGACCAAAGCCAGTCTCAAATTCACGATATATTAGGCATAATCTCCAACACTTACGCACGCTACGTCGATGGTCCCTCGCGCGAAGCTGTCATCGCTGCCCTGGAGGCCCTCATTCGGCGTGACGAATCCAAGACGGAAGAACCGAAATATGGGATCGCTGAATATCTCCTAGGGTGGCTAAGAGCAGAGATACCTCGAGCTGTGTACGTTGAATCCTATTGTCGTGATCAACTGATCCTAACAGCACCCTTGGATCAGCCTTGGGTCAGCCAGTGATCAATTCGTTCTTCTGACATGGTGTGCGAAGCTCTACGACATCCTCCTTGATTGCAATGCCGCTCTACCCGACACTCCTCATTGGCCCATCCTTATATCCCTTTTCTCGAAAATTCTGGACTCCATTCTAGACGATTCGAGTCACGCCAAACCTACTATTCGGAGCGCTTCGTTAGTACATAGCCGCCGAGCCGTTCGGAATGTAAGCGATATTCTCGTCAACATGAATATTTCTCACTCTATTGACCGGAATTCAGCACCCCAATGCCATTCCCAATGCACTTACCGCCTCCCTTAAGCTCGCTGAGACATCCTCACCACCGACACGCTTTGCACCGTTTATGGGACTCGTCATTGATGTGGGCATTCGGATCAAACCCTCCAAGAGTATCTCGATTAACATCCAAGATGCTTTGCGAGATTCCAAGGCGAGTTACAGTTCCTAGGGTTATACTGGTTTACACAATGCTTAGTTGTATCACCAGGGTCCAGTACTAAATTTCTATGTGAATCACATCTTGGGCTCAAAATCGCTACTTCCTCGACAAACAAAGGTGCGTGCTCTCGAGTGGGCTTGCAACATTACTAACTGGGAGCTGCATAGTCTGCGTTCGATGACTTCTTCCGCAATATCGTCGGCGAAGACGACTTTTCTTCCACTCTGCTGCCTGGAATCGAACAAGCACTCGGACGTGGAACTCCCGCAGCAGCAGAAGGTGATTATGAGGTTAATTGACGTTCAATACCAAAGGCTGACCCACTTCGATAGCATCGTCGTCACTCTTCAGCGTCTATCCTCACCAGATTCCAGGCGATACACTGACGCGGTTGATCGCTCCCATCCTCGGCTCCCTCAAATCTACAAACACGGAGACGCGATCAGCCGCCTCTTCCTTGTTGCTTCGTGTCGCCGAGCGCTTGGCAAACGAGAGCGACGTGAAGCCTGCCATCTCCGAAATTCTTACTCTTCTCAAGGGAGGTAAAACAACCGGTCCTGATCACCGCATTGCATTATACAAGATTCTTGCTTCCATCAAGCCTTCCAACGCCGTCTCGTTAGATATTGTTTCTACTGCGTTACCACTTTTGGT
>KN822945.1:406711-417299 GCA_000827465.1 Tulasnella calospora MUT 4182
TGATGCTTTACAGAAGCACATCGGCTCTAAAGCTATCGACCAAACAATACCAACGCTACTTGGGGCACTCCGACAAGCAGGCCCAGGCTCGGACACGGCGCTTCAAGCGCTCAAGGAAATCATGACCGTTTGTTAGATTTCATTTAAGTTTACACCCAGTGACTTATTGCATCATTTTATTTCAGGTCCGCTCTACCTCCGTATTCCCTGTTCTCATACCAACCCTTATCACAATCCCTGTCACGGCTTTCAATGCTCGGGCGTTGGCTCAGCTGGTCGTGGTTGCCGGCGACGCTTTAAGCAAACGCTTAAGCCAAATACTCAACGCGCTTGTTCAGTCCATTGAAACAGATGAAGACGAGGAAGTTAAAGAGGCAGTGCAAGAAGCGGTTCACCGGCTCTTCGAATCAGTGGAAGACGATGACGGGCTCAATAACCTGATGACACGACTCCTGGAATGGTTAGTCGCACCTCGCTCTTAACCGATGCACCGTGACACTCATTAAACCTATTCAATTCAGGACTAAGAGCAATGACTCGCGTCGCCGCATCTCTGGCTTGCAGCTCTTCGCAGTTTTCTGCCAGGTAACTGAGCAAGACTTTACCGTCTACCGCGTGGAATGGATACGGACGATGGTAATGCTATTGGATGATCCTGTTCCGGAAGTGATCGAAGCCTCCGTTAGCGCCTTTGACGCATTCATCAAGGCCATAGGAAAGGAGGATCTAGAAGCGTTAGTTGTCCCACTCAGGAAGGCCATCGAAATCACAGGCGGCCCAGGACAGCACGTCCCTGGGTTCACGGCCAAGGCGCTGGGATCGATAGTTCCAGTCATTCTTGCGGGTCTCACGGGGGGAACCAGCGAACAGCGAGAGCATGCAGCTTACGCCATCGGCGATCTGGTTCAAAGGACAGAGGAGGCGGCGATCAAGTCATATACGACGCAGCTTACGGGTACTCTTATTCGCGTCATTACCCAAGCAACAACTTTACCTCCAGGTGTCAAGTCGGCTATCCTCTCGGCTCTCAAAACCATGTTGGAGCTTATTCCAACATTCGTGAAACCATTCTTCCCTCAGCTGCAACGTACCTTCTGCAAGTCTTTGGTCGATCCCGCCAGTCTCGCTGTTAGGACTAGAGCCGCGAACGCCCTTGGCGCCTTGTTCAAGTCTCAGCCGCGCGTGGATCCGCTAGTGACCGAGCTTGTTGGCGTTGCGCGAACGAGTGAAGACGACGCAACTGCATCGTCGGCCTACCTGGGTTTGGCAAAGGTTGTAGATAGTGCAAAACAAAACTTGGGCTCCGGCAGCCGACGTCTTTTGGAAGAAGTCATAGAGGAGGCCTTCTCGGGTGAACACGATGGTAGGCAAAGATTCTCCCCCCTCGTGCCGTGGTCAAATAACTGAGCTCCTTCATACAGTTGATTTCTACGCCTCAGTAGCTCAGCTTTTCACTGCCCTAGCGTTCGACATTGACGCAGTTCGTGAACTCGTTGGGTACGTCGGATTGGCTGTGATGGGTGGGCTCTCTGCTAACCTGTCTGCCATTGCAGAAATCACTTGGTATTAGGAAAGCCTCCACATCCTCTGACCGCTCGGATCCTGTGCGTCGTTGCTTCGCCTTCTGGGTTTACTGCTACTGACGGTCCTTGCAGAGCTGATGCAACCGCTAACACGCCGAAGCTATTTTATGACCTCCGTTGCGTCCTACCGATGACGCGTCAGGTGGTAGCGTGCGTTGGCTCCGATGAGTCGTCCATTTCCAGACCAGCTCGGGAAGCAAGGGAGACGATTCGTACACAGCCGCCGTTTGTTGATGACGCGTCCGTTCAGGCACTTTTCTAGTTTCGGTATCCTTCCTTGTAGTCACGTTTGCTTTGTACCATGTTCTCCCACCCTTCCCGGTTGTTGTTAATCCCCCGACGTCCTAGCTCTTTGCTTCCATCACTCCGCGGCCGTCTTGTAAAACGTTGGAATTCGAGCATGGCTCCAGAAACATCGTCAATATTCCATGATCTACAACTTCCGTCGGGTCGGCGTGTCCAAGTACCTACCGGTCTTTTCATCGACAACACTTTCCACCTTGCGGTAGAGCCTAGCGAGACGTTTGAGTCAGTCGTAAAATTTCTCCCTCGTGCTTGCTGCGTCTCATTTGCTGCCGAAGGACAATCAATCCAGTGACAGAGGCCCCGATCTGTTCCGTGCAGCTAGGTATGAGGGCTTTTGGCCGCCGTATCTTGTAATGTGCCTCACGGAGCTCATATCATACACCGTATGGTTAGCATCAGAAAAGGATGTTGACATAGCGGTCGAATCATCCCGCAAGGCGTTTGAAACCGTGTGGGGTGTTCATGCGAAACCAACTTGGAGAGGACAACTGCTCTTACGCCTTGCTGATTTAATGGAGCGAGTGCGTATGTCAGCCCGATATATGTCTAGGTTATTAATGCACATATTATTACAGGATGCTCAATCGTTAGCAGAGTTGGAAAGCCTAGACAATGGTAAACCCGTCTCCGCTGCACGCGATTTTGATATCGCCGAATCCATCGCGTGCCTTCGATATTACGGTGGTTGGACGGATAAGATTGCCGGTCAAACCATACCGACCGATGATTTAAACAAGCTTGCGTACACTCTTCACGAACCTATCGGCGTCTGCGCACAAATGTAAGCGTGGGCTTTATTCACGCACCTGCTGGATGACTGACAAATAATCGTGGACGACCAGTATACCATGGAACTATCCGATTCAGATGTGGTAAGTATATTATAAGGTTAAAGGTTGTTATCACGACTAAGCGACACCAGGGCTTGGAAGACCGCGCCGGCTCTGGCCGCCGGATGCACCGTCATCATGAAACCCTCAGAGCTAACACCCCTCACGGCTCTGGTGAGTGAAACGCTTGTAGTAATCTACACCTTATTGATAGCCCCGGAACAGAAATTATGCGAACTTATTGTTGAAGCTGGGTATGTGATCCAACCACAAAACGGTAGCGCCTAACTGCCTCCCCCACAGGTTCCCTCCTGGTGTCCTCAATTGTTTACCTTCTACCGGACCTATTGGCGGAGCGGCTCTTTCTCGTCATATGGATGTTGATAAGATCGCCTTCACCGGTAGTACCGCAACGGGACGCAAAATCCTTCAGGAAGCCGCGCAAAGCAATTTGAAGAAAGTCACCCTCGAGCTCGGGGGTAAATCTCCCCACCTTATCTTTGCTTCCGCAGATCTAGATAAAGCAGCGGAACAAGCCGTGCTGGGAATAATGTTCAATATGGGGCAAGACTGTTGTGCAGGTAAAGATACACTGTCCCAATGCCCTAAAGCTTTCTAATAACGCCTGTCACTACAGGCTCTAGGATTTATGCTGAAGCCTCGATATACGACGAGTTTATAGAGAAGGTTGCGGCTCGAGCAAAAGAATTCAGTGCGAAGGTTGGGGACCCGTTCGCGGATGATACCCAAGGGGGCCCTCTGGTACGTAGGAGTCGCTCAGATAACCGCACCCCTGAGCCAACGCTGGAAGTTTTTTAGGTCTCTGCGGGACAGAGGGACAAGGTATGGGGATATATTCAGTCGGGCATCAACGAAGGCGCAAAGGCCATGGTCGGGGGTAAAGGCTGGGACGGGAAGGGTTTCTACCTCCTGCCCACAGGTAGATTATTTACTGACCTACTTCAAAGCCGATGCTAATCTCCAACCTCGTAGTCTTTACGGATATTAAACCCGGTATGAAGATTGTCAAAGAAGAGGTAGTATGCTTATAGTCCCTTGCGTGATGCCAACTGCTAAACCTTATTACAGATTTTCGGTCCTGTCGTCGCTATTGGGAAGTTTGAAACAGAAAAGGAAGCGATTGAGCTTGCGAATGCAACCACCTATGGTCTCGCTGCCGGGATACAATCGAGTGCGTTTCTATCCGCTTCCCTTTCCGGCCAGCACTAACAAACCTGAATCGCCTAGATGACCACCGCCAGATCCATCGCGTGACTTCAGCACTCAAAGCTGGTACGGTTTGGGTCAACCAGTATGGAATCCTTCACAACAATGTACCCTTTGGAGGCTACAAGCAGGCAAGTCTCCGTTCTCGAGGTAGTACCGCACCTGCGGCTGATGCGAGTACCGCCCATAGAGCGGGATAGGGAGAGAGCTGGGCAGCTACGCAATTTCTGAGTACACAAACGTTAAGGCAGTGCATTGGAACTTCTCCTAAAATTAAGCCCAAGGAGTATAATCAGACATCCAAATTTATTAGAGGAATGCAAGAGAAAAAGTCAATAGCAAAGGCATCCCAAAACTACCAAAGAATGTGACGAGTGTGATGAAACAATTTCATGGACCAGGCACTCCAGCAAATGATTTACAGCCCTTCTGTCTCGGTCCCTGCACCAATTTCCGACGGGGTGCCAGTTGCAGGAGTAGGGATGGCTGATCCGCTGGATCCGGGCTGGACAGTGGGATCCTCTCCGCGCGTTAAGCCATCGAGGAGTCTCTTCAACTCTTCCACATCTCTCCGGAACCTATCAGGTGCCTGATCAATTACATGAACGGAGCCTGCAATCACACCTCCCAAACTCACCCGTTACCTGAGCCACCATTCCCATTTGTGCCACTAGAGTTGGAGCTCACGTAGCCCGTGCCCAGAGGTGACAACGGCCGCCCGTCGTCCTTGGTGAGCCAGTCATCAAGTTGAGCCGTGATGGTCTTCGCTTTTAAGCGGAAGTGAGTTAAGATGATGTCCTTGAAAGGCTCTGGTGGGTTCTTCAAGTTGCCCAGCATCTATCACGATCACAAAGAATCAACGATAGGATCGGGTTAAATGGGAGAACTGATTCTTACAGCTGTATGGACTACCATTCGTCTCACGTTGGCCGAGTCTGAATGAATAGGGAAAATAAGTGAGGCGATATCTAGGTTTTACCTGGACGACTTACAAGAAATCGAAGAACTGCTGCCAGCCCCGTTCGCCCAGCCGGGTTCATTGAGATATGGCTCCTCGCAAAGAATCATTGACTGAATGGAAATAAGAACCTATATAAACCGCATTTGTCAGTGAGTCCCCAGCAAACCACACTGGGCTTTCCCACCTGGAGCAAAGTGGATCTGCCAGCCACCCAGCCAGGACCTGCCCAAGTCCCCAACAAGGAAAGGCAGACCTTGCCTTCCTATCAGTGCACCTGAGATCAGAATAGCTTACGCGAGAAGGGAGAAGAGGGAACGGCCTACTGCGTAAAGGTTTGGGTTGAACCTGAATTTACCGGTGTTGGTCGTCATGTACTTGACTGACGGAGGAGCAGTGTTGTAACTCGGTCCCAGGAAAATGTCAAACAAGTAGCTACGGGAAAAGCCATTTCCATCAACGGTGAGTCAGTTATCGGGGACCTGTTTTCCCTACCATCCGTTGTGATACCTGGGATATCAACCGAAATGTCAAGGTCTGCACCCCAAAACACGAGGAATCGAACGTACGGAGTGCCCTCAGGCCCAGTGATCAAAGCCTTGATGATATCCACTCGGGTTTCATCAACCCTTAAGAAGATAGACGAGTTCCACGCGACCGGCAAGTTGGTCGTCAAAACCGCAAGCTGATGATACGCGTATCATTGTCAGCACTGAACTTCCGGTCAGCTCCATACTCGTACCTCCTTCGCAATAGCCAAATTTCGCTTAGGAATGTCGGAATGGGTCAACATCCGGGCTTCCTGGTTAAATGCCGACATGTAACTCGGAGCATCATCGGTAGGAGCCAAAGATTGAGGAGCCGTAAGTCCTTGCTCTTCAGCCCGTCTCTGCCTTGCTTCAACAACAGCGGCAGATGGTTGAATCGACAAGTCGCAGTACTCGAACCGAGCGTTGGTAGCCCACTCTTCATACACCTTCTTGATCTCTTCCTCTGAAGACTCGGCAGTAACCTTCGGAACAGCTGCGTCGCCAGCCGCATATGACATGGAGTCGAACTGAGACGTTGAGGCGTCGCCGGATGCAACGATGTTGGGGCGTGCCTTTGATGGAATACGGGGGAGTGATTGGTACATGCGCTCAACAAAAGCGTCGCCTTTGGTTTCACGAAGAGAACGATCAATGTAACGCGCAGTTTCGAGGATTTTGTCGCTAAAGAGACACGATTATTAGTCTGATGGATGCGCAGCGAAACACACGGAACGCAACATACCAGAAAGTCAAGAGTTTCCTGTTCTCTTCAGTATGAGGGTTCTTCTCCCTGACCTTGCCCTTATCCGAGCGTGGCGTTGCGTTCGTGACTCGCTTCTGCTCTTCCGTCATTTCTTCCTCTTTATTAGGATCCTCTCTAGGCCTGTCCCCTTCCAAACCCTTCTTAGCCGCTGTAGCTTGGATGACGAGGGACTCCATAAGCTCTCGAGGACCGGAAGAACCTTCATACACGACCGTCCGCTCGCGGTATCGCTTTTGACCAGAGCTTCCCATGTTGTTGACGGTCGAAGAGCACGGGATCATGATCGGCATGGCTACCATCGACGCAAGCGCTTCATGTTTGGAAATGGTCTATGCAGGACACCAACGTCAGCAGCGGCTACGCTTCGGCAACGGTCGCTCACGAACCTCCAACCAAGAGAACAACTCAAAGTAGAGAACGGACCGGTCCGACATATCGGTCAATGAATCATTCCTCAGCAAAGAGCTGGCGACGGTGTTGAATCGCCGACGAAGGTGGGCCAATGCGGTCGGGGATACCAAATAGTCGGTGGTCTGACTTCCGCCTGTTCGTTGCAACGATGGGAGGAAGGCTCGGACCTGGCTCATGAGGGTTCCGATCCGGGTGTCGCGAGCTTGCTGAGCTGCCAAGGCCTCAGTTTGTCCGCTCATCTGCCAAAAACGGAAAGGGTATCCTGGGTTATCGAGTGCTGTCAGGGGTAGGAAAATCACTCACGTCTTCCTTGACAGCTCCATCATATCCAATACCGCTCTTCTTCTTCCCCGCAGAGACAGTGGTGTTACCTCCGAACATATTGCTGAGAAGGTTTCCGGACGAATGGCCATCGTCGGCACTCGTATCCACCCGGCGCTTCTTCGCCGCCCGTCCGCTATCGGTTCCGTCCGCGCCGCCAGTTCCAAGCATCTCGGATGCATAGACATTGTCGATCATGTAAAGTCCCATGCCAAGCAGGAGGCCTTGAAGATCCGCACAATGGAACAGAGGATCGTATTTAGGTTGGTGGGAGGCGCGATTCTTGTCGGCGTCTGAAACGATCTCCCCGCAAGCGAGGCAGACCTCCTGCTTGCACTTGGCGCACTTGCGAACCACATGTGCGCGTAGAGAGTCGGTGTAGAGCTCGAAATTCGGCTGGTTCAGCGAGTGAGGGGGCAAGAAGGGTTAACCTGCTTGTCCCCTATGGGGGCGAAGACTTGCGCTCACGTATATCGTCAACAAATCCGCCTTCGAAATAGGAATGACCGTGTTGCACGCGTTACACTTTCGCGAGGGTTCGGAAGCTTTGTTATACAGCGAGAACAAGTGAGTTTGTTCCGACGCCTCGGGGCAGCCTCGCATCCAATCTCCCCGCGTTAGAATAGGGAGCTTCTGCCCAAGCGCGGCGTTCTGAACGTATTCAAGCTCTTCATCGACTTCGACCACCTCTTCACGACGGCTCTTGGAGAAGAATATGCCTATTAAACGTAAAGTGAAAGGAGAATGGCCAGGTGGGGGACAGGGGAGGCGGTGTCGTTTTGGGACAAAGCATTTAGTTCGGAGATGGACTTTGAAATAAGAATCACTTCGAAGTTAACTTGCCAGCATACGGATCAACGGCACTGCCGCCTTTCTTTGCATTGATTTTCTCATCATAATCGGAGTCGTAATCATCGTAATCGACAGCTGAAGCGTGGGTGGTGGTGGTCGTCAGTCGGGAAACCAATCTAAGGTGGTTACGAGTTTGCCTCGCCCTCTCACCTTCTTCATCATCGTCGTCTTCATCCATCGGCGCGTCGCTGCCTTCCGCATCATCATTACTGTCGTCTTCCTCATCTTCAGGAGTCTTAGCGAGTCAAGCGAGTCGAGAGAAACGATTGGTACTCATTAGACCCAGAATCCACAATGCGGGGGAAGGAGGATCGAAAACCCAAATTGATGGAGACGTACAATGGGCCTAACAACCCGCCGCTGGGGTGACGTCGACCGCGATTGCATGTTGGTATCAGCGTCTTCAGTGACGCTATCGAACTCTCCGGCAAAGATCATCTCAGCGGCTTGCATGACATCGTTCTTTGATTTCTTGAGAGCGGCGCGTGCCTGCGCCGCTGTCGCGCCCTTTCGTCCATCAATGAAACGCCCAGGGGTTGAGAGAGTAGGAGAGAAATTAGGACTTGCAAGTCGCGTCCTAAGACGTTCCAGAGGTGCTCACCATCTCTACGAGTTGTTGCACTTCGCTCATGATGGGGCAGATGCAAGGATGTGGATGGGAGGGAGAGAGGGTGCGGATGCAGAAGGGGTGGGTTGCACTCAGGACCAGAAGCGGTAGTCGAGGACCATCCCACGGTTTTCGTATCTACTCCTGTGAACGCCACCGACCATCGTACCCGACCCTGCCTCGCCTGGCAGTCGTGTTGCATGGATACCATATGGTCCAAAGCAGAACTTTAAAGCGTATACGCAAACCCGCTGCAAACACGGCGTTATAAAGCACACGTCAATCAACCATCGAAAAGGATAGCTGTTCACTTGACATGAGCCAATGAATTGGCGTCTCTTGCTAACGGCTCACGGAGGAACTTCGTTCACAACCATATCTTCCTTGGTCTTTGTGAACGTCGTACGCGTCTATATAAGCGAAGTCCCGTTCAACGACATGCTCGAGACCGCACCCACGTTGGAATCTTCCTTGCTTCCTCACAGCCCATCATCCGGGCTATCTAAGCCAACATGACCAGTACACACATCACTTCCCTGAAGAGCTCATAAATTTTGGCATGGCTTGGATCCCCACTTGTTGAGGGACATCCCGAACGGAGGGAGTAAGAGCAAAAAGCCGTTCATGCTTAGGTAGCCACGCACGGGTACTGCATCCACATCGTCATTATATATAGAACTCAGCTTGGCGAAGTCCTCGAGCTCGCTGAGCCTCTCGACTGTGGTGCTGATCACACGGTATGGCCCACACGTACGTTTCCGATGCAGCTATAGCGAGCCGTTTTCAGGAAGCAATCAACGTGCCAAGCCGACCAGATGCCAATAGAGATAACCTTGCTGCTGTTGATCTATATTTGGTGATGGCGATGAAAGCCCAAGGAGAGCCACACATTTCATATGGAAACGTCGCACCGGAGCACGAATAGAACGCACGAGATCGTGGGCGCTCAAATGGAGGGAATGTTGGCGCTGACACAGGAGCCAGAAGTGCGTCCCTCAAGGGTGTCTTTTCTCTTTCACGAATGCCTGTATGTATCTCTTTTACCTATACGCTACTCTCTACTTATGCTGGTGCCGAGTAAGCGTCATAAATCCCAGTTCCCGGGCCGAATGGTGCGACCTTCATGAATGATCGACAGTGCACTGCGTTTGAGATCTGGTGGGATGTAACTTGTTATATATTCTGACAGTTTTAGATATCGATTGTATGAATTTGAGATTATCTGCCAGTCTTGCTGGGCTTGTCTGAATAGCGGCCCATACCTTGACGTATTGATCCGCATTGAGCAGGGAGGAGATTCCTCTCGTGAACCGCTAGGTGGCGCCGACTCTACCCATACGTTTGTTCCCACAACCGTCTCTACAGTTCTCAACATAATTTAATATGCTTTTAATGCTCACGGGACTAATGTGTTTCCGGTCATCAACGCCATCGAAGGTGGCTTAGACGCTCTCGGTCTTAATCTGAACGGCCGGTTAGAACAGCTAGGGGTCCAAGGCTTCGCTCGAGGAAGGATGATCGGCAGTCTCTATTAATTGTAGCTCGAACGATGACGTCGGCGGACAAAGCCTGAATGTGGCTTGAAATCAAAGCACAACCATCGAAAGAAGAAAAGAACTTCGAGGGGTCATGAGGATAACGGAAATCAAATACTGTGGGAGAACAACTGAGGGCTTGCCTATGCGTCCACCCCAAAAACGGGCAGGCCAAGCCCCCCGCCCTACCTCAAGGCGAGAAATAGCACTTCCAGCCACATTCGAGAGACTTCTTGCACCTCGCATTGGCCCATCAAACGACATTGGGGCGTCTTTCAGGCTCGATCGGGCAAGAGGGCATCGTCAATGCCCGCCGCCGCACACATGACACCCCCCAGACTCACAAGGAGGCTTGTAAAATGATTTGATGGAGCGCCACACAGGAGGGTGTATATAAGCAGCTTTAACGACTGTTGAGAGCTGTCAGCACATTCTCCACTCCAGCCAATTTCCTCATTCCACATTACTCGTTTGTGAATCCGATCCAACATGTCCGTTACACAAATCACGTCCAAGAGCAACTTCGATGAGGTGGTGCGTAACCTTCTTTGACTGTTGCACGGCCCTCGCATATTAAGAGAGTTTCTCATTAGCTCCAGAGTGACAAGCCTATTTGTATCGACTGTTATGCAGATTGGTGCGTGGATCATCTTGACCCTTGTACC
>KN822945.1:417524-456840 GCA_000827465.1 Tulasnella calospora MUT 4182
GAGGTTGTTGGCGCTAACCCCTCCGCTCTGAAAGTGAGTCGTGCCAAGCAATCTTCCTCTTTGATAAATGCTGATACGTACTTCCTCTACCTAGGCGGCAATCGAGAAACACCGCTAGCTGCGCGTAAGCGTCATAGGCCACACAGTTCCTGGACCAGTCGCGGCCTCGTTTGATCCGCTGGAACAGACTGTCCTTTTGAAACCCGTCGACCTGTAACTTGCGCTATATTCAGAATTTTCTCTAGAACATGACGTTGAAATCATCTGCGGCCCTTTTTTGAGCATGCCCGAACATTGGTTCATGTCGGATTCCGCTGTATCACAAGTGGGGCTAATTGCTTAAACATCACGCAGAAAACAAATCCTAGCTCCTCGATTTGGGGCGTATTGCGAGATATTTGGCTGGGGTGGCTCGTGAAGAATCCGGGAGATCAAAAGACCGGAAGGATGATCGTACTGTGCATCACGAGTTTCGGAACGATGAAACTGGAAACATCTCGGAACTGGTCGGAAAGATATCCAGACGTATAGTGGCAACTCACGATGTCCTTCAATTGCGGTTGGGCATCAACAAGTTGCTTCTCTAAATACTTATTCTTCTTGTCAAGATTACACTATTAGTAAGCTCCTCGTTCTAATTTCCTTCTCCCTGAAAGTAAGAGACAAATTAATAACGAGTGAAAAATAACAACGACATTTTATCGCATGGTGGAAGTAAGACTCCCACCTTTCTGACGGGTTCGTACATCTCGACTTCCTTGCCATCCTTCAATATTGAAGCGATGTCTTCCATCGTCAACGGGAGCATGCGTCTATCTCTCTCGTTCTGCGAGATCTGTGCCTTTTTATGGTAAGGGCCTTCGACGACTGTTGGGTAACTAGTGGTCTGGATTCGTTGCAAGATCTGGAAAAGGGGGACGCGGCATTTAGACCTCTGTGTTTGGTAGGTCGGAACCACTCTTCGCAACGTTTCATCTGGTAGCTGGGACAACGGCGAGTCGTCTCCGGGAAGGGTTGAAGATGCAATTTGTTCCGTTCTGATATGAACCAGGGTCGTTTCAAAACCAAAAAGTAAACAGCAAAACCAAATAAAAAAAAAACAATAAAACAACCCAAAATAAAAGAACAGAACAGAAGCTGCTATTCCAAATCCAATTCCAACCCAACCCTCACATAACAGACAGGGAACAATTATGGATTTGCGAGTTTATAATGAGAGGGGACCGAGACGATGCAATCCATATACAAAGATGCTCCGTATAACAGAGGGAGAGAAACAAGTACAGAAAACGAATGAGAGATTGGGGGTGAGGATGAGGTAATAGATCTAAGGAGGGAAAGTGTAACGACACACAAGGGGCGTAAAGCCTAAAAACGGAGGTACTAGGGAGCGCAGGTAGTAGTTCTCATGAACAAGTCGTGAAACAAACAAGAAAAAGGTATCACAGAAACACACGAACAGACAGGTAAGAGATCTCAGAAGAGAAGGGGGGATCTGAACCCCGGCTTGCTTAAACAAACGCCAAGACGAGGTGTATAAACGTACCGTAATGTTTTTCGGCCAAAAAGCCTCGCGCCTCATCGACCGGACATGTACGCAGGTGGGGGAGTGCCAGGCCCAGTACCCCCAGAGGCGGGACTATCATCCCTCCTGATCCTTCCAGCAGGTGCGCCTGGTCTCGGAGGCTCCGCCCTCCTCGACCCACCATCATCGCTCGCACCCGTCGGCGTAGTGGGACTTAGTCCAAGCTCCCTGTTAAACTCCCTCATAAACGACCCCGCCCCACCGCGGCTCAAATTCTCCGGCAACCGCAGCGGCGCCGTCGCTGGGGGGATCAACGGCGAACCCCCCGCCCCGCTCAGCTCCAGCTCCCTCTCCAACTTGTTGGAGGCCGTCGACGGATTCGGGCTCGGCGTCGGGCTGAATCGAGAGCTCGTGGTTGTAGGCGCGCTGGTCGTGCTGCCAGCGTTGGTGCCGTTGCTCTGAGCCGCATTCAGGATCGAGTTGTTCGTGGAAGCTGTCGTAGGTGATGGAGGGTCCAACGAAACCGAGCTTTGAGAACCGGTGGTGTTTCCGTGCCCGCTGTTCGATGGCGCGGTCGTCGTTAAAAGCGGAAGGGGATAGGATGCCTGTGGGGATTGCTGCCCCTGCTGTTGTTGCTGCAGTAACGCGGCCAACCCAGCTTGAGGGCTTTGTAGTCCCGCTCCGAGCGCCAACAGGGCGTTCAAATCCAACGCGGGAGCAGCAGGGGGAGACATGGTCGGGTCAGGTGGAACTGGGGACGCGGCGGCAGCCCTTCCGGCGGCCAACATCTGAAGCTGTTGTTGCTGCTGCAGTAAAAGAGCACCGAGCTACGAATAGGGCAGCTGTTAGTATAGTTTATCGTACCATAGCTCTATCCTACCCGTACCTGCATGATCAAGTTCTGTTGTCCCAAATCTCCATACCCCAACGCTGGAGAAACCGGTGGAGGCACACTCCCCCCAGCAGCTGCTGCTTGCTGCATTTGTTGAGCCGCAAGCGCTTGCATTAAAAGGGCTTGTTGCTGGTACAAGGGATTTTGTTGTTGTTGCTGCTGTTGCTGAGCCGCTTGCAGCAGGGCGGTCAAAGGATCTAATGCCGGTTGCTGCCCGTAGAGAGGATTCGAGGATGACGCTTGAGCCGCCATAAACGCTTCCCGATCCCGCATCTCCCTCTCCCTTTCCATGTCTCGTTGTCGAAGCTTCTCCTTTTCGATCAACGCTCGCTCTTGTGTTGTGAGCGGTCGAGACGGCCCTTCCGACGGTCCGGAATCGCCGGTTCCAGGTCGTCGCCCTGCGCGACCACAAATACACGGCATTAAGATCAGGGGCCCTATCAAAAGTGAAGCGAAAAGACCTACCTGGTCGAGATGGAGAAGCGACATCAGAAGACGGAGGATGTCCCATAACATCCAATCGACCTGTCGGATCAGTCTCCTTCCTGGCCGCGCTCGGAGCAGCGCTCCCCGACCGCAAACCGTCATCTTTCCTCAAGGTTTCCAGCCTCTCTCGCGCTTTCCTCTCCGCCTCCCTAAGAGCATCGATCTGGGACTGAAGTTCCCTCGTCTGAGCACTCGCGGGTGTTGGTGCAGGAGTGGGACCAGGGCCAAACATAGGCGCTGCGCGGTACTGATCGAGCATACCAGGCGGGACGGCGATCCCCTGTCGAGCGAGGTACTGTTCCACCGCAAGCGCGGTAGCCGAGTCCAAAGGTGGCGTCGCACCAGCCTGTTGAGGAGGAAGCTGTTGTTGAGCGGGTCCAGCGGTATTAGAATATTGAGACCGGTCGTATCGCCCAGCTGCTACATCGTCACGATATTCATCAACAACAACGCCCCCATTTGCCATGTACCGGGCTGCATACTGACTTGCCGGTGTTCTGGCAGTACTATGCCCTGTGTGACTTGAAAAGACGGTTGGCGTCCTTCGCGTGGAAATGGACGTCGCCGGGGAAGACGTGTACTGCGTCCGATTTGGTGGGCTTCCCATGTTGAGCCTACCGAATTGCTGGTCAAAGTCTCCATCCTCGTCGACGTCTGGCAACCTCCCCCCTCCTCCTCCCCCACCGGTTCCCCGGCGCGTCGCCTGAGATGAGGGCACGTAGCCGCCAGGGTACTGCGGTTGCTGCTGCTGCTGGTAGTAGGTGTCTCCATCGTTTCCGCGAGAATACTGTGATCCAATGTACTGCGACGGTGCCGGGCTCATGGGATAGGGATCCCTTCCCCCATTCCCATACATCGAAGGTGCTCCCGTGCTACTATGCGGGGGTGAAGGAAGTTGAGATGCAGCATGATGGGCGTGCTGTTGAATCCACTGTTGGGTGCGTCGGGGGGCAGGGATGGATGACAGCGTGGACTGATTATCGTCGTAATCGCCGACTCCTGCTCCTGGGTAATAATCGTTAGTGAGGTATCGAGGGTCTTCTTCGACAGGAGAGTGCTGGTATGGTACGTGGTTTGAGACAGGGGAAGGAGAGGAGACCTGGGCGGATGGTTGAGATTGATGGACGGATGAGGGGGGAGACTTTGACGAGGTTGTTGAGAGAGAAGCTTGCGATTTGGCCCCCGAAGGCTTGACGCCGACCCCTCCTCTGCCGTACGGCCTCTACGAATCCCCAGAGGAACGGGAAAGAGGTAAAAAGGTAAACGTTAGCACACACATGATCGACGCACGTTGGATGGCGCCGAGGCGGTGGAAGATCACGCGAGAGGGGGGGTAGCGCTGCCGTATAAGAGAAGGGAAGGGGGAATGAACGAGTCGGCAGAATGACACTGACCACAACCGGCGCGCCCTTGATCTTGACATTATTGCCTCCTCCTCCAGCAAGCTCCTCTACCGGCAGAAAAGCAGCAAGTTCAGCGCACACGTCGACAGGAGAAAAGAGGGAAACACGCACTGAGGAACTTCTTGGCAAAGCTCTTTTTCTTCTTTTCCTCTACAGGTGGTGGGGGCTGAGGCGGGGATGTGAGCTCCGAGTTTGTGGTTGGTGCAAGAGAGGGTGCTTTTGGTGGTGGCGGGGACGAAGCAGCATAGTATGCCATGGTCGTCGGTGAGGAGAGAGGGGGTGGTGGTGGGTCGGACGATAACAGAGATGACCGGGTGAGAGGACGGTGAGCAGGCCAGTCGAAGTCTGAAGAGAGGGAGGGATGCACAGACTAAGGGTCAGGCACAACAAAAAACAACAAATCTTCGGATTCCGTACCGACCAATCTCCCAATGCCATTTCATTCGCCCCTCCTCCTTCACCGGTCGCTCTTTTTTGTTTTCTGTCTTGTGGGTGAGTTGTCAAAGATGTCTCCCACTGGAAGCAAGCTTTATACTGGTAGCATCAACACGCGCTGAGATATATTTGGTTATCTTCCCCATGGACAAGTTCCTGGCATCTTTCGGAAGAACGCATCCGGCATTTCCCCATCGCCTCCCCCTCTCTCTCGCGTGGAAAGAAAGGAGTTCATGCGAAAAGTAACAACTCTCTTCCTCTTCGGCTTAGAGCACGGTCTACTCTCGTCTTGGCGTGCCGAGCTGCCAGCTGAAGGATAATCATAGTGAACGACCGCAACGTGTACGGCTCGGAATATCCATTCTGGGAAAAGTCTTATCGCGCGCCTTTCATTTTGTCCCCGGCATTTCCCGTTAGCCCTTTACAGTCGCTGATGTAAGCCGCCGCCACGACCATCCCTTCCAATCAATACACATCGAAGACTTTGACGAATAACGCATAACGCATAAACTCAACAAGCGAGCTCTACAAGTCGGATATACGGAGCCTTTCTCCGTCGTCGTGGCTTCCGGATTCCTGGTATGAAGGGACAGGCAGTGACTGGGCGAAGCTTTGGCTGGTTCCACAAGCTGTCAAGGTGCGTTGGCGCAGCGGGGCGTCAATCCCTGTGGCAACCTAATCTTTCGGTGACCGGCCTTGTTGCGCATGGATGGCCGACTGTCTGAGTGAGTGATGTGATAGGTTGCTCTGCTGGACGCCGGACGCTGGCTCGCCAGCTGGGTCTTCCATTCCGCCAGGTCGAACCAAATAGCGCCTCTCCGATCAGTTTCAGCTTCGTCGGGCCATTAATGTTCATATGTGGCTTACTAGGTTAGGTCTTTCTTCCCTGTTTAATTTGCAACGGGAAGCGCCATCCATACCTCCGGGGTCAGAGGGTCCCCCCTTCCCAATCGAACTCGACGACTCCCCATCACGATCTAGGGTAGATAAAGACTTTAACAAAACTCGAAGGGATGCGATACCGGTTTTCATTTGTTTTGGATATATGTTGTTGTTACCTAAATTTCATCAAAAGACTGGGATTGAAAAAGTCTCGATGGCGTAATTTAAGCCTGGCTTTGAACAACACTCTTTCTACCAGCTAAAAAGACGGACCGAGCTTCCACTCGATTGAATGAAAAGATCCAGGGTTGGATTTTCTGACGTTACCTGAGGCAAATTTGTGATTTCAGCGGGTGACCTGTGTGCGCACCGTGTGGACAACGCGGGGACCGATCTAACGGCCGGCATTGCTCAGCCACCACCACCCTACACATACCACCAAATCGCACCTCAGCAAGAAAAAGAACCTTCTCACCAAGGCACCTTGATAATATCCCCACCATCTCTGATGAACGCTACCGCCCATAATCCTCTCAACGCTCTCACCTTTGAAGTTCCTGAACCGCCGGACGAGTTCGGCCAGGACGGCGGCAAATTCTACCGCTGCTACGATACTCTCGCGGATGAGATAGACGAAGATCTGACCCAAGGTCTGAAAGAGCAATTGGACGGGATGCTCATCTTTGTAAGCCAACGTGTGTTGATATATCGACGTCGACGGCCTTCGTTTATGGTTTCCCTTTGCACCACAGGCTGGTCTATTTGCAGGCGTCAATTCTGCATTCCTCGCTCTCACCATACCCCTCTTATCCGCGGATCCAGCGGACGATACTAACGCTCTTTTAGCACAAAACAACGCAATTTTGATGCAATTGCTGATGGGGAGGAACGACACCGTCCCCGCCAACCCCGCTCTTCCCTCTGCGGAATTCTCCCCCTCCCATGACATTTTCACGATCAATACCCTATTTTCGTTGAGCTTGGCATTTGCAATTATCTCGTCGTTCCTCGCGATGCTCGGCCGTCAGTGGCTCGTCTACTACCGTAAACGTGGTGGAGGCGGTCCAGACACCCGCCGCTGGACGCAGCTTAAACGGTACCTCGGAGCTGAACGGTGGGGCCTCGAACCCATCTTGGACGATGTGCTTCCGTCTCTCCTCCAAATCGGTCTTATCATTTTCTGCGCGTCCCTGGTCCTCTACCTTCATCATCTTAACCCCACGATTTCCTTGATTGTTGGGATACCGGTATACCTGGGGCTAGCATTTTTCCTTGGGAGCGCTCTCTGCATTATCTGGGACAAGTTCTGTCCTTTCCACAGCCCTCTGTCACACTTACTGCTCTTGGCCGCTCGTTCACTGTCGTGGATGTGGGGGTTGATCGTTGATACTTCGCGCTCTGTAATAGCTCTCTTAAAGCGGGACCTACGGTGGAAGCTCAACATTGACTACCGAAACCGAGCGCAAAATTTTAAACAACAGGTCCGGCGTTTGTCTTCAGCATGGTCTCACATCTTGCGCAATGGTCGGAAAGAGGAAAGCCTCAGGTCACTGCAAGTCTTCGCTCTCCACAGGACCGTTTGCACATCGGACGACCCAATCACGTTGCTAAACGCGGCAGCGAATATCGTGACAATCAGCGACCACGCTCAATTGAAGCAATTATTCAACGATCCCGACTTTCGGCAGCGATTTTTGGATGTGATCAGGAATTCAGAAGACAGGATCCCGCATCTCCGAGGCTCCAATGACGATCCCAGTGATATCGTAGCATCTGTCATACGGTTATCCTGTAGCGCTATGGCCCATGCCATCCTCGCTGCCGAGGAAACCTGGGCACATACCTTCAATCGCAAGGTAAAAACGTACGGTTTTAGCCCCACGACAATTTTGATCCCGGGGCCGTTGCTGCTGAAAGCATCTTCTAACTCGATCAAAACCACTCTAGCATTTTTTGCTATTTACGTCATGAGATGGGGCTCATCGGACGAAGAACAGGAAATTATTCGTCATCATCTAACTGCATGCTCTGATGCCCTCGCCGTCAGATCGGACTGTTCGCTACTGTCGGTTTTCTCGTGGCTCGTTTCTCATATTCACAATTATAGACACCCCTATTCAGGTGCCGTCGAAACTCTAAAAGAAGCGTACAGAGGGTTAGCAATTAGGTGGTGACCGAACACCAAACTATTGCTGATTGCAGCTTCAATGCGCTAGAGACATCAACGATACTTTGACAACATTGAATGAGACATTCTTATTCTTGTTGTCACCCACATCCAGGGCCTTGTTTAACTGCGACATCGTCCTAGCCAACATGCTACGGTGCGTGGCTAGAATAGTAGAGAATAACCTAGCCAGCTTGCGGGAGATGGATTTGCCTGTCAAGCTCCTGGGAAGCTGTGAAACAGTCTTGCGAAGTCCACAGCTTCCAGAAGCTGGAAGGGAGGTAGGAAGAAACTTGAGGATATCCATGGCAAACTATTTGAGACACGGTGTCTTTGGTCGCTCTATGGCCAGGTGGTACGTAAATCCATTGCACTCGGCGCCCTCAAACTCACGAAACCGCTCCATTTTCTGGTTTCTCCAGGACCTTAAATATTTACTTGGCAGATATCGGATCTTTAGAGCGAACTGAGTTTGCATACCATGAAGATATAGAAGTCTTGCGGGTGTTTGGCCCTGTGTTCTGGGCGCTTGATATCTATGTGCCGAAATCAGATCTCGACGCATTCAATACGTTCGCGTCGAACGTCCGGAGCATCTCTAGGCAAATACAGGTGTGGTACATCGTTAATTGCCGCTTTTCCGAAAGCTCATCATATTTGACACAATACAGAGGGTAAAGGCAGAGCAGTCCGGGACCCAGAAGCGCGTTGGTGCCACTGGCAAGAGGAGTCGTGGTCAATCTGAACAATCTACCCCCCCCCCCCAGCACAGTCGGTGATGTTCCATGCACGTCGTTTGATCTGCGTGATTCTGATCGGCTTAAGTCTTGCCAACAGAATGACCAGAGGCTCGTCGCCTTGCGGCCTGTCCTGTGGTTGAACACCAGCAAAAATCATCCTTTCTACACGTTGAAGGCTATTCCGGACTTGTTACTGGTCTTTATAATAATTACATACCAAGATTCTGTCGCCCCCCCCCCCTGGAGTGAGTTGCACGTTCGTAGACTGTTATAATCGCCATACTCGTGGTCTCTCATTCTTCGAGTCGGGGCCATCAGGCGAAGCCCTTCGACAATTGAAATGACCATCCTCAGCATATATAATGACGATTACAGCCGATTAAAGACACGCTACATGAGCAACTGAGCACTGTTCCTGAGTTTGAGATAACTTATCCAACGGGAATCAAAGTAGATGAACAATGTCAAACGAAACCCTTCTAGCGGCCGGTCGACGTGATGCTTGAGCTCGCTGTCTTCCGCATCCCTCCTCTATATTGGATTGCCTGAGTCGGTTTGTGGCTGATTAGTTCCAATAGAGGCCGGGTCGATACTAGAACGTTAGCTCCTCCAACCGCGGGAACAAGTGAAGCCTAGCACCCCGCCTGTTTAACAACCTCGGCATTGACTTCGAACGAAAGAGCCTCCTCACTGAGATATCCCAACCATGTCGCACGCCATTCCGATGAATACTACTGCTTACAACCCTCTGAACCCTCCGATCTTCGAGATCCCCGAACCGCCGGATCAATTCGGTCAGGACGGCGGCAAATTCTACCGCTGCTACGATGCTCTCGCGGATGAGATAGATGAAGATATGACACAAGGTCTGAAGGAGCAATTGGATGGAATGCTCATCTTTGTGAGTTAACGTGTGTTGAGATATCGACGTCGACGGCTTTTGCTTATGGTTTCCCTTTGCACCACAGGCTGGTCTTTTTGCGGGCGTCAATTCTGCATTCCTTGCTCTCACTATTCCTCTTTTATCCGCAGACCCAGCGGACGACACAAACGCGCTTCTGGCACAGAACAACGCAATTTTGATGCAATTGCTGGTGGGGAACAACGGCACCGTCGCCTCTAACCCCGTTCTCCCCTCGGCGGAATTTACCCCCTCCCATAACATTTTCACGATCAACACTCTATTCTCGTTGAGCTTGGCATTTGCAATTATCTCATCGTTTCTCGCGATGCTCGGCCGCCAATGGCTCGTCTACTACCGTAAACGTGGTGGGGGAGGTCCAGATCGCCGACGGTGGACACAACTTAAACGGTTCCTCGGAGCTGAACGGTGGGGTCTCGAAGCCATCTTGGACGATGTGCTTCCGTCTCTCCTTCAAATCGGTCTCGTCATTTTCTGCGCATCCCTGATCCTCTACCTCCACCATCTGAGCCCTGCGGTATCCTTGATTGTTGGAATACCCATCTACCTCGGGCTAGCATTTTTCGTTGGGAGCGCGCTGTTCACCCTCTGGGATAGGTTTTGTCCTTTCCACAGCCCTCTTTCGCACTTACTGCTCCTGACACCTCGTTTGCTACCGTGGATATGGGGAGCTGGGCGATTCACTGTAGCATTCCTTAAGCAGGACGTGCAGTGGAAGTACAACTACCGATACCGAGTGCGAAAATTTGGGCGGCAGGTCCTGCATTTACCTTCGGCCTGCTTCCATATGTTGCGCAAGGGCCGGGAGGAGGAAAGTCTCGAGTCATTGCAAGGCATCGCTCTTCACAGGACTATTTGCACATCGGATGACCCAATCGCACTGCTAACTGCAGTAGCAAACGTCCCGTGTATCAAAGACAAGGTCACACTGGAGAGATTGACCGGAGATGACACCTTTTGGAAGCGATTTTCCGAGTTAACTCTCTATTCAGACAATAGGATGTTACTTTTTCGAGGCTACAATATCGATCTCGGTGATATCGCGATGTCAACAAGACGGCTGTACTGCAGCGCCGTAGCCCATATGGTTCTCACTGTTGGCTACGGATGGCGTCTTCTCTCCGACTTGACGAAGGGTGTACGGAATTTTAGCCCCACAACAATCTTGATCCCCAAACCGTTGCTGCTGGATTCTTCTCCTAACTCGATCAAGGCTAACCTAGGGTTTTTTGTGATTTACATCCTGCGTTTCGGGTCGTCCGACGAAGAACGCAAAATTCTTGGGAGTCACCTAACTGCATGCTCCGAGGCCCTTGCCGTTTCCTCGGATCGTTCGTTCCTGGCTTTTTTCGCGTGGCTTGTTTCTCAGATCGGCAATTATAGAAGCTTGGAGTATGTTTCTATGGAGGTAATACAAGCTACATACAGAGGGTCAGTCGTATGGTGTGGTGGCCGAACACCAAACTTTTGGCTGACTGTTGTGCGGACTGCACTAGGAGACTTATGCCCGAGGATTATCTGGCGTGCCCACTGTTGGATGACGCATTCGAAGTCTTGTTGACACCTTCATATGGGGACTTGCTTGACTGTAACATCGTGCTAACCAACATCTTCCGATGCGTAACCAGGATAGTGACCCATAAAGATAACGACTTTCGGGTGGGAACCACGCTCAGCTTCGGGCTCCTGAAGAGCTGTGAGACAGCCTTGCGAAGCCCTCACCTTCCGGAAGCCGCGAGAGAGGTAGGGAGAAACCTAAGGATATACATGGGCAGCTATTTGCCGCGCAATCTTATTACGTACGTTCTTCAATCGCAATCCGCACCTTCGAACTCACCAAACCGCTCCATTTTCCAGTCCTCCCTTGAGCTTAGGGAGTTATGTGAACCAGCTCAGAGTTCAATATACATCTTGGGTGACATATATACCCTGGTCAAGAAATCGGACCGAGTTAACCGAGTTAACATATCTCGAAGATCTCGAGGTATTGCGGGTGTTTAGCCCTGTGTGCCGGGGACTTTTGAGGGGGTGGGATCGCGAGGAATTCAACATGTTCGCGTCGGACGTCGGGAACATCTCTAGGCAGATGGAGGTATGATACCTCTTTACCCATGACTTGCCGATGTCACCTCACTCTTTGAGACATTCTCTAGAGTCGGTACAGGCGAGTTCGAGACCCAGAACAGCGCTGGTGCCACTGGCAAGAGGAACCGTTGTCAATTAAAGCCGTCTATACCATCCCAGAACCGTAAGCCAGGTCTCAATCTACACCGTAGTAGCTTGCATCATTCTGACCGGTCTGGATCCTTCCGATCCAAATGAACAGAGAAGGAGCAAGTCTTCCTCTGTCCGATGTCCCAACACAAGCAGGTGGCATAACTTCTGAGCTCTGAGCGCTAGTGCTCCGAAGAGCAGCTTTGCACTAATTGCTGTATTTGTACTATATTCCAAGGTTCTGTCTTTCCTCCGCTGTAATGCCTTGCACTCTCGGAGATTGTTGCGTACTCGATCACCTCTTGACAAGCTTAGCTTTGGACGTCGCGTAGTCTGACCATGAGATGCTTGGCTTTTCGGCGTATCTCAACCCCGTGCACGGCCGGACCAGGCAAAATCAACTAGGCGTACGGCCGGCGGTGGGAAAGAGGATAGCGCAGCAGTATACAGCAACAAGGACGATATTATTTCAACCAAGAACATAGCATCCGGTGCCATACATAGCTAAATACAGTGATGGAGGAGTGGAGAGGCGAATAGACGAGTGACCAGGAAGTGACATAGGGCGACATCTCTGCAGCAAGAAAGAGACTATTGGAAAAAGCCTTCTGAAGGCAAAGGAGACGAGGAATAAAAATGGAGTAGCATGCTATTAAATAACTGTCCGAGGACGTGATCGTGGACCAACTCTCCCCCCGTCCACTCATGAATGCAAATCCACCGATCTGAGCTTCCCAGTCACAGCGTCCATCACCTTCGGGTCGACCACCGCCCGACTTTTTACGACCCCTTCGCTCGTGCTTATGCTCTCCACAGAAGGCGATTCGGCCGCCGTCTCACTTTCCTCTGCGACAGGGGTGTGTTGGCGATGCCGACCCCCGACGGTGGTCCTCCCGATCGTCGTGCTCGTCTTCTCCCCATATTCGCTGTCGCTCCCACTGCGCTGATCGCCGTTTTCGTTGTAATCCTCCCAAGGGTTCGGTTCCTCCTCCGAGTCGGACTCCTCAGGCCAGGGCTCTTCGACGTATTCCTCGTCGGCGTAGCGCGGGTTGTAGCCTGGCGGGTTGCTGTTGTTCGTCGACGGCGAGGCTGCTCGCTGGTGGGGGTTGGGCACGACCGTGCTAGAGGACGAGTACATCGAGGAGAAGGGACATTTCTCGGCTTCGGTGCTGATGTCGACTGCGGTTCCCCGAGCCCCGCGTTCTGGTTGTGGGGGGTTGATGGTTTCGACGGGCATGACGTAGTGTCGCGAAATGAGGTCGTTTTGGATCCAGATAGCCTAGCGAGGAAGCAGAATTCGGTTAGGAAAACTTCTTCGAAGAGAAGGACGGTTCATCGTGTGCGTGTGTGCGCGCACACATACCTTGGTCAAAGCGCTGATGGCCCTGCTTTTTTCTTCTAGAGTGAGTTGCTCAAGTTGCAGAATCGCTGTATTTAGAAGGTCGTGAACATGACCTAGAAGCATCGCGATGTGCACATCTGTTGTTGTGTTCGGAAAACGAAGGTGGGGGGTGTCAGACACCAATTCAGATTTTTCCCCCTCATCGGGGAAGACCCTCGGGACCGGGAAAGGGACACCAAAGATCACTCACAATCGACCTGATACGTGCCACGCTCGCCCCTATGCCTAAAGGCACTCTCGCCGATATGAGATATGCCAACCCGATCGAAGTAAGCGAAAGTCTAAAAATAGGGGGAGATTAGTCGTAAGTTCCTGCTAAGCGAGGGCACGATTGCGGCCACAGTAGTATGAGCAACTCACGGACAAGTCTTCCCAGTCTGCGATGAATATTTTGAGCAGCCAGTGACCTTGGAATGAGGTCATGTATCGCATCCGCTCCCTCGCCTGAGCAAGATCCGCATTTTTGGGAATGTGGGGGTTGTTGGGTTTGGTCAGGGATTGGCGGGTGACCTCGTATGTCCACATTTTGTTGTCTAGTGCAGTGACCCCCCCATAACCCCAACAGCAAAGCGAGCAACCAAAAGTAAAAATAAAAAATCGTAAGTCAAAAAGCCTGTAACCCCAGGAAAATCCGACCGAGTCGGGGCGTCTCGGGAGAAGTTGGGGGATTTGAGAGTACTCACACATAGCTTCGGCTACGCCGGGAAGGTGCGGCCGGATATGTGGGGCGACGGCCTGCAGAGCCTCAGCATCGGCAGAGGTGAAGCCGATGAAGGAGACGAGGTAAGAGACTCGAGTATGCAGGTTGGTTCGAATGGCCTCGTTGGTAGGCTCGTTGGAAAGCTTGTTAAGGGATGCCATTTTCTGAAGCGTCCGGAATCCCCTGCCGAAGTGCCGATGTGACCCGAGATTGAGGATAGAGAATGACTCTTGGAGTCGCTATGAGCTAGAGAGGTTCGTGAAAAGCGTGTGGTTGAGGAGAGGAAGAAAGCGGTATAAGTTATGTGGAATAAGTGGAGGGAGAGCGGAGGGGGAGAGGGAGACAAAGGATGAGGAGATTTTGGTCGAGGTGGTGCTTAAATTTCTCTTCTTGATCTGAAAGGAAGGGTTTCATCATATGAAGCTTCATTTTCGCACGATTTGGTTTTTTGGGTTCTTCATCACCCATCAGTCGACGTTTCTCTCGTGTCGCAGATCTCGGGACCCCCCAGCGCTCTCAGGTCCCTGCCGAAAATAATAAACCCCTCTTGCCTGCAGCCAATGGGCGCCGATGCCCCGCCTCACCCGCCGCGGCGACCAGCCACAAATCCCTGTATGTGACTCCCAGAGGATTCACCGTCTGTCAGCAGTCCCTTGTCAGCTGCAGTCGACTCGGTAGCTGTTTTCACTTCTGCTCGTCTCGCAGTTCGTAATCCCGCAGCTCCCCGTTCCACGTTACGTACCTTTTTGGGTAAAACGCGAGACCCTTCGGCTAGCTAGCAGCTTTAACGTTTAGCAACAGTCTTAAAGCGGGGAGGATCATGACAATCATTACACGTTATTTTTCTCCTCAGGGATGTCCCGTGCTGTGCTCATTTGTTTCCTTCTGGCTGCCTAGGCGATCCCAGCCCTAGAAAACTCTCAGGCGAATGGCGGACATCGGCGCGCAAGTGTTCTCGATGGGCATCGTCGGGGGCATTGAGACCACATGAAGAGATGCCGGCAGCGGGGAAAACTCCAAGACACTTGGCCGGGACTCAGCTGCCAATCAACGTAGGGAACCCGCCACTAACCTGTTCCGGCGCGACTCGGACATTAGGAATTTCAAATAGACAGACAAGCAACAATACGGAGATGGATCTATTATTCGGATGCCGGTGTAGGACGTCATTATAGCTTGTCCTGCAAAGGTTTGTTGATCCTTTCCCAAACGACTAGCCGTTCTCGGCCAACGTGATCCGGAGAAGAGGTTTGAGGTACGATATCAAGGACTTTAGTCCAGTATTTGCCCGGCTCCGCTGACCCCTCCTCACTGCCTTGAAGCGCGTCGGTAACTTTCTGCACGTCAATTGAGTACGGTGGTCCCCCACTACGTGCCCCGTCGATGGGGTACACTAGCGTTATCAAGGTTCCGCCAGGTCGAACAAGTTCCCTCATTCTTGCTCCCCAAGGTGCGCGAAGGTCGGGCGGAAGCGCACAGAAGAAGCTGTAGAACAAGGGGGTAGAGGGAATTCCGTGTTAAGAACGACGGACCTGGGTACCTGGTAGGGCCAGGGGGAGAACAAAACGCACGTGTAATCATAAACCAAGTCGTATTTGGCCTCGGGGACTTCGAATTTGAAAAAGTCAAGCGTCTGGAATGACAGCTTTCCAGATTTCAGCTCGGGAGATTCTGCCCAGAACCTAATATGTACATATATGGGTAAGGGTGTCAATGGACGGTACTGGTCATTTATGGGACAAAAGGCAGCAGAAATTTCGTACTCTTTCGCCTTCTCGATAGCGGTAGAAGACAAGTCCGCGCCCAACGTTTCGTATCCAAGACTGGCAAAGTATGCTGCATCGTAGCCCTAAAGAAGAAAGATACATGTCGGAAACTGCCGTATCTCCGGCGGCAGCTTGGACAACGCACCTTCCCGCAGCCTGGGACGAGAACTCGGGCATTATCCGACTTCTTGTTCACCAAAGCCTTCCCATCGTTCGACTCGATAAAGTCCCTCAGTGGGGGCTGGATTTTCCCTTGGTCCCATGGAGTTACGCCTTCTTGCCTGTCATGATGACAATTAATTAGCGAAGGGCTAGAATTCGAACAAACTCGACAGTTGAGGAAAAGACGGACCAGGCTACGTCCCAAGCATCGGATCCCTTGTCCCCAATTATCTTGCGGAGGTATGTTATCTTCTCATCTCTGGTAGCGAGCGGCTTGGGTGATTGGTCCATTGCTTCAGGTTTCGTTGTACGATGAGAAGAGGAGGAAGTCAACTGTCGAGTTCGGTTGTTTGCCAGTGAGGGTTTGTTCAACAAGGCATGACCAGTTGGTTTATATCCTCGAGACGACAGATAGTTCCCCGAGCCAAGATGATCAGCTCCTCTGAGGTAGTGACTAAACCTGTTGGCAGCGAGACGATGGTTCATGACAAAGAACCGCGGCTTTGAGTATGTGCACACGTGAGGAGACCGGGACGGTACTTGTTCCACGCGGGTCGGAACCATGACCCATCACACACCCCGGTGGGCGAGTGGGACCCTCCCAGTAGCTGAATAACGCGGATTTGGATCAAGGAGACCCAAGACGGAAGACAACATTTCGGTATGAGGAGGAAGGGTATTGACATGCTCGTAAAAAAAAAAAGTCCCAAATTAGACTAGATAAGCACAAGAAAATCGTAACCAAAAGAAAATAAAATCGAGCGTTCGTGCGCCAGGCATAATAAAGCAACGTTCTCAAGAGATAAATTAGGCAGTTTCTAAAGCCCGAGCCTTGGCTACTATCGCATGTATCTTGCCGTACTTCTTGAAGCAACTGACAAGGATATGCCGAGAATCGTCAGTCACAGGTGCGTTTTAGGCGAGGTGAGATTACGCCACACACCTCAAAGCCGCCGAGGCCAGGCCTGACAATGCTAACGCTGGGGCTTCGAACCGACGAATCCGGAAGACGAGATAAGCTGCAAGTGACGAAGGTGACGAGAAATAGAAGCTCGATCAGTAAAAGCTGTCCAGGTAACAGAATCCCTCCTCCCCCAACTTGAACGCGCCGAAACTCACAGGTGAATATCAAGTCCATATAAAGCTTCCACCTGGATAGCTTCAAACTCCGACTCTGCATCGTCAGCTTCTCCAGCCCTTCCTCAGCCTCATCCACACCAACAGTGAGGTCCACGTTATTTGGCCCACCCTGGGGCGCTAAACTCGCGGCGGCGTCCTTTGACTTGCCGCTTCCAACCTTCCCTGCCCCTCGTCCCACGGTTCTGGGGTCCAATTCCACATCGTATATCCGGTTGTTCAAGTCGGTTCGCAGCGCTTGGACGGCTGCTAAATCGGTCTCCACTTCCACAAGCCCAGCTAACGTGAGGACGAACCACAGCGTAGTGGCGACTCGATCGGCTCTGTGTCCGACCGAACGTGGTAAAAGCCCCAAGGTGAAGAAGGTGTGCACGTCGGAGGCGAGTGAACAGAACATGTCTGACGTAAGAAAGTGATAAGCCGGGGAAATTTCAGCGGGTGCAACCAGGTTTGGGTGCGGAGGTTTTGGGCGCCACCGGGGGTGGGAGGGTCACATACCTATCAGAAGAGGCGGTGAAGCGTGGATGAATCGATGTAAGAGGGAGCGTTTAGGGCGATGCTTGGAGGGTATTGAGTCAGAGAAGGATGAGGTGGTGAACGGTACTGATGATGGGTTGGTTATTTCGATCAAGGGGGTGAGCCAATTGCCCAGGATAAGGCATTTTCTGGAGATGACAGGAAGTGTGCCTTTCAGTTCAGTCGTGGAGAGTGTTGATGTCACATCGGTATAGCTTACCGAGTTAATGCGAAGCCGGATGCTGTCGATTTGAGACGCTTGTTGAACTCGGCACCGTATTTCTGCGGAATCACTTTCAAGTGGAACCACAGGTAAACCCGTATGCTGTATTGTATTAGTTTCTGAAATGAAGGATCGTTTGATGAGTGATTGGTGCCGTTGAGCGTGGTTTCGCGAGATTAATAGCGTCGCTACTCACAAAGGCCTTGTCCCGCCCATCGCTTGTGAGCAGAATATCCCTCCAAACCTCCCGCTTTAAAACTCGAGGCGGTTCTTTCGCAGCCGGAAACGGTCTCGCTTGCAGCCCAGACGCGGCAAGAGTCCCGGATTTCTCTGCTGTTGGACGGACGGTACTCGACGATGCAGTCTGCGTAACAGGTATCCGCCTCGGTGCCGAACTACTGGTAATCCCGCTTTTTCCATCGTCATACGCCCTGTCAGACTCGGCCATAGACATCCTCCTAGACGATTGAGCGCTGAAGTCGTGGTGATCCCAATACTGGCTCTCGGTGAGCGAGGGGGCGACAACGCTTCTTCGGATTGGTGGAAGCTCAGAACCCGGGTTGATGATGCGAAAAGACGACGTCGAGGCTGCTCCATAAGAGTGAAAAGACTCGGAGATATCTTCTGCCATTTTTGTCGATAGGTAGTGAATGCGAGGGTGGTAAAGGAGAGTCGAGGGAAATGCGGGTAGTGGTGTGTTTACACTCCTCGCGAAAGTGGAAGAGAACAAGATTTGTGTTTCGACCGAGCGGCGACTCGAATTCTCCGTCTCAACCCCCACCTTCCCTCCCAAGCAGACTTGGACACACCAACAATAAGCAGGGGACGGGAGCATCCAGCAGCATGACCTCAAGAGTACGTTCACCGATGCGGGTGGTGTCACCCCTCCAACCATCAAATGCTCCTACACCCACACGACCCAAGTCAGTCCCGGATACATCTTTCCTGAATTCCCGGTGGACCTCACGTGCAAGACGGACAGATTCGACGTAGAGTTGCTTAAGAGCTACATGAAGAAGCTCATATCCACGACCCTCGAGAAGGAACGGTGGGACTCGAAGGACAAGGACAAGCAACGAGCGTGGTGCAAGGAGATCAGCGAGCGGGTCAAAGGGAGGATGCTGGGTGCGCCGCATCTCATCCCTACTGTATTTCACAGCTAAAGGCCAACACATGGTGTCTTTACCTCAGAGATACAACCCAAAGGATTCAAGTTCATTGTGACAACGATTATCAACGAGAACCTAGGTCAAGGTGGACGTGCAGATATGGCCTCCCACTGGGAAGACTGCGACACGGTCGCTCAGGAGATGTGGGCTAACGTATGTTGTGCTCGCATGCATGCGAAGATGGAATATTGTGCTGATACAGCTGGTGTTTTCAGGATTCGTTAATATGTATTTGCCTAGCGTTCGCAATTCAAACGACCTAAGCATCTGCATGGTCACCTTGCGATCTTTGCATGCCACGTCCCAAATAAACAGCAAAGAAATTCTGATTTGAAGCGAACGGATCATAAGCCCACTCCTCATGTAGCTGGGAAGTCGTAGGGAACGCCCAGCAGCACCATTGTACCTCCACGAAAGGTCCAAAGACCTGAATACAATCGAATACATACCAATCACTTGAATGAGAATCCGTCAGAAATTGAGACCATCCAATAGAAAGCCAGATCGCATCGTAGCCTGCTGGGGTCGAAGGTGGCGTGGGTGTGGCAACAGCCGTGAAAAACAAACCGGAAGTCTTTCGCGCCCCGCACTTTGGCATCCTCGCAACCACCACCTGCTCCATACCCCCGTGAGTTCAAGCTGTTCCTAAAGGCTTTGTCGACTCACATACCATCTAGGCTTAATACAGCTCTCCGCCCCTCGGTATGACGCACATGAAAACGATGACGGTCCTCGACATGTACACGAACTCTCCGTCCGCCGGTGCAGAAAATTACATTTGCAAGCTTCCCGTAGAACTGCTCATCCAAATATTCCTATCGGCTTACCTCACCACCGATCAACATATTCGGTTTCAGCTGCCGTTCAACCTCCTCTCAGTCACGTCACTCTGGCGCAAAATAGTCCTCAGGGAACCCCGACTTTGGACCTATACATTCTACGGGAACCGTTGGTTTGGGCCTCAAACCGCCGTACCAGTCAAAACTATCTCGTTACAGCTGATACGTTCGAGGAACCTAATGCTGGAGATTGCGATTGATTTGAAGTGGTGGTGTCCCGACGACGAGGTCGTCGACCAATTGATCGACGTCTTACTGCAGCACAGAAACCGATGGGTCGCGCTCTCTCTCCACACCAATCTAAAGGATGGAATGATGGAGCGCATTTTACGGAGAATCCCAGAACGGTTTCCCGAGCTCCGCGAGCTGGTCCTTCAATGCGGGTCCAAAGTCAACGGGTGGACTTACACTCGGCTCCACAAGCGTTTGCTGTGCCCAAAGCTACAAGTTCTTCGACTTCGGGGTACTGCTCTTTGCAGCTCCGATTTGACGAATTCAGTATTGCCGTCACTGTCCTCTATTTCTCTCGCCGATATTCAGCTTGGATGGGATGACTGGCATGCAGTGTTGCATCACGGATCGAAACTCGTAGAGCTTGAACTTCGGAACGCCGTGATTGTCATAGGTAGACCAGGCGTCTTAGGTACGACTCCCGTTTCCCTGCCTCGCTTGCAGCGACTCGCTCTGCAGTTGTGTCATTGCAACTACGCCATAACCGAAACGGTCCTCGAGCTGGATGCCATGATCCCGACTTTCATCGCTCCTAGGCTGCACTCCTTACTCATCAATGTGCGCTGTACGGGTACGACTATTCCGCTAGAGTTTACCTGGGACGAAGCAATGCCAGGGCTGAAGACCTTGGTCATCCTCAACCAAGGAGGCACTGACGCCATTCGCAGCATTTTCCAGCGCTGTCCTCACATCAGTCATGTCAACGTATGTAACGATCGCATCGAAGGACACCCTACTGCGAGGAAAGTCCTCGAGTCTCTCGTCGATCCATGTACTGGGCCGTTGCTGGACCGACTCGATACACTGACGCTTACGATGACGATACCGAGTTACGAAGGATGGGAGAAATTCTTTCCCGGGAAAAAGGTTCAGGTATACATCAACTCTCTGTTCGAAATTGCCACGAGGAAAAGGATGGACAGAAAGAGCTTACAAGATCGAGAGGTGGCCATTGACAACCTAAAAGCTGTGGTCCCCTTAGGGATTTGCCGCGCCTCTAGAGACGATACCTGGTTTAGCAACAGGTGGAGGTTTGGAGGGGATAGTTAACATAGCCAAAGTACTAGCGCTCTGCCGCGCTGGTCGAGCGGGCGACGCACCTCGAAAAACTTGTCTTCCTTATTCTAATCCAAAAATAAACCAAGTGCTCACAGAGATATGGGATTTGGAGGCCTTCGCCGCTCTGGCGCATTCCGATTGAGGTGCATAAGTGAAACGCAAGAGCCGAAGGATACAGAAACGCAAAAAGGGATCGTCTGCAGAGTATTAACCCCCCCCCCCTCCTTATTAATTACTATATCACGCCAGCCCTGACGGGTACAATCGCAAATTGACGGGTTGCTCTAAGGTACAGAAGCTGATACCATCCAACGGAACGGAATAGTATCATAACATGTTCCGATCGGGGGGAGGGGGTGGCGTACGCGTGGTAATGCTGCTTCGGATGATAAACCGGAAGTCTTTCGCGCAACTCACCTAAGTGTACTTTCGTCTACCACCCCTTCCATAGTACCGCACCTTCCTTCAACTAAGCTTTCAAAAAGCTCTGCCAACCTACTTACCCTCTTGACCTAATTTTCCGCCTCCCGGTTATGATGCACACGAATATGATGGCGATCCTTGACACGAATCCCCCACCCGCCGCTGAAGAAAACTACATTCGCAAGCTTCCCGTAGAACTGCTCATCCAAATTTTCCTATCGGCATATCTCACCACCGATCAACATATCCGGTTTCAGGTGCCGTTCAAACTCCTCTCAGTCACGTCAGTCTGGCGCAAAATAGCCCTTAGGGAACCCCAACTCTGGACCTATACGTTCTACAGGAATCGTTGGCTTGGGCGCAAAACAGCTTCGTCGGTCAAAGCTATCTCGTTCAAGCTGGTACACTCCAAAGACCGTCCGCTGGAAATCGCCATTGATTTGGGCTCGCGTCCCGTTACGGAGATGATGGGCGAATTGATCAAGATGCTGCTGCAACATCGAAATCGATGGGTCGCGCTCTCTCTCTACGCGGACTACGACTACGGACTGATGGGACACGTTCTGTAGAAGCTCCCGGAGGAGTTTCCCGAGCTCCGCGAATTCGCCACCCAATGCAGGTCCAACGAAGACCGCTGGCTATGCTCTTGATTCCTCAAGTGTTTGACGTGCCCAAAGCTGCAAGCTCTCCGATTTCAAGAAGTTTCTCTGCAGTGCTCGTATTTGATAGCTTCGGTATTGCCTTCGCTGTCCTCTGTTTTCCTCGCAAACATGCAGCTCGAATGGGAAGATTGGAGCGCGATACTGCATCATGGATCGAAACTCGTTGAACTCGAACTTCGGGACGTGTTGTTTATGAGAGGTAGAGGGGAGGTCGTAAGTGGTACGGTTCCCGTTCTATACCTCACTTGCAGCGACTCTCCTTGCTGTTGGCATCTTGCGGCAATGCGACCCCGAACACCACACTTGTATTGGATGGTATCATGGCGACTTTCGTCGCGCCGATACTGCACACTCTACTCATCAACGCGAACAATACGGGGATCACTCTTCCGTCAAGGCCTACTTGGGACAAGGCAATGCCGAGACTGAAGACTGTGGTCATCCGCAGTCAAGGAAACAGCAACGCTATTGATAACCTTTTCCAGCGCTGTCCCCACATCAGTCACGTTCATGTCTGTGATCACCGCACTGGAGAACACGCTTCCGCGATTGAAGTTCTGGAACATCTCGCCGATCCATCTACGGGCCTATTGCTGGACTGACTAAACACTTTGACGCTTACGATGATTATACCGACGTACGAAGGATGGAAGAAAGTCCTTTTTGGAGAGAAGCTTCAAATATACATCAACTCTATGTTCGAAACCGTCATGAGGAAAAGGATGGACACGAAGGGTTTACAGGAGCGCGAGGAGGCCATCGGAAACGTACAAGGTATGGTCGCGTTAGAGATTCGGCCGGCCTCTAGAGACATTGCTTGGTTCAGCAATAGATGGGAGTTCTAAGGAGATAATTAGGATAATCAAGGTATCATGACTTCCTGCTAAACCGGTATTACGCCTTAAGAATTGCTGTCTTGCCCTTCTGATCGCGAAATAAACCAAGTTCTTGCAACGCGTGTGGTTACATTTCGCCGCTCTGACGTATCCCAATCAAGATGCAGAAGTGAAATGCCAAACTGAAGAACACAGGTACGCAAAGAAAAAGGTCCCCTATGACGCCTGCCTTGACGGGGACAACCGCAAGTTGACGGATCGCTTCAAGGCAGCTAATCCAGCTCTCTCCCCCCCCCAATACTCCAGCATCCTTTCCTCCGCTTCTAGGGTCGTCAGTGACTTTGCCCGGATGCCAGTTGATTCGTCCCTCATCTTCTCATAACCAGCTATGTAGGAAGATCAGCTGCAGCACTTAATCGAAATAAATTTGGCCATCTACTGAGTTCCTCTAAGATATACCCGGCTTCGGGGTCAAGCAGCTTTTCGCTGCTGGCTGAGGTTTCGAGTACTTCCGCCTTCCATTTGCTGCGAATTGTCTCGTCCTTTTACTCAGTCCACCATGAAGGTTTGGATCGTATGTGATACGATATAGCCTGGAGCTTGAAATCCTGAAGCTACAGTGCATGATTAAAGGGAGCTCAAGGGGTAACGTACGGACGCCTGATCTGTCCTCCGCGCCCGGCTTACCATTAACGCGTCCTGGGCGATTGATTCGGGCTTCGCCCATGGCACAACAAAATCTTCCGCCATTGTAACGCAATGGAGGAGTAGAAAGAAATAAGCAAGGGCTTACTCGAGTGGCGTGAATAAAAGTAACGGCTTCTCGGGGTCAGGTGTGCCGAACGGGCTTCACAGCCGTTGTGTCGTTTGGGACCGGTTAGATGCGTATGGCACTTTCACTGGCTCGGAACCAGCAAGCTGTCAATAGTGAGCACTGAGCGACGAGTGGGCTGTAATCAAGCCGAAGGCTTCTAAGGTTCGTGCCCCCCAGTACTATGCATGCATACCCTTACATTGTTCCATCCATAACAACCAAACAGTACAAAGCCATTTGAATTAATCCCCGTGCTTTAATGTTCGCAGAGGTTGAACTCGGCATTAAAGTAGCCTTCATCGTGAGTCTCAACGAACATCGTCCTCTCATCCATCAATTCCAGTCGATATTTCTTAGCCTCCTCCAATGTCATCAGATTAGGAACCTGCTGTGCGATCTCTCTTCTAATCTCCGCCGGTAACTTTCTGAGAGGCGAATTCTCTGGCGCTCGTTGCATGGCGAGTTCGTACCACTCGGCTTGTTGAGGCGGGATGTCTGTGGTGCTGACCCTAGGGCGCTCCGGATCGAGGAGGAAGAGAGCCAGAATCTTGCGGTGCCCCGGTTTGGTTTCGTCTTCAAGTCGGAATGGGGCGACTTTGTGCTGGTAGGTGTTTGGGAAGGCGAGACATCTACCTGCTGGAGTGGGAGTTGCACCGCCGATTTGGTTCGCTGGTCCATCGCTGTTGGATAAGATGGAAGTTTATTATTCAACCGGAAGTTCTCCAAGATCCGGGCTCAATAAAATACTAACCGTTCCAGTCCCCATACCCTTTGGACCCCGATAACGTCATCTTGGTGATATGAAAGGCCATCTGCGGTAACGACGGTGCGGAACTGAAGCGAGCTCTCGGTGATATTCTCGGAATCATAATAGTAAATGCCTGACGCAACAATTCTCTCGTTGATCATTCCTTCGACGTGCCACGAACCGCCGGGATAGATGGGTTTCTCGGGTGTCTGAAACAGGATCAGTTCATTAAGCGGATTGTGTCAAACCGGCGTTCCTTCGCTTACTAGGTGAATATTGGCTAATTTAACAATTATTTGCACGTCTTCACCTTGGATCGTGTAATTTTTAGGTCTGGTCGAGATGTCTCTGGTGTAGCCGCTTTTAGGAACCGTGGGCTGAGAGATAGGTGTCGTCCATTTCCAGCTGTCGAACCGAGTCCGGTAGTCCCTATCGGTTTCGTCAGGTAGTTGCTCGGGTTTTTCATCACCAAGATAATAATATCCGCCTTTGATGCGAAGGTTCCACGACTCGTCGTAGCAAACCATATCGGTTAAGACGCGATCGAAGAGGAAGGAGAATCGAGCGACCAGTGCCTCGATGACAGAATAGAGTTCCGTATGCGATGGGTGGAGGTTATTGATATAAGAGACAGTTTTGGAAGAGCTTCCGTCTTCCGCGATTTCAAAATCCGTTGGTAGCCAGGCGAACTTCTCGGACAAGGACCACTTTTCATGCGAAGTGACATCTGAATTTGGCACGACGACGAGTTGAGAATCCACTGCTTTACGGTCTTCGCGTCTTATCTCTTTGGGATACCCGAGAGTTCTTCCGTATACAATTGGGTAGAGTGAGGGGTGGACGAGGTCGAGAACCTGTCCATCGGATCGAGGGTGCCAGTCCTTCTGGTCTTCTGGAACATCCTCGAGAACCTTGACGGCTGCTTTCAGCCTTTCGAGTAAGTCTTGCGAAATGAGACTGTCAGACTCGTAAATACGATTGAAACAGGATTGCTAAAAGTGACGTCCGTCAGTGCGAGGAACGCTTCTAAGGCCGTCGGTGACTTTGCCTGGATGCCAGTTACGTCGTCCCTCATTCTCTCGTAACCGGCTATCTGTCGGGATTAATTTAGCACGCTTTCAGTTGCTATATCGACGACTTACCAAGCTCATCAAGGATATAATCGACTTCGGGCCCAAGCAATTTCTCGCCGCTCACGGGGGTTTGAAGTGCCTCCGCCTTCCATTTGTTGCGAATTGTCTCGTCCTTGTACTTGGTCCACCAGGATGGCTTGGATCGTATATGGTACGACATGGCTTGTAGCTCGAGATCTCGAATCTAGATTGCATAATCGTCAGGGACCCAGAAGGGCTTGCGTCGATTTAGGCCCCGCGACTGACGGTCAAAGGTGTCTGGGCGGTCCATTCGGCGTCACCCCATGGTCCGCAAAAGTGTTTTTTGATCATTGCAATGTATGTTGAGACGAGGGTGCACCAGGCAAGAGCTTGCTGGAGAGGTTGTGAGAGGCTAAGTCCGCAGAACGCGACCTTTGTACTGGTGCACGGACGGCTTTTAAACAGCTCCGTCCAAAATGGTTCGGACAAACCTTTGTGACTCAGTTCGAACTTGTTTGACTATTAAATCATCTGCAGACGTGTGAGACATGATTTCAAACTTCAAACGGGCGACACCATGCCGTTCGTATATGTTTACTCGAGTTGCTCGCCATGCCGTTTCTGATACATTTGCTCGAGTTTGTTGAAGAGAATGTTTCCTGCTTCGCCCCAGCGCACCTCACTGGGCCCGCTGACGCCTCCGCTTCGGCGCGGGCCATTTGGCTATGTCTTCTATATAATACCTAGCCTACTCTGCTCTGCCGAGCTGGTGATGCATGTCATGAAGCCTGTCTTCTCCATTCTGATCGAGAAATAGCCAAGTGTTTGCAATGCACGTGGTAATGGGATAAGGATTCGCCGCTCTGGCGCGTTCCGATCGGCATGCATAAGTTAAATGCAAAACTGAAGAACACAGATACGCAAAGAAGAGATCGTCCGCGAACATCAACCTCCCGCTATCGCGACTACCCTGACGGGGACAACCGCAAGTTGACGGATCGCTTTAGGGCAGCCAATCCAGCCATCTCCCTCTTTTCGCGCTCCAGCCTTATCTCCTCCTTCTCGCTCGATGATTCCTTGGTTCGAGGGGCAGCGCTCTTCGATAGGAACGGCATCCCATCTTCGAAGCGTCGGATCTGCCCTTTAAGAACGAAGCCATGAAGCAGGCGGTTGAAAGGTTTGGTGACGAGTTGGACATCCGACTCTGTCCCATGCAACGTTGGTCGAAGTGATGCGAGGACAGGTACACTTTCCGGGGAGGACGAAGATTCGAATTTTCTGTCAATCATCCCCCTTCTGGCGAGCGTGTCGTGCGAGAGCTGCGAATACCAGGCCATATCATCCCTCTTCCACCGAAGCACCTCGTTTGCTTGACGTTCTAACCATTTGATCACGTGAGTCTTGCCCTTGCTATGAGCTGCCATGTAGACTTTGCGGAACATCGTCCACGAGACGGCTACCGGCGGGCTCCAAACAGGTCCGTCACCATACCGCAACTGATTGCGAAGCTCAGCGTCAACCTCCCTGTCGTGATTGAGAGCGACCCTGAGGTAGTGTTGAGCGAGTATTAGGGACTCGTTCAAGGAACACCAGCGAATTAGCTCCTGGTATGTCCGAGAATTTGGTCGGCAAGGTCGTGACGCGAGCACGCTGGGGGACAGGGAGGAAGTTTCCGACGGGTGAAGATGGTCGTGGAAGATGGGCGCATCATCTTCCTCCTCGTCGAAGCCTTGTTCGTTGGTCGTTGGGGTTGGAGAAGATGGAAGTGGGAGGGGAGCTGTGAGAACCTCGAACGCGGTGATCATCTTCGCAACTTCTCCAATTTGGCCATAGGCGATTATGATGTTGTTAAGGATCGAGGTGGTGATGTGTGGGAAGATGGGTGGTGCTTGTCCAGCGGCTACTGCTTGCTCAGCTATTCTTTCCACCCGTTCAAGGAACTCTGGTGGATGCTTGTCCGGGTTGGCAATGTCGAACCCGAAACCCAGCTTCAACGCTCTCTCCATTCCTTCCAGGTCCTCCATCAGTCGGTACATGGGGATCATCGCCGCGAACACGGCGGTTGTGTACCCCAAGTTCGCGTCTTTCATCTTCTCCAATAGACTCGTAAACGCACGAGTGAGATCCGTCCTCCGGGCTGGCTCAAAAGAATTCCGAATGGGTAGCGTGGCATGAAGAGCGATAGCCTTGCAAGCATAGTCGAATGTTTCGGCTGGCGGCGGTTTCTTCATCGTCAACTCCATCTCATCGAGCAACTTCCTTGCGCCACGATAATGGCCAGCCATGGCGTAGTGCTCCATCACGTAGTTGTAGTCTTCCACTTCCACCTGGTAACCAGCCACCTTCATCGCGTCCAACACGGCCAGAAGTCTTTCCTCCAAGGGATGAAGGTTCGTTGAGGGTAGTCTTTCACTTTGCCGGATTTGCTCCGCCACCCGTTGCTTGAAGGTGTAAGGTGGGAGGGTACATCGCCGTAATACGCCTCGGTACAGGTTGAGCGGCAGTCGGTCTCGTGAGACGTGGTCCAATTCGCGGTAGCGTTCCCAAACGATATCTGGAGTGTACTCCGAAGCCGACAACGTGCCGAGCAGTTCGTTGACCTTGACTGCATCCGTGGGTGGTGGCGGTATTCGACCGTACGGCGCGAAGAAGTCTTTCGGGAGAGCACGGGGTTCAGAGGTGGCAATGTTTTTCTCAGTAGACGCCTGGAATTTGGAGGGCTTCGTTGACGTCTCAGCCAATGCTGGACCTGTTGAAGATGATGCAACACTGAACTCGTCTACTGCTAGTGATGGTTCGTAAATTAGCTGGCGTTCAAATGAAAGTTGTAGATGCTCTACTTGCCATAGGAAGGGGCCAGCGCCGCGGAGAAGGAACGGAGACCTGACGTGTTATTAGAGCATAGAGCCTTGCCGGGTCTAATACTATCGTTGACGTGACTTAGGAGCGGTCGGATGCATTTGCTGGCTTGCATCACCAGCTTTTGGATGTAGGATTGGTTCGAATTGAAATTTCTGCAATTCTCGTTCTCACGTTCAGCCACACCGCCGAGAGCACTCGCCAAAAAGCACCGCTTAAGCCAGATGCGATTATGATATAGATGACAATAAGTAAAGCTATACTAGGTTACCTAGCTCATCGTACCGACTTTCCCCAAGTCGGATCCCAGAGCTCCTTTCAGCGAGACGGACGTTATAATTCAGCATGGCCTGAATCCCGTCAACGACGCCTGCATCATCAAGTTCTCTCGATGACGCGTGCTGGAGTTTCTTCTGCCTTTCCTCTTCTCTTCGAAGTAGTTGTGCAACGAAGCCTCCAGCTTGGGCCTTTTCGGGCTTGGTTAGTTGCCTCCCAGTCGAAATCGCCTCATATGCATAAGCGGGTAATTGGGGATTCCAAGGAAGCGGTTTCCGGTCCTTACTCAAATGCTTTGAACGATAATGAGCGATTTGAGTGATGTTGCGAGTGACCTTGTGAGGGATGCCGCCGTTTGTGGCTGAACCGACCAGAAACTCAAGAGTTTGGTCCACTGTCGTAATGATTGAAACGAATCAAAAAATCGTGCGACATGGCCAAGGTTACCCCAAGACAAACTCACTGTCATCGTTCCATTGGCGCATCCATGGTTCTATTTCTTGCCGTTGTTGCTCCGAAGCAGCGGGGTAGACTTTGAATTTAGAGGCCGCTTCCCCAAATAGAGGCCGGTAAAGTTTCCTTAAAGTCGTACGAGCGGTGGAATGGTGCAAGACCGCAGCCGACGATGCTCGTAATATGGAACGATACAACGATTTGAAGTGGTGTGGTAATGCAGCGGTCATGGACGCATGGCCAGCTGGGTGGATTGTCGAAAGGATTCGGAGGAAAGCGGTCACAAGACGGAGCTGTGTGAAAACTCGGTTGGGGCGCTGACCGAGCCCCGGGTGGATTTAGTCGGTGGGCTTACTCCTCTCTATACCCCATGACTCCCTCCACATCCACATCTGCACCATAAGAAACGGCCTTCCCTTGCATACACGTCCGATACTTTGCTATCTATCATCTCTTTCCTGTCGTCGTAATGTGGCCGTCCCTTACTACATTCTCACGGTCAAACCTTGTGTTGGCCCCGCTACCACGCACTGTTCTTCGTCTTCCTTCAAGAAGATGGATGAGTGTAAGGCCAGAGGAGAAGAGCAGTGCACTGCCCATATGTGAGATAGGAACTTTCTGCTGCAGTATTCTAACCTAACAACCACCTGTTTCTACTAGCTCGTAAAAAAGTGACCCTGCAGAGATTGCACGCTTTAGCAGAGGAACGCATACCTATCACTGTGATTACAGCATACGACTATCCGACAGGCCTCCGCTCGGAGAAGAACGATATTGACATATGTTTAGTCGGGGATAGTCTGGCGCAGGTTGCGCTCGGCTACGACTCCACCACACGCCTGACATTGGACGAGATGATCCATCATTGCAAGGCCGTTTCAAGAGGTGCCAAGACTCCTTTCTTGGTTGCAGATATGCCTTTTGGAACGTACCTTGGTGGCGTCGATGCCACGGTCCGTAACGCCGTCCGATTGGTTCAGGAAGGCGGCGTCGAAGCAGTCAAGATGGAAGGAGGTCCGGAAATCGCAGATATCATTGCCCGCTTGACATCACTTGGAATTCCCGTCATGTCCCACGTTGGTCTCCTACCTCAAAGACACACCGCTTTATCCGGGTACCGAGTCCAAGGCCGAGACGCTTTGACTGCCTATTCCGTCTTCAAATCCGCCAAGGTCTTGCAGGACGCGGGAGCTTTTGCGATTGTCCTCGAGGCGATCCCGCACCAACTGGCCGGGTTCATTACTCAAGCACTGCGGATACCCACTATCGGGATAGGAGCAGGTCCGTCCTGTTCGGGTCAAGTCCTCGTGCACGACGATGCAGTAGGAGTGTGGAGCGGCCACAAGGCAAAATTCGTACGCCGTTTCGCAGAAGTGGGCAAGGGGGCCGGAGAAGGTGTCGCGTCGTACGCGGCTGCCGTTCGGAGCGGTCAGTTCCCGGATGTTGTTGGAGAGTCATATGGAATGGACGCTGGGCAATGGCAGGAGTTTCAAAAATTAGTGGAGTCGGCCGGAATGACACCGGATGCTTCTTGAGTGAGCGAGTGAGTAGTAGTAGCAAGTCTTTATCCAGATAGTCTGCGTCTTAAGGATGGGACCTTGCTAATTTAGGCCCCCGAGATTAATGCCATTATTCCATAAGCGGAACCGTGCGAAGTCCGTGGCTTCGTGTGCGGTATCTGTGATACCGGCCACACGCCGCGATACACAACGTCAGAATCAGACCCCTTTCCTCGTGGGCGATCTATATCTAGTCATCGTCCTTGACTTGCTCTCGGTTGTCACAGAGGGCCCCCGACGACGTACGAACGCTTGCCGATCCCCAACCGATTTTCCTCGTGAATAACCCCCGCGTAAGTTCGCTTTGTCAACGTTGCTTACGGATTACGCATGCCCCAGTGCTCAAGCCGGATCCTCCACTTCGTAGTGTCGGTGAAGTAAAGCAATGGCCGCCACACCTTCAAATGACAGTGCTAGCGAGGTTCAGGACCACACACCTACACCTCATCTCACTTGGAGTACCTCCTTCTCAGACGACGACTCAGCTCGAACAATGGACGCGCACGTCCCAGCGTTCGTAAGCATCTTTCAGGATGCCGCCAAGTACGGAGACATCCTTAGCGAAGAACCAGAAGAATTATCATACACCTCCAGCGAAACTAGCAGCATAAGCAGCCACACGAGGAGCAGCGAGGATGGTGGTGGAGAGTCGGACTCGCTGGCTCCAAGTGGGAGAGTCACCCCAACCACCGCCGAGGGAGACCAACAGCAACAACAGCATCCCTTGAGTCCAACTCCGGAGAAGATAGACAAAATGATGAGTAAATTGATGCTCAACGAGCAGTTCAAGGCCAGCACAGCCCGCCTCGTCGGTCTTTCCGTCAACAGCTTCACTCAGCAAGGCTCGTCCGGCGGAATGAATTTCGCAACCTCGGATGCAGCTTCCGACACCTCCGCATCTTCCGGAGACTCCGACGAGTTGAACGACCGAGTTATTCCACTACTTGTTGGCGAGTTTGGAGTACTTGCAGAGGACGGCGAGGAAGAACGACTCTTATTCGAATCCGATGGAGCCTACTTCCAGGACGTGGCGATCCTCGGCGTCATCCACCTCACGACGCACAGGATCACCTTCCACGCTTCCCTGTTGTCAACCCGACCTGACCTCCTGTCTCATTCCCAAGTCATCAAATCTGGGCCCGTCCTCGTACACCGTTCCGGTATGTCAGCCGGGGTCCTCTTGATTTCGAAGCCGCGTTATTTATGAAACGTTTGATCTGAGACAGGACTCCACCGGAAGCGACGTCTGTGGATGGAGTTGTACCACGACATGCTTTGCACTTTCCCTGATTCCACAGATGAAGGACGGGTTCGACCCCTATTTGCCATGCTTCGTATGTCGACTGGGTTATGAGGGTCTTGACAAGCTCTCCGCTGACTCGGCTTGCTTAGTGAGTAACGTCAAGGAAGTCAAGCCCTTGGATCCCGCGAGCCCAAAGAGCGTGAAGGTCGTCTTCCGCACCAAGTGGGGAACCAAAAACGGACACGTAGAATACGATACCCATGAGAGTGCTGCTAGCTGGAGACGAGAACTGACGAGTACGTGTTCGACTTTCCTGACGATCCGACGTGGGCGGAAGATCTGAGCGTTCCCCCGCAGCCGCCCTGCACAACCTTCGGCAGAGCCGAAACACCCTCTTCAAAGATGAGGACTCCGGAGAAGGTAGCCAATCTGGAGTCAGGATTTCGATTCCATTGCACCGGGTCGAATCGTTCGAAAGCCGCACTTGGGGCAACTTCGCCAACGTCGTCACGTTTAGCCTCACGGCTCCCGGTGGAACTAGCGAAAGTTCATCAATCGCCGACGTCCAATACACCAGCCAGCCGTCTGAGCCGAACGAGACCATCAGGGATCTGAAGGACCGAGGATACCGCGCTGAAAGTCATCGCAATAGCATCACCGTCACGGTAATCCAAGGATTCAATGCGGACAAGCTGAGGGACGACATCAAAGAGGCAAAAGAAAGAAGAGTCAAGACGCCGGCCACGCTGGACAGCTCGGATCAGGTCGTCGTTGATTTTGGGGAGTTAGCCATCATGAATATGGAGGAAGCCAAGCCTGAAACGGGAGCCCAGCAGGGTTCCGAGTCTCGCGATCCTGCGGAGGTTGCGAGGCGGAAGTTTGCCCTTCCCGAGGGTGATGATCTCTGGCGTAAGTTCTGTTTCAACGCCGAGATAACGAGCTCATTGCCGACTTGCATTCGGTTCTTCGCGCTGGTATTCAGATGCCCGTGCTGCGGTCGGTCGATTCACAATCTCGGTTGGGTACATCGTCGTCACCCCGCGATTCGTCTGTACGTCACCTAACCAAACCAAAGAACTTCTCTCCACTCATCTCTTCTTGCGCTCTAGGCTTCTGGTCAAAGGGCTTTATCTCAGACACCCAGTTGCGCTTCCATGTCCACGACATCAATAGCGCCCATCAGCCCGAGGAGAAGCGGAAGTGCGACGGCGTATTCCACCGCATGGTCCTCGAGATAAAAGGGCACAAGGACATCATGTTCACGTTCCGATCTGAAGAGCTCCGCGACGATGCCATGAAGCGAATCAACGCCGCTGCTAAGGAGGCGAAGGCGAAAATGGCTTCCAAACGAGCGTCTCTCTCTCCGGTCCCGGATTCAGTAGCCACGCTAGTGGCATCGTCTGCAATGGCTGCGACAGCCCCGCTGGCGTCTTCGCCCCAACCAGCAACTCCGACCTCATCTACGGCCCCCTCCGCCACCGAGCAACTCGCCTCGGTGTCCCGCATCCTCGAACGCAGCGCAACGCGCATCATTCCTACGGAATTGCTCGCTCACCTCCCTCGTCCGATCAACATTCCAGCGGACAAGCAATTACACGTTCAAAAGCAGCATTTCGTTTGCCTTACCATCGGATCGCGTGGCGACATTCAGCCGTATATTGCTTTGTGCCTCGGCTTGAAGAAAGAGGGCCACGAGGTGACCATTGTGACTCATGAGGAATACAAGGCCTGGGTCGAAGGATTCGGTATCCAGCATCGCACGGCAGGTGGTGATCCGGGCGCGTTGATGAAGCTAAGGTAAGTGAATTGCGCCTACTGCAGCTAGTCCAGGGTCTTTGCTGACGGATTAACCTTTAACTAACAGCGTTGAACACAAGGTACGGGAGGATCGATTATATCCCGAAATGGGCACATCCGATTTCCAATTCGCGCCCTGGTCACGTCCTCGATCACTTTACTGACTGCTCGGCACGATGCTCGCACTTTTAGATGTTCTCTCCGCAATTCTTTAAAGAGAGTTTAGGTAACGTGAGTATTGGGAGAGCAGAGCCCTGACCAGTCAAATTTGTGGCTTGCTGACATATTTCATTATTGGGCCCTTTGGGCTGGCATCGCGCCTCTACTCGACTTTTCACGGGCTTCACTTTCACTTTACCTCGCTTTCCCCCGTGGCATTTCCGCTTCGGTGATGGAATTCTGACCCCGGTGTAATTAGTTCAGGAAATGGCTGGATGAGCGTGAGTAGACGGGTCAAGCCTCAACGCGGAGATAACTCTTGGTGGTACTAACCTCTTAATCGTTACCACTATCTAGTCCTCGTAGACTCGTATGACCAAGTCAAAGCTGCCGGCGCAACGGTCCTCATCGAAAGCCCTTCGGCCATGGCCGGTGTCCACATCGCCGAAGCCCTCAGTAAGTTCGCCCCTGGTACCTCATTTCCCCATGACGCATTTTCCCGTGCTTATGGCACAGTCGCCCCCAGCCCCTCCCTGCTTTTGAAAGGGGGGCAGGCGTGGACGAGTTGAAATGCCGTACCGTTTCTTATTATAACTTCCGAATGAGGGTTGCCCGCAGCCATTCGGGACCTTCTTTCGCTCGGGTGTGCTGACATGGGACCCGGCGAACGCGTTTCGACGCTTGACCTGTTTCAGATATACCCTACTTCCGAGCGTTCACGATGCCCTGGTCTCGAACTGCTGAATACCCTCACGCATTCATTTCACCGCCGGATTTCGTTGCTGGTTCTTTCAACTTCTCGACGTGAGTGTGACTACGGACGCGCACGCGCGCTTCTTTGCAAATCCACGGATGGTTGCTGAAAAAACCCAAACCTTTTATTTTATTTTCCCCCCTTTGCTTTGCTTTATCACGTTCCCGTCTGTTCTGCAACTTGCCGAAACGGATTATGAAATCGCCAGATATGTCCTGTTCGACAACGTGTTCTGGCGGGCAACTGCTCCGCAGATCAACCCGTGGCGGAAGAAGCATCTGGGGCTGCCGAGCACTGATTTGGAGCATCTGGCTCAGACGAAGGTAAGCGGCGACTCCGAAATGCCAAGACTTTTATGAACGTCGCCAAATCTCCTAATATCCGCCCTTTGCTTTTCGCCGATTCGTAGATTCCGTTTTTGTATAATTTCTCGCAGGTGAGTTCCCTTTTCGATCGCAGCGGGGACCCTTCGGCATGGGAATGCCGCGTTTTCCAATCGAGAAATCTAAAGCCTCCTCCTCTCATGTGAGTAGAACGTCGTTCCCAAGCCTCTAGATTGGAGCGACACAACGATTATCACCGGCTAGTACGTGTTATCTTTTATTTGTTATCTACCGGAGTCGAAATTTGGGTATTGATTTTTCATCCGCACATGCTCCTTCCGGTGGTGCAGCTGGTTCTTGGACAACCCAGACTTGGGATGGAAGCCTAGCCAATCTTTGCAGGATTTCATAGCCAAAGCCCGAGCGGATGGTAAACCGTTGGTGTACATCGGGTTTGGCAGCATCGTCGTTGAGAATCCCAAGGCGATGACGCGCAGCATCGTCAAAGCTGTTTTGAAAAGTAAGCTTTTTGTTTCTCGCGGAATGACGATCGGGAAACGAAATTATGACAACATGTCTCTTAACCCACTCTTATCACGTTAATAGGTGATGTTCGGGCTATTCTGAATAAAGGATGGTCCGCTCGGATGGCTTCATCCAATGATAACGAGCCGGAGGTAGAGATTCCGCCAGAGGTGTATGAGGTGAGACATACTTCCCTCCTATCTTAAATTCACGGATGACTGTACATCGCCGCGCACTCTCGACTCTTCGAGGTCTCGTCTTCCGAGAACTCGGGCCATGAGCTCTTGACTCGGAGCGGAACCTGTGAAACTGACTGAATCGCTCTCTCTATTTTCACTCTCTGCTTCGCGGGTTCGCTTGGCTGTATAATTACAGGTCGATAAGATTCCGCACGAGTGAGTTCCCGTTTCTTTTCTCTACCTTATTTACATTTACCGGGCCGAACCCCCGGCCGAACAATAACCCAAAATAACGCCCCGCAAAAAAGAACAACAAAACTGCAAAACCCGAAAAAGAAAAAACACAAAAACGAACAAAAACCCCCAAGGGCCCACGCCAACCTCCCCAAGTCCCCTTTTGAAAAACCGCCAACTTAACAAACGAAAAACGTTCCCCCCTCCCCTTTTTTAAACTCGCCACCCCCTTTTCCCCCACACTACTGGGTTTAACAATAACCGGGCCACCCCCCTTGGAAAAAAACCTTTTTTTTTTCGCTTTGATTACCGCGGCTTATTTTGCACCCACCAACCATACACATGCACATCGCACAGTTGGCTCTTCCCTCAGATTGACGCTGCTCTGCATCATGGCGGTGCTGGTACGACTGGGGCTTCATTGCGAGGTGAGATCGACCTTTACCAAACTCTTCCCCCCCTCTTGCAAAGCCGATATGGCCGATTCGGCGCGTTTGTGGCTGACTACTACATTTCGTTACACCGCGTTGGAAATTCATCACCACTCCACACGCACACACTGCTCGTCTCGCCACCCACAAACCCACACTATATGAAAACACAAAGCTGGAATACCGACTCTAATCAAGCCGTGGTTCGGGGACCAATTCTTCTGGGCTGCGCGGGTTCAAAAACTCGGAGCGGGTTTACGTGTCCCGAGTCTTAGCAGCTCGGATTTGGCCCACGCGTTAACGAAAGCGACATCTGACAGGTGTGTCTCTGTCTCTCTGTCTCCGTCTCCTCTTCTCCTTCTTGCCCCCGCGCTTGGTGCAGTCAAATTGTCGCTCCGACTCTCCTCCTTCGCATGCCGTCAAATTGCCTTGCCCGATTCGGTTTATTCGGGGTCGATGGTGGCAAGGGCTTGCGAGAGGTGTGTTTATGCGTGCCTGGAGGGGGCGCAGCGCCCATTTGGACCCGTTGGCACCAGCCCCCAACTGCAATAATTCGCAATTCGCAATTCGCGTTGCAAAGCACGCGCTCACTCATCCTTCTCGTGCGCCCTTGAGCATGGGACCACATGAACCGTTCTATTTGCACTGAATTCGGAATTTTGCGTGTTTTGACCACTGCTCCTCCTCCTTTATCGAATATAATTTAGGGTTATTCGGGAGAAGGCGCAGGCTGTTGGGGAGAAAGTTCGTTCGGTAAGTGTCAGCCGATAATATCTTTGTGTTTTGACAGTTCGGCGCGGGGGAGGAGGGGTTTAGTTACTGACTTGCCGCATTTGGTAATCGCCTTTTTTGGGTCTTATCGCTTTTTTAACCCGACGAACAGGAAAATGGAGTGGCGACGGCGATCCAATCGCTTTACATGTACCTGCATCGAGCCGGCATCCGGCCAGAGCACAAGCGCAGCAAGTCTTCAGCGACTTCGGCGGTAACCTCTCAGCAGCAGCAGCAGCAGCACCCGCAGGAGAAACAAGTCGGCGGGCGTCAACCGAATGAGTATTCGTTCTTGGAGGTCGCTTGCGACGCAATTACGCCGTCGGCGAAGCACCGTCCTGTGCACGGATTCTCATTCGATAGCAAGTAGGAGTTGGGTTGGTAACGAAGCAGCAGAAATCGCGCGGCCAGATGGGACCGACGGCGACGGCGAGCTTCATGACCACGATAAGAGAGAACAGGGCGCAGAGGTCATCTGAATGAGGGTCGAGATCTGGTAGAACGGAAGCCCGAGTGATTGGCGGAGATTCAAACAAGGATAGCGTATTATGTAATTAGCTTGGTTTTTTCTTTTTGGGTTTTGAATTCCTTTTTGCTTGTGTGTGTGTTTTAATGGTCACTTTCCTAATTGGGGTAAGCGGTTCCTGGAGGGAATGTTCTCACAAGGAGAGCGGTCCCCTCTCCACTCCCATTCCCGTTGGTTGAGTCCCGTGAATGGCTCCTTTCGGATGTCTCCGGAAAGAGGGAAGGGGAAACCTTTTTTTCTATTTGTTTTATGAACGCCGGAAATGCGTCATCCGTACTCTCGTCATCGCTAGGTTCGGGATCTTCGGTCTTTGTTTCCTCTCGCTCTTCTCGCCGTCGGCTTGTCTACCAGCACGACGAAAGGGGGAAAGCAGTGTGTGTGGCAAGGGAAGGGGGGCAAGTTGCTTGGAGACAAGTCATAAATGAACGAACGCCAAAAGAAAGAACGAAAAGTCTCATTTTACTATCGACCGGACAAGTCGAGCCGGAAGGGAAGGGGATCCGGTGGTGCGGAGGACAGAGAGGGGCGGGGAGGGAGGGGAGGGGGTTTGAGTGGAACCTGTTTAACAAACTTTGACAAAGAACCTGACCCCCCCTCTCATGTCGATTGGCAGGAAGCCGTTGGTCTTCCTTCTCTTCTTTCTGGCTTCTTCGTTTGTTTGGTGACCTGAACGGAGATTCAAAATGGGCAAATGCAACCAGGTGGCTAGAACCCTTTGGCTCAGGGTACCGAGCCAGACTGCCGGGTTACTGCTGTCAAGTGTGAGTGGGCCCAAGGGACAACAGATTTTCCTTGTCCTGGTTTCCCCCCCCCGTTCCCCCTTTTCTTGGGTGCGTACCTCTTCCCGTTCCCCTCCCTCTCACCTTTCTCCCTTCCAAGGATGTTTGTGTTGCGATGTCTCTGTGTGTCTGCAAGGAGATCGTCAGGAATGGGATGGACAATGACGCAACGAGGTCTTGGGTGGGTGAACAGCCTCGCTGGCACCCCGCCCAAAGCTTCTCTTCTGCTGGGGCTGGGCGAAGCGGCGCCGTCCTCTGGAGAACGCGACAAAGGAAGCCGAGAGCGTTCATGGGTGGTGTCGACAAGAGAGAGGCGGAATGATAAAAAAGCAAGCTATTCCTAGTTTGGCGAGGGAGAGTGTGCGTGCGTGTCCAAGTCTCGGCTCCTTCGTTCCGTTCACCAGAGAGAGAGAGGAAGAGAAAGCCGCCCTCTCTTGCTTTAAGGGTTCACCATTGCCCCCCCAATTGCTGGCAAATCCGCGCTCTACCCAAATAGGCAACTGAGGTTAAAGGCATGTATTCTGTAGTACTTATCGTAAAATTCTCTTCTTTACACAAAAACATGTCCAAACTTGCCAACCATGACAAAATCAGATTAAAAAAAGAAAAGAATAAACAAATAAAAATAATAGCGGGTATTATTTGACTTCCGCTCCGAGGGGACCCTGAGCACCTCTTACACACCCTACCTACCTCTCTTTCAAAAGTCTCCGAACTCAGCAGCGCCCCTCCCTCTCCATTCGGCACACCCAAAAAGCCCAACCTTGCATTCCGATTCGGTTGCCCTTTCCTCCCCTTCCACCTCCCCTCTCTCTTCCCTCTGCACATCCCGTCCGTCGTCCTCGCCCACCTCTCACCCCGTATCGCGCGGCAAGAAAGCGAGTTCGAAGAGCAAGAGAGATTTCTCAAGCGGGGCACATCTTTGTCTTATAAACGGCCTCGGTCTCCACCTTTCCTTCCACCTGCACATAGTGTTTTGCGCGCTACTCTTTCTCTCTATC
>KN822945.1:464299-485341 GCA_000827465.1 Tulasnella calospora MUT 4182
CGGGTGGGAACAAACGAGTTGAAGCCAGTGTTGGTAGGGATCAACGGCTTCAACAATTCCTGGTTTTGTGGAACCGGAGCGTATGGAGCCCGAGGTCCTCCTTGGGCCTGTAACGGAGACAAGGCTCCTGTCGCTTGGGCTTGAAGAAGGCTGCCCATTGGTGCGGGTGAAGATCCCATCCCCATCCCTTGTTGGAAACCAGCAGGGGGAGGAGAGATGGTCGGAGCGAGAGGCGATGTCATAGGTTGTGCAGGGGCCGACGGGGGCCGCATGGTCCCAAGTCTGGCCAAAACGTCGAACTCAGTGGCTAGTTTGGGGGCCGTGGTTGGCTGAGCTGCTGGAGTCGTCTGCGCTGGTTGTGCCGGTGGTTGTGGAGCTGGAGGCTGGACTGGAGGTGCAGGTGGCGGCGGTGGCGTAGGGGTCGCGACTGGAGCTGGAGCAGACCTTGGCGTTGCCGTCGTGGGGGTCGGTGCGGGCTTGCTAGCAGCTGAAGTAGGCCGGGGTTCCCATGCATCGTCGAAACCGTCGACAACTGGGGAGGTGGTGGTTTGCTTGCTTCCGGATGCCGTTGCGGTAGTCGGAGAAGATACGTTTGCTGGGGTACTCGTTCGGGAAAGCTGCTCGGAGACGCTTGCAATGCCAGATGCGTCGACGGTCAACGTCGCTGCCTTCGTCGGTGGTGGACGACCCCTACGCGTGTTATTCCTCAGTGTTCCTCCGGGACCCGTGAAGAGACCCGGGCTCGCAGTGTTGTTCCTGACAGGCGTCTTTCGACCAAACTCTTCCTCTTGGAGGCGGGCTGCCAACTCTGCGTCCTTTTTCATCTGTTCTTGGACCTTGGGGTCAGCGGAACGAGGTTGTTGAACTTTCCAGCCGCGTAGTTCGATCTGTTTCATGACTCGGATTATATCTCCTGCTCGAAGGCCCAGTTCACGAAGGGTATCGTGATTGAGGTCTGGTAGAATTGCTTCGTCGATCTTTTCCCGCTCGAAGGATGTCGCATATCGGGTGCAGTCGTCGAGGTCGCAACCAGAGTTGAGGAAGAACTCGAACCAATCGACGTGCGATTTGCGTTGGAGTGGTGCTTGTGGACGAGACGACGAAGGGGGTCCTTGGGTGCTTCTACGATTAGGCAAAGCGCCCAGAGGGATGTCGTCTTCATTTGCCGATGGGGATGTGGGCGAAGTAGGGTTTCGACCCGCCTTTCGGATGTACTCCATATCCGCTGCTGACATCTTCTCCTCTGGAACCTCAATGATGACGCCGTTTGCCTTGTGTAACCTGATTTTTTTGTTGTGAACACCCAAGAACTGAGCCTCGACCTTGAATTGACCTGAGCGGTCGTGCCAGATCCGAGTATTTGTTGGCTCTGAGTGAGAGGGATCAGCGACATAGCTCATTTTGCGGCGATGGCAACCACTTACTCGGCTTTTCGAGGCTCGGCCTGCCCGGAAGTTCCTTCGACTGAGCACGATTGTGACTGCTGCATAAGCATAAAGAGAACATGAAGATGGGTGCATGTAAGTACGATCGTTCACATATTCCGCGCTTTCAAAAGGTAAGGGGGTGGGTTATTGGAAGGAGTAAGATAAGAAAATGGTGCTGAACCAGCAGGGTTTAGGTAATTGAAAGGAGCCTGCGCAGCTGGCGCAGTGTAAGAGAAAGGCTTTACCAAACCCGGTGGCCCAGGTTTCTGGGGTGGAGGCACGAGCGGAACAGTCGGCCGACGACGCGGAGGCGGGGAAGGAGAAGGGGAAGAGGAAGGTGATGATGAAGGGGGTGAAAGTGGAGGTGTGCTACGCGGTAGAGGGGGTGAAAGTGGGCGTGTGCTACGCGAAGGAGGTGAAAGCGGGCGTGTGCTACGCGAAGGAGGTGAAAGCGGGGGCGTGCTACGCGGAACAGGAGGTAGATATGAAGGAGGTAATGTGTGGGATTTAGTTGGGGGAGTTCTGTGATGAATGGAAGCATACGCCTTTGAAGGGGGTAGCTTGACGGAGGAAGCTTTAATCGACGATGAAGATGAAGTAAAAGACCTGGCAGAAGAGGGTAAATCCGCAGAAGCAGAAGAGCCCGAACGCTTTTTGCGGGTGGTCGAAGGGATAAGCGGAAGGGGAGAAGAAATAGGCGACGACGGGCCAGAACTCATTCCAGATGGGGACATTCGATCGCGAGGGCTGCCGACGGGAGAAGCAGATCTGGCGCGTCCGCCAGATCTGGGAGTCCCGAAGGCTAAAGTGGTCAAGGATGGATTCTTGGCCTTCAATCCCTTTTCGCTGCTCGCGCCATCGGTGGCAGAAGATGTCTCCGAAGGGGCAGGCGACCGAGAGCGGTTCGAACCGGAACGACTTAGTCCCATATGGCCCGCCGCCGAATTGGGAGTACCCGCAAACTTGAAAAAGGAATTAAAAAGCACCGACTTTTTGGGAGTTCCGTTAGTGGAGGACTTGCTGCTGGCCGGAGCCAGCGGTTCGGTCTCTCGCCGACGAGCTTCCCTTGCGCGATGCTCTCTTTCTTCCTTTTGCCGTTGAGCCTCCGCTTCTTTCGCTTCAGCTTCCTCTCGTTCCTGTTGTTCTTGTGCCTCGCGTGCTTCCTGTTCCCGCTTACGTCTACTTTCGTCAGCTAAGCGTTTAGCCTTCGCGGCTGCTGCAGCAGCTTGCTCCTGCTCCTTTCGGACAGCCTCGGCACGAGCAGCCTCAGCGGCGGCTTCGGCTGCTGCATTATCATCACCCTCGTCAGCGGATTCGATCTGAAATAAAGGAAACCCCTGTGTTAGCTGGCACAAGGTCAAAGCTTCAACTTGTGTCCTTGCCTCTAGATACGACGCTGGAACGACGCCTTCTTTGCCTTTCGAGTTACGGCACTTCCACCATTCCTCACTTTCCTCTTTGTCGACTACAGTAAGCTTCTCGCCTTCCTTCACACTGAGTTCATCCTCTCCGTCTGCCTCGAAATCGTACATAGCGACGGCAACGATTCCTCTAGCACGCGGAGGTGGAGGAGCGGCGGCAGGGGTGGCAGCTGTATGACCCTCGGATTCTTCGTCGGATTGAACGGCTTGGGGGATCTCTGCCGGAGGAGCAGTGTCCCAACGAACTCCTTTTGATTTCCCAGAAGGCGAAGGAGACAAACCAGGGTGAGGGTGAGAAGGAGGCGGGAGGAAACGACCCCCGTTCGGGGCAGATGGGGTTGGCGATTTGATGACGGCTGGTTCGGGAGATTTTGGAGGTGTTGATTCTCCAAGAGCCAAGCGCTTAGAACGCTCTACCTTGTCCACGATGGCACTCGCTTCGTCCCTGGACCCGGCCCCAAATTCAAGGGAAAGGTCTCCGCTCGGAGCACTGATCTCCAAATTTACGTGCTTATGCTTGTCCTCATTGATTGAGACAGAGGTCACCATCGACACTTGCCATTTCTGAACGGGAGCCTAGCGCGCGACAGGGATGTCAGTTCATCGACGACGCAAAAACCCCAACTCCCCGATAACGAACCTTGTCAGCTTCGCTTGCGAAGAAGATCGATCCATTGCCAACACCGAGGGTTCCCTTCTTTTTCTTCCCTTTTTTGTCGATCTCGGAGACATTCCAAATGTCGACAGGGTCACCCTTCAGCTTGGCAGCGGCTGCGGCTGCTCGTTCAGCATTGTCGGCCTGAGCAGTGGGAGTACCGGGCTTTTAAACACTGTTCAGTTAAAATAATAGAACAGTGAAATTGTCGACGCTCACCGTTGGTGGAATTGGGACGGAAGCCTGAGCGACAGGCACTTCCTCCTGAGCAGCAGCCTGAGAGATGCCGTCAGTACGACGTATATGGAAGTATTGGACCACTTTACCTCTACATCACCTTCGCCCTCTTCAACGTAGTTTGCGGGGACGTATCCAATCGCTGGTTGAGAAACTGTGCCTTTCCGATCGATCTTTACCAGGACCCATTCGTCTTCCTTGAGATAGACGCTCATCTTCTCATTTTCCTTCATGAAGACCTCTCCCTCGCCATTGGGTTCGTAGTCGTACAGCGCAACAGCTCGGTACAGCGGCGGGGCTGGTTCGATGTAGGCAGATGGGACGAGACCGGCTGCGGGTTCAGCTTCGGAGAGCGCCTCGAGGGACGTGTGCACTTGCACTTTTGCCCAACTGCGATGGTCGGCGAGAAAGTCAGCCCCGTTCTTCGGAAATGCTGGAGGAGAAAATGGTCTTACTCGTCATCAAGATTTCCCAGCAAATATAAGAGCTGATCCTCCTTCATCGTGAGCTCATCTTCGGCTGTCGCAGCATAATCGTAGGCCGCCTTCATTACATCACGGAACACGACTTCCTCGGCCATTGTGGACAATCTACCAGAGACCTTGCTGGACCTGAGATTGATGACAGTTGATGTTCGGGATAAACGTGGTACCGCAGGCCTTCTGGTGTTGGTGGAAGGGACGGTGAGGAGGTTGGGGTTGGTTGGGGTAGTGCCTGGGAGTGGTGGTAACGGTTTGGAGTCTTTGGCTGGACGTCTTGTGGGAGGATATTGTCCCGCAGACTTGCGAACTGATCTTAGAGAGTGCCTGCTGACTCGGAGGTCGCGCTCGTCGACGACTTGGATGGCAGGGGGTAGAACGGGTTGCCCGTGCGTGCGATGGCGGTTTGGGTTTGAATTCGGAATAATCTCCGCGCCACCGGCGACTTTGCGGGAAGAGGCGCTCCGAGTGGAAGGGGCGACAGTGACCGGCTCCGCGTCTACTTGTACAACTTCTGGTGCAGTTAAGGAGTTTCGTTGACTATTACTGAGAGCTTCAAGCTTCTGGCGTATGAAGAGTTGACGGACGAGGGCTGTCCAGAGGTCTACCCAAAGATTCAGCATTTAATGTCCTGTGCTCGCTCAGCAAGCATAGGTTTTTCAGAGAGAAAGAGTTGTGGGGAGGAGCGATGATGCCAAAGCTATTTCTGATGTGCCCCGCTATACTTGCGATCGCACTTTCATACTCCCGGGTTCCGTGTCATGGCTGCCTCGAGGCTTCCCTACCTGCTGGGGGACTCGCTGTTCCAACGTTTTCCTAACCGCCCCGAGCGTCGAATGACGACTGCGCTGAAACGTTCAAGGCCTTCCCCACTATTGCCTTTGGGGTTAATCGCAACGGCCAGACATATCTAAGGCTATGGAATTGACGACGCGCTTTCTAGGTTGACCCCCAGCTTTGTTCTCGGACAGAACGTAACAAGGTATTATCGGTAGCCCAATCAATCGCGGACATTTGTTCGGTATCGTTCGGAGGCTTACACTGCCTCACATCCGAGGAACCTTAAAGGGAGAGCGTACTCAAAAGGTCTCGCCCTCAAGGCATCGGATAATCCCAGGGGTTGAATAAGATCCATACGAGCAACATGAGATCTGATGGCAGTCGCTCAAATGAATGAGCACCGAGTGGTCATGAGGGAACAGCTGAGAACTCACTTGACCACCAGTTTGTGTCTTGGGTGGATGTCCTTCTCTTCCACCATGAAGTCAAACGTCCTTAGAGAAGCCCGAACGTCCACCAGCGACCCCCAGAGCGCTGAGAATCAACCTTGCCACTTGCACCGCCGGTCTCTCTAGTCTTCCGTGCTTGCCAGTCTTGAACTTCTCGTTCTAACTCCGCTATCCGCTCTTCCGCTTCTATCTTGTACTTTTCGTGAGCCAGGTCCTCTCGAGCAAGTTTAAGGCCCTGTTTTTTTCTCTGATTTTCAGTATCGTTCTAGGGGTGGTAATAAGGTGGTCTTCCTAACCATATAGACGGCATACGCAAGAACTGCCACGGGAAGCATGGCAGGTACCGTAGTGGAATACCAGCTCGCATGCGCAGATTTTTCCTTCGTTCTTGGATGCGATGTGTCCAGAGCATGGCGGCTCCCCGAAAAGGCATTAAGGCGAGAGTTGGATATCAATCTCCTCGGTGGAAGTCGAAACCCATCTCTTGGAATGTGATAGTTTCCGATACGTTGAATCCTCTGTATTGTCGACATATTGATCGAGAGAGCCTGTGGGACTTGTAGACTTAGCAAGGAGTTCCGAGACAAGGCGAACTCAACCGTGCGACAATTGGCTCCCAAGCTTGCATTCCGTACAAGTCTGGTCTCTCCACGTCGCCCACCACTGTTTTGTGCGTGGTCCATAACACTAACCAAAGTCCTTTTACTTCTTTGCGAGCGAGTAGGCGTTGAAAATTGAACTCATTCGCATGATACCCCAAACTAACGACCCTTGAAACTTTGGATTTTAGAACAGACCAGGTAGCAATGCGTCCAAGTGTCTCCGCGTTGCTCCTTCTGGCAACGCTGGCGCTGCCATCCTCTGCTGTCAAAAACGAAGACTTCCGTAAATGCAAGGACTCAGCTTTCTGCCGCCGTGGCCGAGCCTTGGCCCAACGCGCAAAGGATGCTGCTCCGGGTGCCTGGAAATCACCTTACACCGTAATCGACGAAGCCGTTCGTGTACTACCACACACGTCAGGCATAACCGCCGTCCTCAAGAACGAACTATACCCTGGTATCAAATTCAGGATCGAGGTCCGCGTTCACGATGATGGCGTCGTCCGAGTTCGAGCCGACGAAGTGAAGGGATTGAAGAAGCGATACGATGAGGCCGCATCGTGGGCGCTCATCCGGGAGCCTGTGTTGGCACCCCAATACGAGGTTACGTGGGTCATTGGAGCATGGGAGACCACTGGTCACTACAAAGGCCGGGAAATTAGGGTGTTCTACAAGCCTTTCCGGATCGTATTGTTCCAGGATGGTCGAGAGGACATCGTTCTCAACGGCGAAGGCCTCTTCAATATGGAGCACTTCCGGGAGAAGACCCCTCCGGCCGACAAGACTGAAGAGGAGGCCCCAGCACCTGAGGAGGCCGCAGATCAAAAAGTTATCGAAGAGCCCAAGAAACCTGTGAAGGCGACAGCCTGGTTCGAAGGAGAGGAAGAGGATGGTTACTGGGAAGAAACCTTCAAGTCTTGGACTGATAGCAAGCCCAAAGGTTAGCACAAATGGGACGTGGCTCTGGTTTAGCCCCACCATACTGAGTGATGGCTTCTAGGACCCGAATCAATATCCATGGACGTTGCTTTCCCTGGTCACCAGCACGTCTATGGCATTCCTCAACATGCCGCTCCCCTCTCCCTCCCTGCCACTACTGGCCCAGATTCCTTCTTCGATGACCCTTACCGACTATGGAACCTCGACGTCTTCGAACATGAGGCGTCGTCAACCATGTCGTTGTACGGCTCCATCCCACTTATGCACGCGCACTCGGACAAGTCAACTGTTGGCATTTTCAATGCTGTCGCATCGGAGACTTGGATCGATGTTTCTCATCCGAAACCAGACTCCACCCTCACCCACTGGATCTCCGAGTCCGGTATTCTGGACGTCTTCCTCCTGCCCGGCCCGACTCCTGAGGATATCTTCGCTCAGTATGCCCGACTCACGGGCACACCCGTCCTACCTCCTCTCTGGTCTATTGCATATCATCAATGCCGTTGGAATTACATCAGCTCCCAGGACGTACGCGAGGTGCAGAAAGCGTTCGACGACAACGAGATGCCAGTTGATGTCCTCTGGTTGGATATCGAGTACTCAGAGGAGCACAAGTACTTCATGTGGAAGGACAAGACCTTCCCCGACCCCGTTGAGATGATTGAGGATGTAGCTGCCGTTGGACGCAAGGTACGGTCCCAATTTTGGGAAATCGAACGCTTCGCTAACCGTCGCCATCCTTCAGATGGTCGCCATCGTTGATCCTCACCTCAAGCGTGACCATACCTATCCAGCTTATAAGGAAGCAATGGACCTCGACATTTTGGTCAAGAGCTCGAACAACAACAACTACGAAGGCTGGTGCTGGCCTGGAAGCAGTGCATGGGTCGATTTCTTCAACCCTGCAGCCTGGACCTGGTGGCAAGGTTTGTTCAGCCTCAAGGATAAAGAGGGTGTCAAATGGAGATGGGAGAAGAGCTCCAAGAATTTGTTCATCTGGAATGACATGAACGAGGTTCGAGGCCCTCGCCTTCCGTATGAACAAGTATCTGATGCCCCTTTTAGCCTTCTGTGTTCAACGGACCCGAAATCACCATGCAAAAGGACAACGTCCATTACGGAGGCTGGGAACACCGTGACGTCCACAACATCAACGGCATGCTCTATGTGAGTTGGTGTTCCTTCCTCAACCTTCGCCCCTCTGTTGACTGAAGACCTATCCAGGCCAACCAAACAGCTCGCGCGCTCTTGGCCCGAGAAGAAATTCCCAAGCGGCCCTTCGTCCTCTCAAGGTCATTCTTCGCTGGATCTCAACGCCATGGCGCTATCTGGACTGGTGACAACATGGGTACCTGGGAACATATGGCCGTCGGCTTGCAGATGGCCCTGGCTGATGGTATTGCTGGAATGACGTTCTCCGGAGGTAAGCCCTCCCTTAATTTTGTTTCATTAGGTCCTGCTGACGCTGTATAACAGCCGATGTTGGTGGATTCTTCGGAAATCCCGGCTCCGAGATGCTCACTCGATGGTACCAACTTGGCGTTTTCTTCCCATTCTTCCGAGCCCACGCACACATCGATACCAAGCGTCGAGAGCCGTACCTGTTAGAAGAACCATACAAGAGCATCGTCCGCGATCTCCTTCGCCTTCGCTACAGCCTTCTTCCCGTTTGGTACACTGCATTTAGGGAAACCAGCGTCACTGGCATGCCCCTCCTTAGGTACGAGCGGAAAGGTGCCGCAGATCGTGCTTCACTGATACTTACCGTGGCACCTAGGCCACAATACGTCATGTTCCCTAAAGACTACAAGGGCTTCGCTATCGACGGCCAGTTCTACGTCGGATCGTCCGGTCTACTCGTCAAACCGATCACCCAAGAAGGCGTGACGGAGACCGACGTCTGGCTGGCAGAGGATGAGGTATAGCACCCGTTTGATTCAGGCAACAATTATCAGAGTCTAAGCTACCTTTATATAGGTTTATTACGACTACTTCACATACAAGACCTACCAAGGCGCCAAAGGGGGCAAGTCTGTTACGCTTCCAACGCCCATCGAAAAGTTCCCAGTCCTGATCCGCGGAGGTTCAATTCTTCCTACTCGCCAACGCCCTCGACGATCCTCGACTCTCATGAAGCAAGACCCCTTCACCATTACCATCGCCCTTGACAGCAGCGGCACTGCCAGCGGACAGCTGTATCTTGATGACGGAGACTCGTTCTCACATGAGAAAGGTGAACTCGTCTGGCGCGAGTTCCAAGCCGCAGTTTTGGGCAAGAGAAAGAAGAAGGGCTCTCTCCAAATCATGAGCATCGACTTGGCTTCGGCCAAACCAGACCAGGCTGTCGATGGTACCTCGCTTTCCGAACTTTACACCCCAGCAAACGCCTTCGCGCAGAGCATCAAGGACGTCAAAGTCGAGAAGATCAAGGTCCTTGGCCTGCTCAAAGAACCGAAGGAAGTCTACCTGCACAACAACACCCACGATCCTATTCAACTCGCATGGGAATGGGATAACGCGAGCAGCTTACTGACTGTCAAGAATCCTTCGACCAAGATCGTGGAAGACTGGACCATCACCGTGAAGTGGGTGTGAGCAGGAATCGAGCAGGATGACTTTGTCCTAGAATGTGGACTTGTATGCTCCCCCTTTCGTACGTAGTCAGTATTGATATAGATTGCGCGTTCAACGGTGCCGAGTGTCCACGTGCGGAAGTTCTCGAGGCGCAAGCTGAGGTTGAGCATTCGGTTACCAGGACAAAGCCAAGTTGCCCAAACAACGTCGAAGCAACCCCAAGTTTGGTCCGCAACCGAAAAAGCAAACCAAAATGGCCCGCCAACCAAAGCCTGCCCCCCCGTGGAAAAAAAAAAAAATTGAACCCCCCGGCCCCCGGGGGGAAATCCAACCCCTTTAACGTCCCCAAAAAGACCAACCTTAACCCCCCTCCCACTCGCCTTACTGCACTTACCGACACTAAGATAGCCATCGACTGCGGCTTAAGCTTTGAGAAACTTCAACGCTCGTTATATGGATATTGGTGTTTTACTCGAAACTCGGGTCGGCTCGCCTTCTCCCCGACGTGACCCTTGGTCTCCCAACATGCTAGTCTTCAGAGGAATCGACAGACCTCAAGGCCGTCTCGTTGACCACCCGGATTATGAGTACGGCGAAGGTCTTCGATCATATCGTTTTGTGAGGAGGCTTGCTTTATTCATTCTGGCGTAACTCACTTCTGGTGCTCTCCTTGGACAGCCTGCCTCCCCGTTCGGGTCTCCCGAACGAACCGCGGAAGGGTTCGTCATTGAAAGCCCAGATTCTTCTATGTATTCCTCCTGTAAGCCTTTGGGGCTCGTTGCTACCACCGACGTATTCACAGCACTAATATTTTATCACGACCAGATCCTCGCTCTGTGAGCTCCGCCTCAGACACATCGTACTATGAGGTAGACTCCTACCACCCCTTCGCGATGCATGCACCTCAATCCTCTCCTTCTTACGCGTCATCCTCTCCATCTGAGTGGGGGAGCTCATGGGGCGGGGACGAAAGACCTGCAAATGGAGTTTGGTCTCCAACCTTCGGACCTCGACCTCCCATTGACAATGGAATTCCTAGCCATGGGAGCCAAGCTCCCCGTGACTCTCATAAAGGAGAACAATACCGTGACGAAGACCACTGGGAAGGCAACGATTCCTCTTTACATCAGGAACTGCCGTTCGAAAGACCCGCCAACTCGTCATTCAAGGGGTTGGACTCCGCAAGCAGTGAAATCCCTCAAGAGTACTTGGAGTCTGAATTCTCTCCAGATCGCAGAAAGCGATCGCTTTCCTCTGAGGAGATCAAGTCTTTGGCCCCATTCCATATCATTTGTTGGGCCTCTGCTGGACACGAAAAGCTGGTACGCACCCCCCATATGCCAAGTGAGGCTAAATTCTGACCCACGATGGTACCCAAACAGTGGACTCCCAAGGACCCCCATATCAGAAAGATCCTCGACGCGTACTTGGCAGAAGACTCCCGAGGTTTGGAGCCAGGGCTATACCTTTGGCATGACGAATGTGGTGAAGAGAGGACGTTGCACGTCTTTGAGCCCAAAACACACACATCATGTGACCAGGCTCAGTGGAAAGAGACTTCCATCGCGGATGCGAAAGAACCTGTGGGTGGCAGCTACCTGGCCACGTCTTTCATTTGTACTGGAGCTTTCTCTGACCGCATTATGCGAGTAGTATCCTTTGCCACCCCGCCTAGCGAATCTTCAGGTGGGGTTTGTATCGGTGATGCCACGAAAAGGCAGAGACGAGGATGAAGAGATAGTAAGTGAGGATGAAATGGATGTCGCGAACAACGGCTGACTCTTGGACTCGATATATCTCAGCTGGTGCCCGACAACTGCATCTCTACGATACTTTCTGCGGACAAACGATGGAAGGTCTGTGACCTTCCTGCAGGTTTTGTATACCGCTGGCGGGAGGTTTCTGGAGCGACTTTCATGCTTGATACGGTGTGTTCACTGATCATGACGATATGCTGATGCCAGCTCATTATACATTTCCAGGGACCTTCCCAGTTTGAATCCAGCACGCGTCAATCCGAGACTTTTGGAGCTCAGGACATACGCCACCCATCGGGAGCGCGAAGAAATCTGAAATCAGACGATGGTCCCCAGAAAGATTTTAGAGGATGGATAATTGACGACTAAGCGAGGTTCAGTCAGAGACTGGAGGTTAAAGTCAAAGCAAATATGTATGTATTCTCTATCATACCTATGGTATTATGCAGATATGGTATATGAAGCCGTGGATGGTTTGGGACCGCGCGGTTTAGTAGAAGACAGCTTTTTCGGACTTCTTAGGCGCCTGAGTCGTTACAGGCAATGAGGATTGTGGATACGATGTTATCGCTGAGCCAAGACCAGGTGGAGGAGCTTGTGCCTCAGAGGCTATCGTGAGCTTCTTGGGGGACTCAGACAATGCTGAAAGCGGAAACGAGACGCTCAGGCTACAGAATGCACAATTTTATCCATTTACACACCTTCTTCCCATATTTTCTTCGCGTCTTCGAGTTCCTGTTCATCTTTTCGAGGATCCCGCTTCTTGCCGAAAATAGTGTCACGCCACGAAGTTGTCTCTTGAGGCTTCTCCGCATCGGAAGGCGGAGCCCCAAGTGTATGCGTTTCTGCAAGCTTCATGACCTTGTTAACTTCATCTAGGGTCAAGCTGGGGTCGCCACTCCGGATACGACCCGTCAACTCTTCGAGGATGGTTGTTTTGGTGGCGAGGTGAAGGCGGTCTGATCGATGAGCATCGCGTTGATTGATGATATGTAAAGCAAGAGATGTCATTGCAAGGCCGGATAATATATGAAAGGCATAGCGAAATGGGCGACGTCGAAGCGGAGGAGCCAGCGGGTCCATTGCACAAGGGGAGGTCGTGTAATGTCCGGAATGCGAACATGCGATGGACACGTGGGAAATCACCCCCGATGCCTAGCGTGTGTCCGAATCCGGAAAACGGAAACAGTCTCCTCAGCAGTAATCAAGCTGATTAGCCAATCATAACTGGAATCTAGGCATTGTGTTCCGCCTTTGAAACTATCCCGGACATGGTGTGTTCTTTCTCACACATCATCGACGTGTTCTGGGTCAGAACATTACAACGTGTTGAAGTTCGCGGGAGCACTGAGAAGGAACATCATCTTCAACAAACATACGAGAACGGCGAGGCAAGCCCTTCTAGGTCCTGACACTCATGCAATCTAGATTCGAGATCTCGAGCTACAAGCCATGTCGTACCATATACGATCCAAGCCATTCTGGTGGACCAAGTACAAGGACGAGACAATTTGCAACAAATGGAAGGCGGAGGCACTTCAAACTCCCGTGAGCGGCGAGAAATTGCTTGAGCCCGAAGTCGATTATCCTTGATGAGCTTGGTGAGTCGTCGATATAGTATCTAAAAGCGTGCTGAAATAAATCCCGACGGATAGCCGGTTACGAGAGGATGAGGGACGACGTGACTGGCATCCAGGCAAAGTCACCGAACGCTTTCTGAAGCGTTCCTCGCACTGACTGACGTCACGTTTAGCAATCCTGCTTCGGTCGTATTTACGAGTCTGACGGTCTCGTTTCGCAAGACTTACTCGAAAGGCTGAAGGCAGCCGTCAAGGTCCTGGAGGAAGTTCCAGAAGACCAGAAGGACTGGCACCCTCGATCCGATGGACAGGTTCTCGACCTCGTTCACCCCTCACTGTACCCAATTGTATACGGAAGAACTTTGAAGTATCCCGAAGAGCTAAGACGCGAAGACCGTAAAGCAGCGAATCTTCAACCCGTCGTCGCGCCTGGTGCGGATGTCACATCGGGTGAAAAGTGGTCCTTGTCTGAGAAGTTCGCCTGGCTATCAACGGATTTCGAAATTGCGGAAGACGGAAGCTCTTCCAAAGCTGTCTCCTATATCAATAACCTCCACCCGTCGCATACGGACCTCTATTCTGTCATCGAGGCAGTCGTCGCTCGATTCGCCTTCCTCTTCGATCGCGTCTTGACAGATTTGGTTTGTTATGGCGAGTCGTGGAACCTTCGCATCAAAGGCGGATATTATTATATTGGTGACGACGAACCCGAGCAACTACCTGGCGAAACCAATAGGGACTACCAAATTCGGTTCGACAACTGGAAGTGGACGACACCCATCTCTCAGCCCACGGTTCCTAAAAGCGGCTACACCAGAGACATCTCGACCCGACCTAAAAATTACACGATCCAATGTGAAGACATGCAAATAATTGTTAAATAAGCCAACATTCACCTAGTAAGCGGAGAAAGGCCGGTTTGACACAATCCGCTCAATGAACCGATCCTATTTTCAGACACCCGAGAAACCCATCTATCCCGGCGGTTCGTGTCACGTCGAAGGAATGGCCAATGAGGGAATTTTTGCGTCAGGCATTTACTATTATGATTCTGAGAATATCACCGAGAGCTCGCTCCAGTTCCGCACCGTCGTTTCCTCAATGGAGCTTTCATATGAACAAGACGACGCTATCGGGGTTCAAAGGGTATGGGGAATGGAACGGTTAGTATTCTATTAAACCAGGACCTTGGAGAGCTTCCGGTTGAATAATAAACTTCCATCTTATCCAACAGCGATGGACCAGCGCTCGAACCAAATCGTCGGTGCAACTCCCATTCCAGCAGGTAGATGTCTCGCCTTTCCAAATATCTACCAGCATAAAGTCGCCCCATTCCGGCTTGAAGACGAAACCAACCCGGGGCACCGCAAGATGTTGGCTCTCTTCCTCATCGATCCGGAGCACCCTCGGTTCAGCACCACAGACATCCCGCCTCAACAAGCCGAGTGGTACGAGCTCGCCATGCAACAAGCGCCAGAGAATTCGCTTCTCAAAAAGTTACCGGCGGAGATTATCAGAGAGACCACACGGCATGTTCCTAATCTGATGACGTTGGATGGGGCTAAGAAATATCGACTGGAATTGATGGATGAGAGGACGGTGTTCGTTGGGACTCAGGATGATAAGTACTTTAATGCCGAGTTCAACCTCTGCGAACATTAAATCACGTGGATTAATGAAAACATGTACTTATGTCCTGGTGTGGTTGCTGGGGCAATGGAGAAGTCTATATACGTAATGCTGAAAACGCAAGCTCATTCTTTGGTTGCTCCGTCGCTATTGAAGTCCATTAACTCCCAAGCTACCACTCACATACAAACCGCCTTGATTTTTTCCGTTTCTCTTTGTGTCCGAGGTCTAGGTCTTCGTCTTCGTCGCACTTGTTAGACGGTCAGGACTCAGTGCAGGCTCTGGGCCGTGCACCAACGAGACAGGTTTCAACAAATTCTTATCGGTAGTCCAAAAGGCCGATTGTTTTAAAGCTCTATTTAAATAGAACCGTATCATGGCTCAAAATCGAACGCGGTCTGCTTGATCTCGATTCACCATACTGTCCATGAATGACACAAGCTCGATTGTCTGGACTGACCGCAAGGATCACATTTGAAGAAGCTTCACTCGGTCAACAACGGTAGACGTCCGAACCTCAGCACCTTCCTCGTTATTCTACGTACCAAGGGTCGGTTCAGCTGCATACCTCGGCCCTCCGCTCTGGGGGCTCGTGCCAGTCGAAACAGGTGGCCATACCTATGGGTCGCATCTGTCTTTCTGATATTCAGGCACATTCTCATAGTTCTTCTACTGTACCCACCAGTTAAGAGGCCATCATGTGAGGGCTAGCGGTCGAAATGGGGACCGTTGGGGGGTGGAATGGTACGACACGCGTTCCCGCGAGGACGGCTCCGCGCCAACGAGAAGCCCTGAGACGGGGGAAGGCTAACGTCGTTGACACAGGCAGTTCAAAATAAAATGACGTAATGAATGCATACGGATGATTACCTGAGCTAAATGAAAAGTCGTGGAATATTTCCCGAGTTCTCTACCCAACATGCCGGCTTCCTTAAAGCTCGTTCACAGCACGTGCACGCCACAAAGCCCGTCGCGTTTTCTTGTACTTATCCACACCACTCCGGCAGCCTTTCGCCTGGTTTATCTCCTGCCTCATCATCTTATTCCAATGGACGACGACTTTCCAGGGCCATGGGAGCAGCCCGGATCGATTGCTCAGTCCCCCTTGACAGTGAGTCGCAGGGGACGGATCATATCCACATATCTCGAGCTCCCTTGGGCTATGTATTGTAGATTCGTGATCTAAGGCTTCAAGCCATGTCATATCACATACGATCCAAACCTTCCTGGTGGACCAAGTACAAGGACGAGACAATTCGCAGCAAATGGAAGGCCGAAGCACTCGAAACCCCAGTGAGCGGCGAAAATCTGCTCGAGCCTGAAGTCGACTATGTCTTGGATGAACTCGGTACGTTGTCTCAATCTATTTTGAAAGGCTGCTGAGGTTGATCCAACTGGATAGCTGGTTACAATAAGATGAGGGACGAAGCCACTGGCATTCAGGTAAGGTACTAGTCACGGACGAAGGTTAAACTTTCCTTGCACTGATTCCCATCATATTTAGCAATCCTGCTTCTCTCGCATTTATGAGTCTGACAGTCTCATTCCGCAAGACCTGCTGGATAGGTTGAAGGCAGCCGTCAAAATTCTGGAAGATGTACCGGAAGACCAGAAAGACTGGCACCCAAGATCTGACGATCAAGTTCTCGACCTCGTCCATCCCTCACTCTATCCGATCGTTTACGGCCGGACATTCAGATATCCAGAAGTCACCAAGCCCGGGGATCGTAAAATAGCGGATTTCCAACCAATCATCGCTCCTAATTCCAGTACGACCCCAGGTGAAGACTGGTCCTTCTCCAAGAAGTTTGCCTGGCTCTCAACGGACTTCAAAATTGCCAAAGACGGAAGCTCTGCCAAAGCAGTTTCTTACATCAACAACTTGCACCCTTCACATACAGAACTCTACTCTGTCATCGAAGCACTCGTCGCTCGATTCTCCTTCCTCTTCGATCGCGTCTTGACAGATTTGGTTTGTTATAGCGAGTCGTCGAACCGCCGCATTATCGAGGACTATAGCTATAAAGACGACGACGACGACGGACCAGAGCGATTGCCGGATGAAACTCAACAAGATTACGAGATTCGTGTGGAGAACTGGAAATGGGAGAGGCCTATGTCTGTGCCGACGGTTCTTGAATGCGGTTGTATCAGCGACATTTCTTTCAGATCCAAAAGTCACACCATTCAAGGTAAAGAGGTGCAGGTAATCGTTAAACTGGCCAACATCCACCTGGTAAGAGGCTGATTCGACGTCCTTAGACCAATGTTGATCATCTCCCTCTCCCAGACGCCCGAGAAACCCTTTTACCCTGGTGACTCGTGGCACGTTGAAGGAATGGCGAATGAAAGGATCCTTGCGTCGGGGATTTACTACTACGACTCTGAGAACATCAGCGAGAGTGAACTTCAATTCCGTACTGTCGTGACCGCAGCCGACCTCTCGCACGAGGAAGACGACGCTATTGGGGTCCAAAGGGTTTGGGGACTGGAGCGGTTAGTCAAACTTTAGATCTGGACGTAAGGGGGTATTAGAATGACTGGGGAACCTCCATTTTGTTCGACAGTTTCGGACCAGCCAACCAAATCGTCGGCGCCACTCCCACTCCGGCAGGTCGATGTCTCGCCTTCCCAAATATCTACCAGCATAAAGTCGCTCCATTCTGGCTCGAAGACGAAACCAAACCAGGGTACCGCAAGATTCTGGCTCTCTTCCTCCTCGATCCGGAGCACCCTCGGTTCAGCACCACGGACATCCTGCCTCAACAGGCCGAATGGTACGAGCTCGCCATGCAGCAAGCTCCAGCGACTTCGCCTTTCAGAAAGTTACCAGCGGAGATCATGAGAGAGATCACCCGACAACTTCCGAATTTGATGACGTTGGATGAGGCCAAGAAATATCGGCTTGAATTGATGGACGAAAGGACGGCGTTCGTTGGGACTCAGGATGAGAGGTACTTCGCTTCCGACTTTAACTTCTGTGAGCATTAAAACATCCGGGAGAAATGAAAACATCTACTCATGTTCTGGGTGTGATTTTGTGGGGGAATAGAGGAATCTACAACCGTAGCACTCAAAACGCGAACATTATCAGTACCTTATTTCTTCGTCCCCCCACCGCTCGTGAAATCCATTAGCTCCCAAATTGCAACTCGCTTATCAACTCCTGCGCTTACGAGCCACCTTGACCTCTTCTCTTTTTCTTCGGGTCCGAGCTCATCGTCATCATCGTCCCCATTGGGTGGCGGAGAGGGTGCATCTGGGTGCGCAAACGCAACGGATTGCAGCACGCCTTTGTGGTAGTCTAGCGAGCCGAGTGGTTTGAAGCTTTTGGTTGAATATAGTCGTATCCTGATTAAAAAGAAGCGATCGCGTCAGAACGAATGCGGTCTGCTTGACTTCGATTCCCTGTACTTTCCGTCCCATCCACCAACGGCACAAACCCGACCATCGGGGCTGATCACGAGGGTACCATTTCCAGGGTGTTTCGTTCGGTGGACGAGAGTAGTCGTCTGCCCTTCGGCGCTTTCTCCGTTATCCTACACGCGAAGGGGTCGCTTCAGCTCCAGAGCTTCACCCGCACCTCCGGGTACTGGTTGAACCCCGGTGGCCATACCTGTAGGTCGTAGCGAATAAGCAGGTTGTCTGCTGAAGCGGTGATCGCAAAAGCTTTCGATGGTGAGATATCTAAAGCGAATACTACAAGCAGGCGAATGTCAGAAAATATCCTCAGGTTCTTGCTGCCGTTGCAAAACATACTTGCATCCGCGTGTACCTTCATTTGCCACAGAGCTTCCCAGCCTCTACCCTCCACCGACGTCTCCTTTTCAACTTCAGTTCTTACCCAGAGGCACAAACCTCCATTTTCATATGCAGTTAGAAGTCGGAGTTGCGACACGGAACTGTGTGACGGATGTGGCACCGTGAAAAGACGGAGAAACATAACGGAACCTGAGTATGCAGCGTGTCAGAAGAGTAGACGGGTTACCCGGCACAAAGGGAACCCGCCTGTCTTGCCGGGTCCTTCTCCGCTAACCCATGGATCGGCAATCTTTGGACCGGCCGACGTGCCAATGGCTGCATGGAGACGCTGCTTCTCAGGTATTCGCCATATATCGACCTAGGGAAAATGGGACGCCACCGGTGAATCTATCACCGCAATGCTGTGTCAAACGCGTTAACTCACTAGAGCTGAGTCGACCAAGTTTGGTACCGCTACGAGAGCATAGCTTTCTCCGCCATCTCTAGTTTCAGGTAACAAGGAAAATCGACAAAAATTCAACGCGTTGACATCCAAAGAATAGCGCAGCGGTGGTCCGGTAGTGCTAAGCTCTGGGCCAGCCATATCTGCGACTGAAATCGGAGCAACAACTCTCTCCCAAACATGCAGTTTGTTGTCCCGACCATGACTTCGTCGCCGTAAGCAGGTGATGCGAACTCTCGCTCGAAGGGCATGACATACGTGATCACCGAGTCTTCCCATTCCTGCACTCCTAGGAGTCCCTTGTCATGCGCTTTCCATGATGCTAACGCCCGAAAGGTGCGGGTGGAGGTGATAACTACTAGTCCATCTGCATCACCAGTGTACAGTCGTTCATTGGCCTTGCCTTCGGGATCGAGGGAGGACAAGCTAACCGAGTTAATTTGTTCAGCATGAGACCGCAGGACCCGGATTGGTGGTGGAGGAGACGGGGCCATACCAGGCAACCGTGAGACGCCGGCGTTGGTCGTTGAGGTTCCACTCTCTACCACTCAGCAGACATCTAACGCGCCGTATTCATACACACCAAAAGTAATACAAGAGGATCTAAACGTCTCATGGAGGCATGTTGGGTATTGGGTCGGTATACATGTCTATGTGTTTCGTGACGAGAGCTTGAACCTGATTTCGCTCGAGTCTCATAGATTTGATGAATTTTCTCTGCAGATAGTAGGGCTCAGCAATGAATGTGGATCTATATCTTCTCTGGATTGCCCAACATACCATAGCAAAGGTGACACCGCGCTGGACCCAATTCCAGATCTCTTTATGTTCTGGGTGGTCTACTGGATAGCCACGCTTGACGAGGATGTCCTTGGCAGACTTCTTTATGACCTGTTGGGATGGGGTCGGAGTGTTAGAAGGTATTCTATGGAACCGAGCAACCATCCTTACATTCTTATTTAGCTGTTCCAGTTCAGATTGATCGACTGATACCAATAACGTATCCTGCGACATGCCTAAGCTCATCAATGACGCGCTGCTGTCAGTTCTCCGCAGAGGAGCTGCAGAAAATGGATCTCGATTGTTGGAAACGGGCTCGGGTGCCTTGAAGACATCGTCGTCGTCGAGCATGACGCTAGACATGCTGCTCGTCCGACTGTGTGTCCTGCTTAAACCCTCTCCGGAATTTCTTCTACTGGAAAGCTGCGATGAGCTGGAAGACGATCCTAGGTGGGAGCCTAGCCCATTCGAACCAGATGAAGTCGGGGCAATGCCTTTGCGGGAGACAGCAAGTGAGAACGATGGCAACGACGCTCCTCTAAAGGGGAGAGCAGAGGTCGTTCGCGCTCGCCTCATCTGGCTCGCAGAGACCCCTGAGTTAGAAAGGATCTTTCCTTTCTTTCGAAGGCGTTCATCTTCCCTTTCTGGAGAATTGGGGCGGAGCATTCGTTTATTTCCTTTACGTCCGGGAGATGCAAATACACCTGGAGGGTCTGTGGTCGATGCGACATGAGTTCAGGGAGAAGGACAAGGTCAACGCGATAGTACGCACGTCGTGGCCGTGGGTCATCCGGTCTGGGTAGCCGTCGCAGAGGATTCGTGGCTTGCGAAAGCAGGCGAGTAACGCAGAATCGAACAGCAGAAGGCAACGTGAGGCCCTGCCCATAGATGATGATCTCATTCTCCTCCGCAATACCTGGTGCAGGATTGTTGTCAACAAGTTGTCTTCAAGCAATCCTGGTGCGACGCACCTTCGTCCCCCAACGCGACCTTCAGACATTGGTTGGACCTTCCCTCCGAGTCCCAACCTCCAGCTTTCCAAAGGGATTTAATGAAGAACTCGTGTGCGAAGTACGCGTCTGGGTGCCAATAGAGCCTGATATCTGCAGAGTCGTCGAGACGCGCTTGAACGGAGGAGAGGGATAGGATAGAGATGACCCGCAGTGAAGGTCTTCCACGCATCGTTTCCAGCGCGAGCGGAAGAGGGCTGCTTAGGAACGCGGTAGGTGAGGTGGGGGGTGCATGCGCGACGAAGCAGATGCCTGTAAACAACAACACCTGTTAACAATGACATCGGTCATGCCAGTTCGAACGCGGCCCGTACCGTCAAGAGATATGCCAACATTTCGATCGTCAAGTATTAAAGAGCCAGTGTAAAGTAAGCGAGGTGATTGTGAGTGTCTTGAGGAGGTTGGAGTTGGGTTGTTGAGGTTCGTGAGGTGCTTGCTTTGAAGAGATTTGAGAGGTGTGGGTTCGATGACGGATATTACAGGAAGACTAGTAGCGTCGTGGGCTTGTGGATGTGAACTTGT
>KN822945.1:492437-523296 GCA_000827465.1 Tulasnella calospora MUT 4182
CAGTCAACCGATGATATCTTCTCTCGTGAGCCAGACTCACCTGCTTCATCCAGAGACCGCCTGTCGCGTCGAAGAAAGCGGAAAATTGGGAAACAGCGCGACCGTAACGGGTAGGGATCACGAAGATGTAACCGTCAAATTCGGTGAGCTTGTCGGGGGTGATAACAGGGTCATCTGCCTTGGGAGGGGCGTGCATCTTGGTTCGGATTTCCTCGCTGAGGGTCTCGGGACTGGATAGGGCGAAAGTCACGGTCAGACCCAACGGCCGCACCTTCGAAAGAGTACTACTTACACTTGGTAGATCTCAGCATCAGCACCATCAGCTTTGGCGGCAGCAAGGGCCCTATCGGCGAGAGTCTTGCAGTGGCCGTAGAGAGAGTAGTAGATGACAGCGAGCTTGGTCATTTTTGGTGAAGAGGCTAGGAAGTTTGGAAGAGAAGGAGTTGCTTTGAGTGAAGAGAGGAGATAAGTTGGGACTGCTGATGGAAGGTTGGTGGACAGATTCGAACGGTTTATATATGCCTATGCGTCGCGGCGGAGGAATGCAATTCAGGGAGTAGATGGGATAGTGTAAGCATGCCTCGGATCTTTCCCAGTGCTGATTATGGATCGATTGCAAAGCATCTGCCCAGCTCCGAAGGAACTGTGTAATCGCTTGCGCTTCCCTCCAAATTGCCATCGATGCATCTAAACCCACGAGGTTGATGAGGTCCACGCCGAATACCGCTCGAAGCTGATGGCTCCCGGACGCGATGGGTTTAGCTTACGTGCTTGGCGCGTCAACAATTCCTTCCGCATACACAACCTTTGCCCCCCTACGAACACCCACGGTCAGGCATACCCATAACCCAAGAGCTCCACGGATCAACCGGTAAACTCGTCAGCATGTCCACCTTCTTCGGCATGTCAGTCCTTTTTCCCTTTCTCAGAACGAGTTCCCTAAGCCTGAGGTCACCGAGACTCACACTCTACCCCTGTGTCCACCCAGTGGCAAGACGCGAACCTTCAAGCCGCGTAAGGACGTCCCAGGCTCAAAACAATATGCTCTGAGACAGTTTGCAGAGGCCACTCTTGTGAGCGGGAAGCTTTGGCAGCAATGCCTTTCGGAGTTGGAAGCGTTTCAAGCTGGACTGAAGGCATAATTGGCCACATAGGGATCGGGCAACTTGCGGGGCGCCGTCGTACTGCCAGAAGGCGAGGATCTCAATGAATGGCTTGCAGTACACGGTATGCTCGTCACTTGGGCTCGCAGCGATTCTGTGGTATTGAATATGCACCGACATCCGTAGGCGTAGATTTCTTCAACCACTTGAACATGCTTTACGGAACAGTTACCGAATTCTGCAATAAGGCGGAGGTATGCTACATTTGACAGGAGCTTTTCTTTCATGGCCTCTCCCAGCCTCATGCCTACCCTTCTTGCCAAGTGTCCTGTCATGTCCGCAGGTCCGCGGTGAGTCTAGCGGCCCCATGCCCATTTCACCGTCTTGTCTCACCTTCTCCGCCCCTGCGCCTGGCTACGTCCGTTTCAACATATTAAACGCGACATATTACACAATTTCCGGACCCCTAGATATGAGTATCTTTGGGAAGACGGTGTCACCTACAAGCGCCCCACAAAACTCCCAGCGCCTGTGTACATCGACAACCTAATGACATGGGTTCAGAATCTGTTGGACGACGAAAACGTGTTCCCAAGCAAGATTGGTACGTGCCGCCATACTACCGCCTGCCCCTGATTCGGGTGGGACAATGGCTTCGAAGGCCGGTCGCTGACCCCTATGCCACCTTGCGAAGGCGTTCCCTTCCCTCGAAACTTCCGCGACACCGTGAAGACTATCTTCCGACGACTTTTCCGTGTCTATGCTCACCTGTACAGCAACCACTTCGACCAGATTTGTGCTCTCGGGATCGAAGGTACGTTATTGAACCGCAAATGTCCGATGAACCAGCATTGCTGATCGAACCCCCTCACAGCACATCTGAATACAAGTTACCGGCATTTCTTCCTGTTTGTCAACGAGGTACGTGTCATCTTACCGGGTCTCATCGGTTTAGTTCACATCAGATCCATCGGCATTTCAGTTTGATTTGGTCGACAAGAAGGAACTCGTTCCGTTAGAAGAGCTTAATGACGCAATCTTAGCAGAGAATGAAGCCCCGGGAGCAAAACGATAATCCAAACCACTCTAATCTCGTCCCAACCATTTGGTACCACTTTGTATTTGTACTTGAACGAAGTCGTTGTGCCTGAGATCTTCCATGCCCTGCATTACCATGATCTAGCTTGAAAGCGCCTCGTCTCGAAAATAGAGTTAAACGACTACGGAGTGAAGCGAAACAAAAACAACAACAGAGAGAAGATTTTAGTTTGTGCATTAAAATGATTTTGGCTGGTATAACGGCAATTCACTCCTTGATGAGTTCCGCCATGGTGATTTCGGGGTCTCCTCGCTCCCGACGCCATTTGTTGGCAATCGCGAGGGTGTTCTCATCGACGAGGAAGCTATTAGATAAAAAGACAATTGTCGGTCTTGGTCAGAGGGTGATGAAGCGGTTAGGTGAGCCAGACAATCCTCACGGGAATTTCTCCAACCAAGGTTTGTGAAGCTCCCAGTTTTCGTGAGCCAAGACATCGTCGCCATGAATGGTACAGTTCATGAACAGGGTGTGCACGACTTCCGCAAGGGAGTATCGTTCTAGAAGTTAACCGGAAGTGGCATCAGCACAAGTGGATAAAGGATGCAAGCTTTAAGCAGACCCTTTAGTAAAATCATCCGGTCGCGTAGTTCAGGGAATGGTATGTTGTCGATAATTTGCTCTAGCAGAGTAAGTGAAACGTGAGCTTGCCCTAGTTGGAGAGCTTCTCAGGATCGCCCACTCACCATGAGCGACAGTGCGCTGAACGAGCGTCGGATTAAGGCTTCGCGGTAAATGATATCCAGGATTACGACGGAAGTTGTCAAGATGATATCTAACAAGGCCCTTCCATATGTTAAGTTCCTGAGGCAACTGGTTGTCTCCCGATGCCCTACCTGAAAAGTCGTGCTGTCAGAAAAACCGACATAACGAAAGGAGCGGATCAGGTTGGAGTCGAAAGAGACCAACACCGAAAAGTCGGCGGACAAAAGACATACCAGCCTCGTTCTTCTTGAGCACGTCGGGGTCGTCGACGTTCGCCCATTCGTCGCGGAACAACGAGGCAAGCTCCTTGGCGGCCGAACTTGACTTGGGCGTTGTGCTGTTGTTAGATCCCATAGGCGGTAGGTTCGACCCACTTGCGGAGCGGGGACCTTGCCCCAGGTAAGATGAAGGCGGTGGAGCGAAACTCGCTGGATACAGGCCCGCTGGTGACGCGAGGGGAAGTGCATTCGACGAAGATGCTCCAGCTGAATTGGATGAATCGCCAGGCATGTTCATGGAGTTGTGACGAGATGGATAGTTTGTGCCTGTTGTCGGAGGGACGAAAACCTGGGAGTCCATTAGTGAAGCGAATGCCGCGGTCGTACTTGGTGAGGGCCCTGAAGTCGGCGATGCAGCTGTAGGTCCTCCGAGACCGAAAGGTCCCGCAATCCCGTTCGACGAGGACGGTCCCGAGCCCGCAGTTCTCCTCCGTTTCCGACTATCAGGCCCTTCGCCAGCACCTTCGGCATCGTCTGGACCTTTGGATGTATCTTTACCCCGCTTCAGTGCCTGGAACGTATCGAACGCCGTGTCCGTCTCCGAACGATTGATAAAGGTGTTGAACTGGTCCAAGCCCCAGCCGATAGAACCCAAGGACGTCGACAATGGGCCACCGACACCATCACCGACGAAACGGCCAACCTCCTTGAGAAGAGTTCGGAGCTGTTGATTTTCCATCATCAAGCTCCGCATGATCTCTCGCATTTGTCCGTAGGTTTCATCTTTGTCTCCGGAGAGTAGCTCAACGCGGGCTTCGAGGTCACGGATCTGTCAATCGCGATTAGGAGAAAGGTACCGGAATGTGAAAGCCGGGTGTGTGTGAGCGTCTATCTATGGAGAAAAACAAAGCTTGACACAATACCTTCTGCTGTTTGCGAAGCCGAAATTCCCGTTGAGCGACTATAATATGAACGAAGGAGGAAAGGGTAAATAGTCTGAAACCAGTTTAGACTACTCTAGCTGCCGGCACGTACTTCGATTCTGGTCACGCCTTGCCGCCTGAGTACTGAGGGATTATGAAAGAAGAGCGGCTTAGCAAAGCCTGACCTGGCCCTTAATCCGCAGTCAAGTTTCCTTACTTTGGGTTTTTCTTACGACCAGGTTTGCTTGGGCCAACAGAGGATTCCTGGTCAAGGAGGTCTTCTGGTGTCTTTTGGCAACAACCCAACATCAACAAACGGCCCAGAAAATGCCCAACATGTACCACAGCTCACCCCAACGCTTTCGTCAATTTCTGACGTAGATTGGTTCTGGGCGTTGCTCATCACAGGTTTGTCAAGTAAAGGCTGAATCGTGGGGGGGAATGAACAAAACGACGGAAGTGGAGGGGGAAGGAACCCGGGTGCATGTACGTCAAGGGCTTTAGTCAGCGTTGCACTGTCTCATGTCATCCTGTTTGGTCAGCAGGTATCCACTTTTTCCCATGCCGAACCCCGGCGGATCGACCATCTCCGAATCACTGATTCTCGAAGCAATAGAATGAAATTATCGTATCGTCACAGTATCGTTACAGCATCGTCACTATGGTACAGGAATAACATCGGTTTGTTGTGCTCTATATCATCCGTCCAGGAGTGCGGTCTCCTCGGTATCCTCGTAAGATTTCCCTCGTCGGCCCGCTTCAAGCTTGGGGCCGTCCTTGTAAGATTTAGCTTCACTTCTTGCTTCCAGGCTCGACTCTTCCCTATAGATGACGAAATGTTGCACCATAAAGAAGGTGGGGAACGCAAGCGAGATGATAGACAGGCCTCTGTAGATAGTATGCGTTAGCTACCGAAAGCGCAGCGAGTTGCGGCCGCTCACAGTTTCGCTGGATTCCCCGTGATTGAAGACCAGTTATCGTCGATCTGAGCTATCAAAAGTGCTTGGAACCTGTGATGGCGTCATGGATAATTGCATCGCGCCATAGGAAGCATTGACGCTCACAATGAAAGAACAGCGCCCGAGAAATCGAGCAAGACATTCGCGATGCTCCAGCCTTTGGTGGACTTGCGTGTATAGTTGAGGTACGCCTGAGTAAGAATGCTGTGAGTGTTACGAGAGAGACGGAGCTAAGGGGGGCGTTACTCACCTGGGCCATGTATTTGGCGGTGGAGCCATAACTGCCCTGATGTCAGCTCTGACGGCTCTGATACATCTTGGCCGATTTCAGACTTACAGTTTGAAGTAAGATAAGTGATAGAGGAAGTCGATGGTTGGTAGAATATCAGAGACAACAGAAAGGGCCTCTATGACGACAACGGCGAAGAATGCTGAAATAACAAAGCGGTGCCACGCTGAAAGTTCTTGGCCCACCGCTCGAGGGTAAATCCACGTCTGGGAGAGTGTAATGCAGCAGAGAAGGAATGCCTGATAGATGCTGTCGTTAGCTCGTCGAAATGTCTGGCTGCGAGACGTTGGACAAACGTGAACAGCAAAGGCCAAGTCGTTAGGGGCGACCGAGTTGTCTTTCCCCCCATGCCGCTGGCGATACTCCTCCCGAACCCGCTCGTTCCACAAAAAGTTAAAGGTATAGAAAGTGTAGCATGCGAATGACACGGCATTCAGTGTCGCAAAATCGATTGAATAACCTGGTAAGGAAAGTTGGTAGCAGATCCAATTGCCCCTGTCAGGCCAGCAACGCGAAACTTACCGTCCACACGCTTCCTTCGATAGTTCAGAAGAGCTTGAGGATAGAATGAAGTACTCCATAATACAACATACGACCATCCTAAGGCGTCTGAGAGTAGTCGTAAACCTTGGGTCAGCATGGTTGAAAGCTTGCTTGAGATTTGGTTACAGCGAGAATGTGAGGGTCAGTCCCTTAAAAGTCGCTCCAATTGCGCAATTGCCACGCAAGTGACGACTGTCCCCAGGCCCCTCCCCGCGGGTTACGGCATCTTTGGCCGGACAAAGGAGCACCACAAAAGACCGGTTCCAGACGATCACTCTACGCAAACGGGCCGCAAAAGTGCAACAGGGGGTCTAAACCAATCGGTAAAGCAGTCGATTGAATTAAAGGAACTACTATAAAATAGCCTGTACAGGACCGCAAGGATAATAATGGGGATTAGTGTGGTCTATGTTATGGCTCCAGAAGTCTGGAACGCTCGTTCGGCTCAGTTCCACGCGCTGCCTCGAGGGCCGTACGATCTCTGTACAACACGAAATGCTGAATCATGAAGAATGTGGGGAACGCAAGCGAGAGAATGGACAGCCCTCTGGATCGATTCCGTTAGCTTCCGAAAGTGCTACCATTGGTAATCACTCACAGTTTCACCGGGTTACCGGTTATCGAGGACCAATTATCGTCGAGATGGGCAATAAGCAAAGATTGACATCTGAGATCGAAGTCATAAGCTACGTCATGAATCGGGAGGCATATGCGCTTACAACGAAAGGATGGCGCCCGAAAAGTCAAGCAATACATTCTCGATACTCCACCCCAAAGTCGACTGGCGTGTATAATTCAGGTAAGCCTGAGGAGAACGCATGTGAGCCACCAACTAGCATCGGAGAGGGCCGAAAGGCGCGCGCCACTCACTTGAGACACATATTTAGCGGTGGAACCGTAACTGCGCCAGCTGTCAGCTCATGGAGCTCCTCTCGGATCTTGACTGGGAGCGGACTCACAGCTTAAAGTACGACAGGTGATATAGGAAGTCTATCGTTGGTAGGATTCCGGAGGTGACAGAAAGAGCCTCTATGACGGCGATGGTGAAAAACGCGGACACAACAAATCGGTGCCAGGTCGAAATCCGCTGGCCCTCCGCTCGGGGATAGACCCACGTCTGGGACAAGGTGATGCAACAGAGCGTAAAGGCCTTAAGGAACCCTGCAGTTAGCCTGGGCAAGTGCTCGCTCCAAGGTGCTTTACATACGTGGATAGCAAAGGCGAAGTCGTTAGGGGTAACTGAGTTGTCCTTGCCCTCATGTCGCTGACGATACTCCTCTCTAACCCGATCGTTCCACAAGAAATTAAACGTGTATATAGTATAGCAGCCAAACGCAATGGTGTTAAGCGTTGCAAAATCAATCGAATAACCTGGCCAAAAAGGGGAAAAAAGTCGGTGGTGAGATGAATTGTCCAGCTGAGCCACACGACGCGTATATGAAACGGACCATCCACTCTTTTCCTTTGATAGTTGAGAAAGGCTTGAGGATAGAACGAGATACTCCATAAGACGAAGTACGACCATCCTAGGACGTCTGAGAGCAGCCGGAGACCGGGGGCGAGCATGATCGCGGATTCGGTCCGAGGATTGGTGCAGCGAGTGAGAGAAGTGAGCGGTGGAAGCCTGCTTCGGTTTGAAAGCCGGTTCACCTAACCTCCACTCAGCTGACATAAGTTACCAATCACCCACGGCACCTTAGGTCAGCCAAACACCGCCACCCAACAAAACTTCGTCCAGAACTCCACCACATCTGCACGAATGAGTTCTCAACAAGCTGGTCAAGGAGCCCAAAATGCACCTGGATACGTGAGGCCCCCTCCAAAGGACCAAGAATACCTCTGCGCTGGTTGGTAGATTGCGGCATGGGTGTTCAGAGCTTGGGCTGGGATTGACAGGTCCGCTTAGATTGTGGACTTGCAAATACAATCAAGGCTAGAGAGCCCATTCGGTGCCGAGAATGTGGACATCGTATCATGTACAAGAAGAGGACTCAACGAAGTGAGTTTAGATCCGCTCCCCTGTTTTCCGTTGTATGTCATAAAAGCGTGTGGTTGACGTACTGAAATACCGCCTTGGCTGTTCTAGTGGTGCAATTCGAAGCGCGCTAGGTTCCGAAATTACTGGCGCATGTCCTTCTTCCATACTCTTTTCTTTGGGGTGCAATAATAATATGGCATTGTCCGAGTGTCGATCAAACTAAATACGGGCCGGAACCACGAAGCGAAAGTACGATAATTCAAGCAGAGTGTTAAAAGAAATCCAAGGCGACAACATGGTTTAAGCATGCTGCTAGCCGCTTGTTTGCCCTGAGCTCACGCGACCGTCCCTGTGCCGGGGCCGCGCAGGTCGGGAGGGCTACGGCTTTTTCGACCTGAAGAGCTGTTTTGGCAGATGAACGGAATGTTCCGCTAGCACTTCAATCAAGCAGCACTTGATCCCTCTGCGCCTTCAGGGAGCTGGAAGTCAAAATTGTTGGCGCGACGCCAGAGATGCACCAGACACAGAACGACTGCGGGGGACATTAACCCAGGGAATGCGGTGTGCCAGCCTGTGAAGCACTCACCAATATCATCTAAAATGGGGTGACCACGCGGATTTACGCGTAATGTCTGGTCGGCTGAGGTGTACAACGCGACGAACTTCTTACCAGAGACCGTGACGCACTGGGATCACAAAGTTGACGGCGTCAGGGGGTCCCGGTGTGTGTGCACGCCCCGAGACGGCACAGGCATCGGGCTTACCTCTAGGTTAGTCGGGTCGGCGTCCACAGGTCTCCATTTGTATTCGACATTGTTCAGTGCTTTGAAACGCCGCGATCTGAGGGAGTATATCGTGTCAGTCGGACACCGCCGAGCGCATATGACAATATCACTCGACCTGCTGTTGTTCTTATTCTTCCAGGCCATCGAGTCGATAGATAGAGATCGTAGGCCCATGTTGAGCCTAATATTACGCAAGGTATTCCATTCAATGTTGCCAGCGTTCTCATACCGCCCCGTCTAAATATTCCAATAAGAACCGCAGGAAGATCAGAGGCTGGGGAAGGACTGACAGCAACTCGACGCGGTCCTTACAATTAAGTTCCACCGGTAATATGTCGACTGGCGCTCGAAGGTGGAGAACTGCGGGTGAAACGGTCTTGAGAACTCCGCTGCCGACGGTGACGGCACCGATCCGGACCCACATAGTACAACTTGAGAGGCTCTTGGGACCCCGGATGGGTCATGTAAATATTGAGCTTGCGCATCTCATCGGGGTCGAACTCCCATCGAAGAACCAAGTCTGTGTTGGGGTCAAAGCCACTCATTGAATCTATAGAGCGCGAGGGAGAGAGGGAGAGGAGGGAGAGAGTTGAAGGAGGGGCAGCTTCTTTCCTATGGCTTTTGAGTAGCTGCTGAATCAAGGCCGGCCAGGACGCGGTGTGGCTGATATGTTACAGGAGGGTACGTTGGACAAGAGCCTCGTTTCGAAGTTATAATGAACGACCTGACGACGAGATTATAAACGCATTTCAGCAGCCAAGCTTGCAGGTGACGGCGAAGATGGCGGGGATCGGATGGTCGGCTGGAAAGGGGGAAGGAAGGAGGAAAACAGAAGGATGGGAGGACGAATAATGGTGGGAGAGCGGAGCGAAAACAACGGAAGGTGCGTGGCGGAGAATCGGCTCGCCCGGCATATTAAACCAGTCATCCCGTACCGAAAGCGTCTTGAACAAGGGCCTTGGGATCGGATCCAGTCGGCCATCTGCTGTCGGGTGCGCTGGATCTCAAGGGGTCCAGATGAAACACATGTTCTTCGCGTTTCAAAATGGCGCCCCCACTGCCCGAAAAAGCAAAATATCCCGAATTATAATATCGGAGGGACGCGTTTAATGATTCTTGGGGTTGTGGGACCCGTGAATCCTCCGCCCAGCTTCCGTAAAGATGCGGGTTTCGAGATGCAAAGCACGTAAACCTGGCCAGGAGAAAAAAACGGCACACCGGCCCACCAGCACCACAACAACCCGCAAAAGAGCTTCAGCGATAGATGCAGCTGACACTTAGTACTAGCCTGGCTATGCGAGTGATATTCTCAAGAGATTCGTTGGTTTCTTCATAAACCCCTGTCCTAAAAAGTGGGAGCTTCGTCATGTGAGCGACCCCAACGAGTTCTTATCGGGTAGGAGCTTCAATTTGGGTTCAGGCTCATGCATGGCCCGCACCCGCTTCGACCGCCGCGAACGACTCCCAGAAGATCTAACCAGATCGCACAAGATTCGCTAGATCCTTGAGAATTCATCGAGCCAAGATTGGTGGGGCGGGGCGAACGATGGGAGTCGTGCACGCGTCGGCGGGACGCGATCGGCTGAGCCTCACGGTCTCCTCCGGCGGAGAACATGCAAAATTCTCCTAAACCTGCTTGACCGACCACCCTTAATCCCCTTGCCACAACGTTTCCCCGGGACGCATTTAATCATCGACGTGATATCAAGGTCAACCCAACGGCTTTGGGAAAGCCTACACAGAGCTTTATCCAAGAGGGCATTGTCTACGTACACTTGCGGCTTGACGTCGACCATTGTCCGTCCCGCCGACCCTCCCTAATTTTCCGTATTTGGATACCCTCACCCTTCGTCGGTACCTTACATACGGCATGGTCACAGCGTTTGACCAAAGGAAAAGCATCCTCGAAGGGCGTCCGACGAACTTCCACGTTTCTCTGTAGAGTGTTCGAATCATGTCTGTCCACGCCTCGATAAGCGAAAAGTCTTCTTACGGTTGGGTCGGCCTCACCCCCACGGGGCCGATAATTCCTGAATCACCTATTGCCGTGGTGCTGTTCACATCCATGTGTTGGATACCAGCCAGATCGGTGTACTTATACACACAGACTTGGTGTATGCGGCCAGCACCTCCGCCTCCGCAGAGGTACAGTCAAAGACAGTTCCTAGACGGGCTGCTCCTACATGCGCGGTTTTCGCGTGCGCCATTATTACCGAGAGAAGGTAGAGTTACTCCGGCTTTCTAGACAAGCGAAGAACAACGTGCGGCCAGGGTCCAACTCACGAAGGTCGAAGTCTGAGTCTCGCGCGCCCGGCCGGGACGTCCTTCACATTCCAATTCGTCCATTGTGATAATGCGTTCCTTATTTCTGGGACGCCTTCGCTCTGCTGGACCCCGAGAATGGTCGAAGAGTGAACGTGGCGGGGGCAAAATCTCGCACGTACAGGGGGCCGAGATTTGATTATTCTCTTTTGTCTTTGCCCACTCGTGTGGCTCTATGGTCGAGAATAAGTACGATGGCCGAGAGGGGTCAAGCTTGCTTCATTCGTATGAGACATTTGATCGAGATATTTGGATCAAGTAGCAGCCACCAACGGAGAAATGGTATACATTCTACCAAGCATTCCTCTCTGGTCGACAAATCCACGGATAGACCATAGATTCGAGCGATCTAGCCCAGCTAGCGCGAATTGCATCCATGCTGCTGGGACGTACTGCAGCGCAGCATATCCAGTTCTCCGTGCCGTTCGAGGTCGTATCCTCTCATGCCTTAGGGTTCGTGGCGTGCACCTCAAAGTCCGGTCTCACTCGGACCTCCCTTTCACACCATCATACTGCTCTTACCGGGGACGCTGTCCTCCTTATCGTCGGAACGCCCCTTCTCTCCTTAGGTGGATCCGAAATGTCGGCAAAGAGCGACGTGGCGGCGCAGTTATCCCACCGAGGATAATGAGTGTAACGATAAAAAAGAACCGCCAGCTTCCGCAGAGGCCCTCAATATTCTCTGCTTCCGCCAGGGCGCAAGGCTGGTTCGTGACAAAGCTGGATGGTTTCAAAAGCGCCACGACGCGTCGAACGAATTTCAAACGCTTTCTGGTAGTTTGCGAATTCTATTGGGACATAATAATCTATCGACGCTTACCCTCATCCAGTGCTGTTCGGAGCGTTAATCTGATGGTACGTTTCATATGTTTCGCTGCCGGTCGATCACCGACACGCTGACGTTGGCTAGGCTCTTTCCGAGGGTCTGCACGCCTTGTACGATGCACTACCCTCGTTCTCGCTCTAGCGGCTTGCCTAGACCATCTTTGCTTCTTGTATTCATATCGCAGCGATGTCACTCCCAGAATTCTTGGAGGAACCCACTAGGTTCCACAGAGCACCTTTTCTTCGTGATCAAGGCTCGGCGGAGACCGCAATGTCTGTTCCGATAGCACTGCAATACTAATGAAAGGCCTTCAATTATGCTAGGCCGCAAGCTGGAGTCCACCCCAACTGGGAACTGCCCAGCTGACGGATGACGTCATCGCCTATGTCGCACGGTTACGGGTTTACGAGAGTCGAACGATTCTTTCGAGCCCCCATTGAGACTAACGCCCATGGATTGGAGGGCAGCAACATATGAGAGTTCAGGGCCACATCGTCTACCGGCACACTCCTAAACACCAACCCAGACTGGCTAATCAGCGGTTGTACTCTTACGCTGAGCGCCAATGCTATCGCCCTCGATTATACATTCCATCCCTATCATTAGCTGTGATATCAGCTAGAGCTATCTGGGCATGAAGGGTGGGTGCATTATTGTGATTGGACGGTGGCCAGGGTGTTTACCAGGAGTCCAGCCACCGGCAATCTCCTGCCGCCCGAGCGACTCTAGGACGGCCGAGGGCGTACCGCGTCACACTTGTTCTGAATTAAAATGCTGTACATGGATAAATGACCGAGTGATTGGGGCTCAGGGCATTTGAGTGAATTCGTTAACTCTATCCTCGCAGGTATCGGGCCCAAGGCGGTTGTGCACCAACATCTATCTCCCTTCGCCATCTAACTCTGGTAGTCAGTCTCCTTATCTTCCTGATGTGCGGGGTTACCGGTTCAAGAACAAAGTGTTGCTGAGACACGACATCTTGGCAGGATCGACATTATTAGACGAATTTGTCTGGACAACTCGGGGACAGAACGCAAAGTGAAGCATTTGGTAGTGAGCTTAAACTCTTGGCAAATTGGTAGCTATCTCTGTGAGTTCCAAAGACAAGCTTCGATCTCGCGATGGTCGTTCGTCTACTTGAGTGTCACCGGGCTCTGAGCGAAACGGCGTTTCAAAGATGTCGAGCACGACTATCCGCTAAAGCCGAACACCTTCTTTCTTCTTTTGTCGATCACGATACTGCAGAGAATGCTGTTCGTAACAAGATGCTGCCGGCAATGGGGTCTCCGGGTAACAAGACTGGGGGGTTACTATTTGTGGACCCGTCACCGCCAAATTTGCTATAATTGACGGTCACTGGCTGCTGCGCGATTGCAACTTACTACGAGGACCTCTACGTTTGGCAACGCTAGCCAGTTGCGCCCTTCGACAGGGTGCTCGTCGTTCTTCTTCGGAGAGAAAAAGGAGGAAGTTCGCTGGCTAGTCACGTGATGCCAGCTGGCGAGGGGTTGGGTGCCTGAGTCTACTGCGTCTCTAGGGACCGAATGACGACGACAACGCCTCTCGTTGCTCTCGGGTTTTCTCGTTTCCTGATGTACAAAGAAACGCGAATGGTGTCTCCCGGTCGATCTGTTGTCATCTTCCGCCCGTCCAATCGCAGAACGACAGCACCGTCAGTACCGCCAGGGCAACCAGAAGAGAAGTAAAAGGCCCGTAACTGACAATTAGACATTCTCGTACTTAATATAAGGCACTCCATCATCTCTCCATTTCCCATCTTCCTTTGCGAGATCTATCTCTCCTTCCCCCCTTTCCCTCATCGCCTCGTTTGCTAGCCCCTCAGCGACAACCACAGTTTGCTAGCTCTTACCTCTTCATCTCTTTTTTTCTTCCATTTGCTTTATTGCCAAGTTCTTTGCCTGCCGTCCCAGCCTCCGTTTTCATCAGATTTTCATTTTTTTCATTCATCAGCATGCCAGCAAAGTAAGTCCACGGTCACGGTCGTTCCCATCGATCAAATCGTGCTGAGATTTCCTCCATTCCTACCAGCCTTCCTTCTTTCGGAGAATTGCTCCACTCTCTGCAAGAAACCGAGAGTAGCTTCCCAGCAATCGCACAAGGTACCAGCCGCTCACAGCGCAGAACCCCTTCACCAAAATCCTACAGCAGGAACGGCGTATCGACCAATTTACCCCAATTGACATTTGCTGCGAATAATGCGCAGCTGCAAGCGACGTTACCTCGTGTGACACGTGGGTTCAGGTATCAGCCTTATTCTTCTTCCGCATCTGTAAGTAAAGAAACGACCAAGCCCCCCGACTGCGGCACAGTAGGCTGATATCTTTGCCCATTATTAGATGTTATCCCGCCGGACCAGCTTGCCTCATCTGGAATATGAAGATTCATCTCGAGTGGTACGAACCCTTCATTCTCTCCAAACTGGGGACGATTGGCCTAACCACACTGCGCCTCTGTCCTGCAGCCAAGTATCTGCCTCATCAAACGACACAAGTCTACTCTCTTCGATGACAGGTCGCACCAACGAGCTCAGCTCGCCATCCCCGTCCCGCCTCCGATCTCCTCCCTGCTGCGTGGTGGAACTAGGTCCCCTGAAAGCCCATCATCGCCCACCTCACCCATGGTCAGCCCAAGGTCATCCATTCACTCGTCAACACCACCAGGACCCGTCTCGCTCCCTACCCTCCCCACTTTCTGCCTGCCCAAGTCCCAATCGACGTCTCAACTCACCGCGCCTGCACCCCAGCAATCCATTCGCCTCCCCAAGCTGAAACCAATTCAAGACCGCACAGGGATCCTATCCCACTCTCGGGGCTCTTCCTCGACGGGAAGCGGGAGCATTAGCAGCATCATGTCCATGTCGACAGACGACAGCGGTGCCATGGGAAGCATCAGTTCCTTCAGTGGTGGAACTGGCATCGCTCGCTCCCGAGGAGACACCCCTAGCATCTCGATAACCCGACCCAGGGCTCGTTCCCATCGGGTTTGGACCGCATCCGGGTATCGTTATCCTCCGGTCGCCACGGCCGTCGCTCAGTAAACAAACGGCGGGGCAGGTGACGACGACGGTCGACAGGGTTCGTAGTTGTAAAGATGGACACTCTTCTCTTCTCTCCTCCTTCACGGACGCTCTCCTATCTTTCGACCCTTCTACTCCTCGTTCTTTCTTTTCAGTTCTCATCTTCATCCACGTTGTGAGGCACTGGCTGCTCCAACCCTTATTCTGTCATTACGGACTCTTCTGCTGTAGATAGCAACTTGATGTAGCTTCCCTATCATTCACTCCTTCGTTCACTCCTTCTTTTTGGGCTGTTTCGCTTTACTTCTCTCTCCAATCATCAATCCCCAATTCATTCAGTGTTGTTTTAGTCCCCTCACTCATTCACTATCTTCTGTCTTCTTTCTCTGTCTCTGGTCTCTATCTCACAGGAAAACGAGATTCTTGATGAATCTTAATTGAAAAATCGGACAATTAGTTTTTTTTTTTCGAGTGATGCGATCTCAGCGTGGTGCTGCAGCATCTGTGAAATCGGAAATCGGAAAATGGGAATCCGATCTCCAAGACGACCGTCCATCGGGAGGTCCTCGACCAGGGTCGGGCAACATATGAATTATGGTGAAGAATGCCTAACGTCCATAATCGTATCTGCGGCGAACAACAAGAAAAAGGGTTCCAGGTTACTGATTAGGCAGACCGTTGCGAGTCGCATTAACGACTCACTTTTTGTAAAAAGTCTCCGAGTCCGTCGGCACGTCGGTCGCCGCTCTAGCTCCTCTCGTCTTTTTCAAGACTCCGCTCGCTTCAGCTTGTCTCCTCACCTCCCTATCTTCTTTCAACCATTTCAGCACTACATCATGTAAAGCCGAGCCCGCTCGCATTTCTACATCTTCGTCGGTGCTCGGGCCGGATGCAGCGACTAGCGGTGGAGGCCATGAGAGGATCTCGAGGAAGGCACCATCTCGCATGTGCGCAACGTGTGTAGGGAAATGCGAAATCCCGTCAAAGATGTGGGTTGCGTAGAGGATAGTGGCACCCCTTGATTCGGATTCGGATTTCAGGAAAGCGAGGAGGTCGGAGCGGACGAGAACATCCAGGTCGACGGTTACCTGGTTAACGTTGATGCCCGCACGTCGACAGGGAGCGAGATAATATTAGAGGGAGGTCATCCGGTCGTTAGTGAGATATGATGCGAAGGGAAGAAGTTCCGAGCGACCAAGGGTCGCTCTACGCACTTCGTCTAGGAGCAAGACATCCCATGGCGACATCAACCCCATGACGAGCTGGACTCGACGACGCTCTCCATCTGATATTTGGTGCATTCGCCTTTACGAAAGCTTATCAGGACGCTGAGGGTGCCTTGATGCAGTATCTCGACGACTGACCAATCGAGATCCACATCCAAGATGTCTAGTAGTTTGTCCCGTCGTTCTTTATGGCGATAGCCGCCCACCGAGTCTAGGAAAGCCGCTACGACTATGTCCGAGCGGACGACGGGGTTCATTGCCCTAGGATGTTTTCTGAGAATCAGAAAGTCTCCGCGCCGGGCCATCAGAAAGCACGCCCTTGGCCGAGGCTTACCACTCTGTCCCAAGGAACGTAACGCCCTAACCGACCACGAGGGCGGGTAAGCTGTCTTTTAGATCGCAGGACTAAGAGGGGATTGCAAGCTCACTTTCGGCGTGTTACGGAAAACGTCTTTCCCAAGAATCATGACTTTTGCTCCAGCTGGCGTCATCTTCTTTCCGGCCAGGATTTGAAGGAGAGTCGACTTTCCCGCTGATATCCGTGCATAAGTATAATTCGGCTGAGTTGAATATATCGTCCATGTGCGCACCTCCATTTGCTCCGATGAGTAAAGTCCTGGAGCCTTTCGACAAGTGCAGCGAAAGATCCCTGAGTGCGAGCGGCGTCCCGGGCGCGAGTTTGTGCTGATATGTCAGGTCTTCGACGTTGATCGCCTCTTCCGACATTCTTGGAGGAATACTGGGTACTTTGGGCCACAAATATTTGAGGGAAGGAAGAACTCGGACGCTTGGAACAGACTCATGTGGGACGATCCTTCGCGCTTACATACCGCTTGCGGAGAGGTTAGGTCATGGGAATTCTGGGAACGCGGGATCTACGTCTTACTTCACGTTTCCCTGAGAATCGCGTCCGAAAACTCTCTCCACATCCGCCCATCCACTTTTTGCTTTCACTTATCCGCAACACCGACACGAAAGCCATGGACTTTTCACAATTCAACTCTGCCGAACAGGCCCACCTCACCAAGGCCATGGAGATGAAGCAGGTATGCGAGGATCTTGAAGGTGTACTCGACCGCTCGCGATGCTAATTTTTGGAATCTTCCCCGTGCGCCCTTGCTTTCCAACTCTCGAACAACAATTCCGTGTAATCAAAGATGCAAGACTTTATGAAGCTGTACTCGGGTCTCGTGGAGCGGTGTTTCATGTCATGTGCTAATGACTTTACGAGCAGGGCGTTGAGCTCGAAAGAGGTGAGCGCTACGCTTGGTTTATCATCACCATTTAGGAAGGCTCTGACCGCCTGATGTCTTTCCGAACCGTAACCGCATCTTCTTTGTCTCGGGTGGCTTAGGACGCCTGCGTAAATAACTGTGTTGACAAGTTCTTGAAGCATTCAGAACGTGTCGGCGCACGTTTCGCTGAATTCAGTGGAGGTGAGACCTTATGTTCTGCTCAAATTCTCGGATATATGTCTTCTGGTCCTAGCGCCGGAAGAGACTATGCCCACATTGGGCGTCGAAGTCGGAACGCGAAGCGCGCCTGAGCGTTCGTTCGGGCTTAAGATGCCTGTACGAGGTTATCGGCCCTCCCTTGTCCTCGCCTTGGCGTGTCTAGATTTCTCGGGAGCTTAACTGACACGCTTGATGGGGTTTGACAGAGATGATGAACCCGGGCCAAAAACCGTAGAGCGGTCGAATTCACTGTTGCGACGGAAACGAGAGCGCTTGGTTGATAGGGTTCACCCGTGAGCGGACTTCTCTCGGACGTCAACGTTTGCCCGAGCCAGCGAGGGAGTGGGATCACTTGCCGTATCCCTAGCTTTTACACGTAGAGATAGCTATCTATTACATTTTTCTACTGCTAATGGGATCTGATGCCTTGAGCGCGTATTTGCGAGTCGCTTGTGTTTATGCCGAGTGTTTGTTGTGGGAATTAAGGTGGAAGTAAGGTGCGGGTAAGAATTTATGAAAAAGACCGTCCGCCGGGATCCAGACCGTGGCGGGGACTGATTTGCAAGCCCCGTCTGTTCTCTTCCCTCGACCTCATCCCCCTCGTCCCATCTACATACCAACTGTCCGCTGCTTTGGCTGGTCCTGCACACTCATTACACTCATTACTCTCTCCTTCAACACTCATCCCAACTTCAGCTTCCTACCCAAACGAAGCTGACAGCCTGGCATCTCCTCTTCAATCACCCTAGACTCAAGTGCCCTCATTCTCCAACGCCAATGTTGGACCATGCACACCTAGGCGATCCCTTGCTACTACTCCCCCGTCAAGACTGCATCGAATGCCCGGCTCCACCAGCATGTAATTGTGCTGCAAATGAAGTTTGCGAACGCACAATCCAGTGAGTTGTTGTCCTCTGCCACCTCCCCACCTTCGCAGTCTATCTCGCAATTTCCTTCGCATCGTCGCGCATTCTCATCGTCTCCACCTCTCTCTGTAGGAGTTGCTCTCAATGCGCAACCAACGTTTGCGTCGCCTCCGGGTCATCTGGCAGCAAGGGCGGAGTGAGCAACGGCGCCTTGGCCGGCGCCGTTCTTGGCTGCGTCGTCCTCCTCACGCTCGTCGTCACCACTTTCTTCATGTGGCGACGCCGCGTCCGAGCCCGCAAAGCCGCTCAAGCCTCTTTGGAAAAGTCGACAATATCGCCATTCGACCTACAAGGTCCCAACGTCATCACCACTCCTCTCCCACCAAACTCACCTCACTCACCAATGTACGGCACTCAGAGCCCTACAGGACTCGCACCCCCAGGCAGTCCCGGTGCCGATGTCCGTATGTACAACGGTACCATGATCAACTTAGGAGGGGCGACCAGCCCGACCAGGCAATTCTACGAAGGCGAGCCTGCTCAACCGCAAAATCCGTTCAACGATAGCGCGAGCATGAGCACCATGAACTCGAACGTTATCCCGATCGCATACGTCCCGCCAAGCTCCAATTCCATGAGCGTCTCAGATGGCATCGGTCCACATCCTCCAAGTCCCTCGCATCCATTCCCTCCTTCTCGGCCAGCTCGTTCTCCCGATTTAGACCTCCGAGCCCCACCTGCCGTCCTCCGTCGCGCTAGTCTCTTGGATGCCGCTTCAAAGAACGACCTCCTGGCACCAAAATCCGTATATGGCGCTCAAAGCACGCGTTCGGGTGTCTCGGCTGTCTCATCGAGAGCTTCGACAATGAGCGGAGTCAGCTCCGTCTACGAACGTCCCACAATCGTAACTTCGGCCAAGATTGGGAGACAGGTCTTGGGTGTTGTTCGTGCAGAAGTTGTGCCGCTGCCAGGGTCCGTCCCCGGATCACCCTCAGGGAGCGCTGCGCAGTCGGCATATGGCGGTTCACCTCTCAGCACACCCGGACTCCGTTCTCGTCCCAGCATTCGCAGTCCACTCGCCGGTCCATCGTTCTCTCAAAGTGATATGGAGTCGCAAGATGTGCCACCGACCCCTCCTCCACCGCTCCCTACCAACGGGTTAGCTTCGCCAGTAATGTCCGTCCGAAGTGATCCTTTTTCCGATCTGAAGTCGGCAACCAACGAAGCCTTCCTTAGGACTCCAGTCAGCCCCACATCTGCACCGCTTCCCCCATCCCGACCAGAAAGTGCCGCAAGCCCAACGACTCCCACCACGCCCCTGTCGGCATTGACCGCTCAAGCCACTGAAGGTGGCCGACTCTTGACGCCCAGCAGGAGCGAGTACCCTCCAATGCCTCCAGTTCCAATGGAGATGGAGCCTCCGCGATCAAGGCATGTTCCTCACGAGTCGATGGCATCCTTCGTTTCCGCCACCTCAAGAGCCGACTCGATCATCAACAACGGCTTCGTGTTCTTCCCCCCCACACCGGGAAGCGGCCACACTGCGTTCACAGGCGCATTCGGACCCGTACGCATGGATGATCCATTACCACCCCGGAGGGCCTTGGCCGGCTTCTCAACCGTCAGCACTTCCTCGAACATGTCCAACGGCTTAGAAGCATTCCCATTCCATTTCGGCCCCGGTGGAAATGCAGCTAACGTACCACAGTCGATGATGTCGCCGCTCGCTACGGGCACGGACGTCCCCTCAAGAGCTGTTCCATTTGGCAACGATAATGGCGCACGAGCGAGCTTGGATACCCTTGCGCTCAGTCGGGATGTGGAAGCTTACCCTCTGGGCTTCGATCGGAGGTAGCCTGCCTTTCAGCTGCTACCGCTCGATTCCCTGAAATCCATACCCTCACCCTTTTACCCCGCCATACCTTGATTCCCTAACTCCCGCACCCTCGCAACCAAACGCTACTCCGCTCCTTCCCCTTCACTCTCTTGCGATGATATTTATTCGTCACCCTTTGCCTCAATACCTTTTTTACACTGTGCACGGACTTCCACGATCTCCCGTGTACTTCTTTACTTTTCTCTTCCCTTCCCCGCGTTCCTTGGCTGATTTCATCTGTCTATTACATATTCTTTTGCTTTCTCTAGTTTCAATTGAGGTCGGTGTATTGTGTTAGTTACTCTCGTTTTCTCTCGGTGATGTCTTTGACTACCCATTCCTTGCGAAATGGAATAGAAGTCTTCGCTCATAACTGCGCTGTTTCGGAAGCGGGAGGTAGTCTTCCACGAGAGGTTGTCCAAGTTGTGGGGTGGACTCCCATGCGCCATGCTAATCCTATTTCAAGTGTAGCCAATGCTATTACTATCTAAAAGGGTAACATATGCCTACCCCCATCACTGCCTCGGGGGTGCCTGTTGTTGGCCTTGTTGCGCTGCTTGCCCATCGGGTCGAACATATCTAGTCCTCATGTAGACGAGGACGAGGAGAATAGCAGTCAAGACCATCATGAAAATCAGGTCGTCTTCGGTGTCGTCACGTTCGAACCCTTCTCGGCTTCCCGGGCGTGAAGTAGCAGCATCGAAATAATCGTCGGGACCGTATCCACCATCCGCATCGTGCTCGGCCTGCGCTCGCTCAAGCTCTTCCCGCTTGCGATCTCGAGCCCACCGGACCGGGTCGTCATCCTATCGGAAGCGGCAAGGTTAACACCGGCTCCGCACTCGCAGGTTCTCTCACTCACATCAGTATACTTGTTATCCGCCTGTGAATCGGTTGCAGCCTCGTCAGATTTTCGGCCGTCAATCTGGCCCTTACTACCGCCCGTCACTTTCTTTTTGAACTCGGCCTTGGCTTTCCCCAAGTACCAATGGTCGTCGGAATCGGGATCTCCCAAGAACAGGTTCAAAGACTTATCGCCTCCACCAGTAAGGATGTGCCAGATGCTGCGGGCGTAAAGCTTCGCCAGCGACAGGCTAACTGGGAGGTAGGCTTCGTGGTTGGTTTCAAGGGCCATATCGTAGTACCGTTTGGCGAGGATAAAGTCCTGAATACAATTTTTTGAGGTTAATGACGAACATGGACGAAGGCTCCCGAACATACCTGAACCACCCCGACGCCGTTCTCGTACATCCAGCCAAGGTTCCACAAGGCTAACGCACTGACTTGAGTTTCAGCAGCCCGATGATAGTATCCAGCAGCCTTCTCCCATCGTTCCTGTTCCGGTTCATCGCTGACGCCCAAACCATGGTAATAATAGTCTCCAACTTTAACCAAAGCATCGACGTTCCGTTGAGATGCCGAGCGAATCCAATGTGTCAGGGCAAACCGAGCCGTTTCGTTCGAAGGCTGTGGCACAAGTGCAGTATGTCGGAGAGCACTTTTGTCTAAGGGATACAAGCCGTAAGTGACCCGCGGGATCTCACAGCATGCTATCCGTTACCTTGATCGAAGAGGTATGCTAGATTATTCTGAGCGACTTCCGAACCCGTCTCGGAAGCGATCATCCACCGAAGTTTGGCGGCTTCCCTTTCAGCCTCCCGTAGTGCTCGCTGCGACCCAGTCGAGCCACCCAGCGCGGAAGATGATACAGCCTTGTTCCCGCCCCACCGAACACCATTGAAGTCCCAGAGTCGTTCTGCATCTCCGATGAGGTTGTCGTTCCAGATTCCTCTCTCGGCGACCAGCTTGTAGAATGAGACAGCTAGGCCACACGAACCGCCACGGACACTGGGGCTTGCTTCTGGATCATGGGCTTGATTGGAGTGGATCTCTGCGATGTAATAATAGGCCTCGAATGGTGAACCGTGTCGAAGAGCAGTATCAAAATATTTTGTCGCTCGGGCGACGTCGCCTAATCCTGTGTGGAAACGGTTTTAATCATCCCTCAACCAATGACAAGGCTATCAGTAAAGACAGCTTACCATAATAGTGCTTTCCGAGATTGACTTGGGCTTCAGCAAGATCTTGCCCCGCAGCCGCCGTAAAGTGATGTAGGGCCTTCGCGAGGTCCGGCTTCCCGTCGATGAGACCGTCTCGGTAAATCAGCCCTAGGCCATTGTGAGACTCCCTGTCGCCCCAGACGGTACCACGCTCAAACCACATCTTCGCAACCTTGGCGTCTTTCTTCACTCCCTCGCCTCGAAGGTACATCCGACCCAAGTATCCTGCCGACAGACTGGCATTGACTCCCATGTCATCCTCAATGTCCTTCTTCTGGTTTGCTAGTGGGGAGTTCAAGTTGCTGATGGGCCAGACCAAACGGGTGACGCTGACGAAGTACATCCTGGCGCGAGCAAAGTCTCGTCCGACAAAGCCAACACCCTCGGCCCCGGAAGCCGCACCGCCGTGTGCCCAGTAGATGCTGCCATGGTAGTAGATCTTGCCTATCCTGTACGAGTATTCAACTCCGCCGCGGTCAGCGTGGTACTGAGTAGCAAAACCGTTTAGTCGTCAGAGTCAAAAGGACCATTTAACGAATATACCTACCTGGTAATACTCGAGAACATCTTCGGCGACTTCACCGGCGGCACGAGACAACGCAGCCCTTACGACCGCACGTTGTGAGTTACCCCCGGTGGAAGCGACACTGGCTCCTGGACCATAAGCGCCCCCTTCGAGGTCAGACAGGCGCGTCGATGTAGGGAGCAACGTCCGGCCTCCTGGAGGACCTTCGAGGAATTGGGCCATAGCTAGAAATGACAGAATCAGGCATTTGGCCTTGGGCAATCTAAGGGAGCAAATCACCAACCTTTCTCGGCTGCAGCTTCATACCACCCCAAGGCTGCCATGCAGTCCTCATTTACGCCAATGCCTGCCCAATGACGATACCCCATAATCATTTGGGCCCGCTGACTCCCTGATAGTGCGGCAAATGTGTAATGTAACAAAGCCTGCGAGAGGTACACGTCATTTCTAATCGTACCATGCCGGGCCTTCGGTTGCGTACCTGGGATTGGTCAATTTCGACGACCCCGCCGTATCCAGTCGCGTAAAAGAACCCAAGTGCAGCTTGAGAGGTCGCGTTCCCGGTGATGTCGGCGTGTCGGGAGTATGCATCGAACGCTCTGCTAACGTTCAAAGGCATTGCCGGTGGGGGGAACTGGAAGAACGAAATTGAATCAGGCGTATTGCCAGACTGCGGTACTTTCTAAACTTACGAGTGACACCTGAGCCATCGTAAAGAGCGCCTCTTCGTTACCAAGATCGACTGCATGCTGAAGCAGGTCGATGGCCTTTGCGGCTCGGCCTTTGATCTCCTCCCGTCGCCGTCCACTCCGACCATTCAATACTCGTGATGCCCACCGCGGAACCCATGGTTGATAATACAGCCGGTATGCTAGCCGTATAACGGTGGCGATGGGGCCATTTTCGTTGGGGAAGAGCGTTGACAGGAACACATTAGGTGGAGGAGGAGAGTCGGGATATAACGCGGCGGCTTGGGACGGTGTCAAGACTTTGAGAAGCCGAATAGTTTGTAAGGCTTGAGCATAGGCTGTATCTGCTTCAGCTACTTCTGGCTAAGTACGGCAAGGTATGAACAAGAGGCTCAGGACGTAGCAGAGGAGAACATACTGGTTCGATTGGTCCATTGGCTTCCGGTGCAGCGCCCGCCTGTGGTTGTTGCTGCTCGAGGGGAGGCTGCTCGACAACTTGCGCTGCTGCCAGCGAAGAAGCGGCAAGAAAGAACGCGACGTACGACAGCTTCCTTGCTGCCCTTTGTCGTTTGCCCATTGTCGAAGTAGCGGGTACGGGAGTAAGAGGTCTAAATTACAATACAGGCGGAGAACACGTCGTTGCGAGTATGGTGCGTAGATCTTCCCGCGGTTGAATTACCTATTTCGGCGGGATCGCCCTCCGGCGGTCGCTACTACCTCGGCGACCTGAAGCTCGCGTCACTTGGAGCTCTCAGCTGCAGATCATATTCCGGGAAAGGATCAAAATTCGGAAGCCATTTTATTACTGTTTTATCTGCACTTCACCACCAGAATTAGGTTTGAGTGGGCGAGCATCCATTACGAGTTCGCGGGAGGTCTTCCTCCTGCCTCGTGTTGGTTCTGGGAGGATTTCATATAAGATGGGAGCCGCTGATCCTCAATTCTCCACACTCATTACGACCTCCTTTCTACGATCCAACCTATCACCATGAGCACTGTATCGACTGGAACCGCAAACAATGCCCCCGACACTGCAGCAGTACGGGAGTTATTAGGAATGATGAGTACGACATTGGCAACGCTGTATGTCCGCCCTGACTTCGTACATCACCACCTGATCGGGCGAACTGACCCCTATGACATCCCAAGTGGAAAGACGTTCGACACCTTAACCGAACAGTCAACTCGAGTCGCCACTCTCGGGCCACAGTTGGTGAGCAGTACCTTTACAGCTCTCCACACATGGCTCATGGCAAAACGCCCGAATGAAATCAGGACTCGGCCCACCAAATACATCAACTCCGCAGGCAAATGCGGGCCCAGGAAAAGAAACAAGACATCCGGATCAATGAGGTAAAAACCATGGTCAAAGATGAGTTGAAAGTCCAGGTCGCAGAACTTCTTCGGTCAGTGGACGTCAACTGTTCCTCGGTTAAAGCATCCACATAAGACCCCGTCTCCTTCTGCAACAGTGCTCAAATTGCTGAGGCCGTTCGGGACGAGATTAAAAAACAGGTATCGGATGAAGTGCAGGAACAGCTGAAGTTACGCGTCCCCGTGCCGATAGAGGAACAGGCCGCAGAGAGCACGCAACAGCTCAAGGACGTGCGGACATCTTTGATCAATTCGTGCGTTAGCTTCTTCGATTTGCTGGATATTGGGCTAATACAAGTAATGATCCGAAGAGAATCACGGAGAGCGAACGCGATCTTGCGAGCAAGCAACCTCGACGACCAGCTTGCCGTTATCCTCAAGTCGACAGGTGAACCAAGCAAGTATTTCCCGTCAGATCTCAAAACTTTATTTGGCTATGATAGTAAGTTCCTTGAGTGCTCGCGCTGGCTCTTTGTCCTTACCATTGTACGGTCGGCAGATGAGACCGCAAAGATCCTCGTCCAGGACTACGAGCTCCCAGCCTCCGAGTCCAGGGAGAAAAATCTCAACAAGTTCATGGCTCACACTGGTGTTCAATTCCATCTCATACCGTACGTAAATATTCTGTTTTAGCCGAGGATCCACCCACTAAAGAAACCTTACTTTCTGTCTTGGCTTCTTGGGTGCAGTGTGCCGATCCTGGCCGATCCGTGAGTACGTCTTTCTGCTTCTCTTTGCTACCATTCTCGTCCAGAACACTGACAATCTCGAACATGACTCAGTAATGATCCGTCGAATGCCTTGGGCATCAGTGTGTGAGAGGGTATGTCCGCATGCAGTCAGCTGTTTCTTTTGTGTAATGATATGAAGTCGCGCGATCCCGCTGTTCAAATCCATTCAAGCGTCCCTATGTAATGTCTGTACGACAAGCCAGACTTGATTTGTTCCAAAGAGTCGGTCCTCGAAGCTCAGGCATCATCTAGTATAGGGGTCGAGCGTCCGTGTGCCGACCAGACGGAGGGCCGGGTTCTTCATCGCTAAGCATGGCTCGTGTAACGGAGAACGTGCATCTTTTTCAGCGTGCACGATAACGATGACCATTACACTGGGCAACGATATAAATTACCGATACAAGTAGTGAAATGAGTAACGACGGTGAAGGTAGAGTACATCCCAAGAAGAACTCGGTACATGAAACCCCTGAAAGGAAACAAAGGAAAGACATCACATCTGACACCAAGAACAAGCCAATTGCGCTAAAGAAACATTTATCTGTAATTAGTCTGCTCCCGGGCCGGGGTCGGCGGTGGTACATAAGCCGGCGGCGCTGTGATGACGGCGGAGTTCCTGTCGACTGCCTGAACTTGAACCTGAGTCTGTTGAACCTCCAAGGTGGCTGCGTAGACGATGATGGGTTGAGGCTTTGGTGAAGCTGGTCGTTGAACGTAAACCGTTTCCGTGACAGTCTCACGGCTACCACCACAGCAGCAGCATTTCCACAACCAGTACATGAAGATGGCGGTGAAGATGAGACCAATGATCCCCCCAATCGAGGTCGCTTTGCATCCAGTTCCGCAATCAAACCCACCGTCCGAGGATGGTGAAGAAGTGTAAGTAGGAGTAGCTGAGGGGGTGGGGGTGGGGGTGGAGGTGGAGGCACCGGTATCAAAGATGGCGACGGGGAGGCGGGTGGCCGTTGGGTCTGCTGCAGGAGTCTCGGCACCGTCATCGAAACTATTTAAAAAAAATTGACTGCTTTTTTAGGATATAAAATAGATAGCATGATACCGAACGTACATGAATTGGTTTAGAACGGTGCGTCCGAGGCCAGTTCCAGCGAAGGCGACAGTGACGGTATGATTGGCATTTACCATGCCTACTGCATAGAGCGTGCGTGTTTGGCAATCATTCGAGGTAAGACTGAGAGAGGCATTTTGCGCCGTGACATTGGCTTGCACGCCATCGATGGTGACATTGGTCATTGCAGCCATATCGTATTCTGCAAAGACGACATATACCGCGGTGCCTATTAATCCACAGACGATATCAGATATGGGAGTTTCTGGGAAATGAACCGCTAATGTTACCGTTGAATTGAAGGCTGACCGAATCGTCCGGAGTGTATGTCTGAACGATACCACCTTCGCTGCCGCAGAGACCTGTGGTATTGAACATCCAGCCTCCTGTCAAGCTGCTTGTTCTAGAGTGCCAATGATTCCATAGGGTAGCAGTTAGCCATACACGCGTAGGGAACAGATCAGAAACTGATTCTTGGGCTTACTGATTCGTGAACACCAGGCGCGTATCATCTGCGGGGACCGTGACGTTTTTCGCCCACACAGAGGAGATCGAAACGAAAAGAGCGACAACAAAGGAGAGTAATAGCGAACGCTGCCCGGACATCATAGAAGAAGAAGAAAACGAGAGACGGTGGTCGAGAACCAAATTGCAATGCAGTTTTGCTGGCAGCGTTTTTGAGCAAGAGCAAGGGTTCAGAGTCTGTGCCTTGGCAGGGAGTGGAATGTCAGTTCCCAGATTTCCAAGATAGGCACCAACTAAAAACAGCGCAGATGGTCAAGGGTGGCTTTGGCGCTGCTGAGCGGTCTTAACCACCTCACAAGGGACTAAATCGGCGCGTTGGATGGTTTCCTGTCCTGTACATACGAATGAACTCGATTGAAGACATTTCTACCGCGAGCTAGGCAGTCCTAAAGAAGCGCTATTTATTTGATGGGCGAGACGCGTTCGGAGCTGGTCACCGATCCCACCCTGAGGCGACCGAACATTTCGGATGAAAGTGTTACATAATTTAGCGACTAAGCAAGAAAAAGAGTAACGACAGCGAAAGTAGTGTACATAGTCGAAAGCACAATCACACGAACCCTCCAAATAAAACATTAAATCTAACGCAAACGACGCAATCGAGCCAACGTTCGTCCCACTTACTTGGAATTGGTCTGCTCCGCCACATAGGCAGGCGGTGATGTTTAAGATCACATCTAATACAAGGAACAAGCCAATCCCACCAACAATAACCGTTTATCTGTAATTCGTCTGCTCCCGGGCCGGTGGCGGCGCATAAGCTGGAGGCGATGTGATGACCGCGGAGTTCCGGTCGACTGCCTGAACTTGAACGTGAGTCTGCTGAACCTCCAAAGTGGCTGCGTAGACGATGATGGGTTGAGGCTTTGGTGAAGCTGGTCGCTGAACGTAAACCGTTTCCGTGACAGTATCGCGGCTACCACCACAGCAGCAACATTTCCACAACCAGTACATGAAGATGGCGGTGAAGATGAGACCAACGATGCCCCCGATTGAGGACGCTTTGCATCCTGTTCCGCAATCAAACCCGCCGCCTGAGGATGGGGAAGAAGTGGCAGTAGGAGTAGCTGTGGGGTGGTAGTAGGGGGAGGCACCGGTATCAAGGATGGTGACGGGGAGGCGGGTGGCCGTTGGGTCTGCTGCGGGACTCTCGGCACCGTCATCGAAACTATTAAAAAAAAGCGATTGCTTTGTTAGTATAACGTATAGATAGCATGATACCGAACGTACACGAATTTGTTGAGAACGGTGCGTCCGAAGCCACCTCCGACTCCAGCGTAGGCGACAGTGACGGTATGGTTGGCATTTACCATGTCGACTGCATAGAGCGTGCGCGTTTGGCAGTCGTTCGAGGTAAGGACGAGAGAAGAGTTTTGCGCGGTGACATTGGCTTGCACGCCATCAATGGTGACATTCGTTACGGCAGCCATGTCGTATTCTGCAAAGACGACATATACCGCGGTGCCTATTAATCCCCAGACAATGTTAGATATAAAAGGTTCTGGTAAATGGGTTGCTAATATTACCGTTGAATTGAAGGCTGACTGTATCGTCTTTAGTGAAGGTCTGAACGATACCACCTTCGCTGCCGCAGAGACCTGTGTTATTGAACTGCCAGCCTCCTTGCCAGGTGCTTGTCCTAGAGTGCCATTAATGCCATATGATAGCAGTTAGCTATTCACGGGTAGGAAAAAAAAAAAAGAGACAGATTCTTGGGCGTACTGATTCGTGAACACCAGGCGCGTATCATCTGCGGGGACCGTGACGTTTTTCGCCCACACCGAGGAAATCGAAACGAAAAGAGCGACAACAAGGGAGAGTAGTAGCGAACGCTGCCCGGTCATGATAGAAGAAGAAAAACGAGAGATGATGGGTGAGAAGTGGATTGGAATGCAGCTTTGCTGGCAGCACTTTTGCGCAAGAGCAAGGGTCCAAAGTCCGTGCCTTGGCAGGGGAGTGGAACATCAGTTCCCAGATGTCCCAGACAGGCACCAACGGTCTAAAAAAAGCGTGCATAGTCAGGGATAGCCTTGACGCTGCTGAGCTGTCTTAAACTCCTCACGGAGGCGAAACCGGTGCGTTGGATGGTTTGCAGTACTGTCCATACCAATGGACTCGATTGAAGCCATTTCAAGACTCAAGAGCGCTGGGTACCGCGGGCCGGGCACTCCTAAGAAGGCGCTTTCGACCGTTACTTATTTGATGGGCGATACGATACGACCGAACAACTCGAAAGTATTACATAATTTTGAGACCAAGCAACAAAAAAAAAACCGAAGAGGAAAGACAGTGAAAGTAATATACTGAGCCGAGAGAATAATCACTTGAGACCTCCAAATATAACACTAAGTCTAACGCGAACGACGGAATGGAGCCAACGTCCTATCTACTTGTAGTTATTCTGCTCCCCTGCATAAGCAGGTGGCGCTGCAACGACCGCTGAGTCCCTTTCAACTCTATTGACTTGGATGTGAGTCTGCTGAACCTCCAAAGTGGCTGCGAGGAGGATGATTGGTTGAGGCTTCGGCGAAGGAGGTCGAACGATGACAGTGTTAACTTCTGTGCGGGTACGACTGCAGCAGCAAGCCCTGAAGCACCAGAACCAGAAGAGCAAGGCTAGGATGGTACCAACAGTCCCAGAAATTGAAGCCGTTTTGCACCCGGTACCGCAGCCAGAGCTGTCTTCGGATGCTGCTGCTGAAGCAGAGGGCGTGGCACTGCTGCTGCTGGCGCCTGTATCAGAGATGGTGACAGTAGCGCGGGTGGCGGTCGGATCTGCTATGGGAGTGTCGTCCCCGTCGTCATAGCTATTGGGAAGGGGGGCGAACCATCAGTATAAGATGCATCTGCCAAAAGGTACAGAAGCGATTGTTAGGCTGCAGACGTACATGAACTTGTTGAGGACAGTTTGACCACTGGTTCCCGTCCCGGCGTACGCAACCGTGATGGTGTGATTGGTATTTGTGAGGTTGGTTGCGAACAGAGTACGCGTTTGGCAGTCACGCGAGGAAAGGCTGAGCGTCATGTTAAGGGCTTCAACCGTAGCTTGGGCGTCGTCGATAGTGACATTCGTTGGGGCGCCCAGACTGCACTCTGCGAAAGCGACGTACGCGGCTGTCCCTATGAACCGCAATCAAACGAGTTAGGTACTACGAGGTATTCGACCTCTCACAACAACATACCGTTGAACCGAAGGCGGACCCAGGCGCCTTTGGTGTAGGTCCGACTGTAACCGCCGTCGTCCAGGCATAGACCAGTCTGATCAAATTCCCAATCGTTGGTCAGAGTTGTGGATCTAATAGTAATGTGACCACCCCCCAGGTTTCAATAAAAATTAGCTGGGCGCTAAGGAAGACGAGATGGCGGAGGCTCACACGTCCGAGAACGTCAAGCGCTTATCGTCCATAAGGACTGTTACATTCTTCGCCCATACTGAGGAGATCGATACGAAAAGAGCGATGAGGAGAGAGAGTAGTAGGGACGGCTGCCTGAGCATCGTGAAAAGAATGAGAGGTGGTGGTTGGGATTGGAAGTGCAATGGAGTTGCGCTGGCAGCGTTTTTGTGCGTTTTTGCGCAAGTGGAAGGGTCCAAAGCTCGTGCCTTGGCAGGGATTTTCCCAGATGTCCAGTTAGGCACCAACACTCTAATAACAGCACGGACGGTCAGGGATAGTCTTGGCAC
>KN822946.1:0-18752 GCA_000827465.1 Tulasnella calospora MUT 4182
GGAGGATGGCTATCCAAAATACGTTCGTGAGAAGGGGCGTCCGTCTGCCTTGGCTTGCAACTACTTGGCATTTCCCGCGAACGACTCCGAAAATCATTTTTTCCTCTGCATTATTGTCCATCCATGTGATCTCCTTTTCGACAACAACCCCGACGGTCCTGTACGCACCGTTGCCATTATCCTCAACTCATTGTCTGGCCTCAAGCCAACACAGCCGCACATCAAGATCAGAAGCATCATTTCTCGCCTGGCTCAGGGCCTCAAGCTTCATCAGATGGAGCTTTCCAAACTCAAAGTATATCAACCTTCGGTGCGTGCTGTAGTTTATGTCCAGGGTCTCGATGGCTCACCGTAACGCATAACATAAGGTGGTCCAACAGACAAATTTCTACGACTGCGGCCTTTACCCCGGACATTTTCTTTCAGTGTTTTTGTCAGCGCCGGAAGCATTCACGGCACACTGCAAGGTGAGTCTAGTTCGGATTAGAATTTGTTAGTATGATACGGGAACTGATTGAACAACCTCTCAAGGGAGAGAAACTTCTCGAAGGATCATCCGATCTTATCTGGAGACACCATCTCATTTATTCTGCTCGAGAGCGTCTAAGAAAGCTTGTGAAGGCCTCTGCTACGATACGACAATCTACCATCGACTCACTGTCGCTGTGCTAAGACTTCCGACTATGCTAGTATATAGGATCTGTTACCCAAATAGTGTTGCGTGATCTCTACCGTATGTGTTGCCTGTTTGTACCTTATGCATAGCCTTGAGATTTAGACCGATGTACATGAACACCAGGTCTGTGTGGTCACTTCTTGAATTCGACCACCCCCTCTCATCCGTCAGCACTAGTAACCTCCCCAGATAATCCACCATGCCAAAGGCCACGACCAGTCGCTTGTATTTCCCCGTCAAGAAATCCTCTGTCAAAGTATCTCATCGGAAGAAGATATCAGGACTCGTTCTACTTCCACTCTCTCCTGGTCACTCATCGTTGCCCGTGTTTCCATCGCGATCCGATAGGTTCTCCGCCCCAAAATCGCAAGGAGAGGTATTTATTATTGAAGAAAAATCTACCAGGTCCACAGAGAAACCACCAGAAGTGCTCTGGTTCGCCGAGGACATTTTTCGCAGCGCAAATACGGCGTCCCATGTCCCCGCTCGTCGCGAATCGGCCCAAAATCACCCGGCAAGCCTCAAAACGAAGGAGGAACCTGAGGATCCTAGCCTTGTGGTCGATGTCGAAGAGACTTTGGACGAACTAGCAATTGAATCGGCGTTGGTATGTTGCTGCATTGTGTGCTAGTCGAATTGCATCCGATGTTCTGAAACTTCGAATCCTAAGAATGCATATGCAGCCGACGAGCTTCAAGCAAACCCAAATGATAACTCAAACGACAACTCTAATGCCCCACAGGACACCTTCCCCTCCCACTATCTCCCCTTCCTCTTCGCTGCAAAGGCACCCGCTCAGTTACCATTGTCCTGTTCCAACACGAAATGCCAATCACAAGTACCTACAGGATCAAGAGCCCCATCATTCTTTCGATGTACTCAATGCTTCGGACGTCGCATTGTCTGTGGACCCTGCTTGGTGGAATCGCATCAGCACCTGCCCTTCCACTGGCCAGAAGCTTGGATTGATAAGGCATGTATGCCAAAAAACATACTGGAGAGTTGGGGATCCTCTATTCCAAATCACTATGGCTACTTTAAACGGGTTTCGCTCTGCGATTTGGGGTTGCAGGTTCCGCTCGGTCACGACGGAGGGGTTTGTCCTGCATCGCACAGGGATGACTGCCTAGTAATGTCGATCTTACACACAACCGGGCAGCATACGATCCGCTTTCGGCCATGTAAATGCTCTCAGAAGGAGTCTTGGGTCCAATTGCTAGAAGTGGACATTTTCCCCGCGACGGAGTTGAACCCTCGAACTGGATTCACTATTGAGGTCCTGCGGCATCAACGCTGCTTTAGCCTACGCGGAAAAACGAGTCTTAAGGAATACTACGACGCGTTAGTTGATCTCACAAGTGCGGCAGACGGAAAGGCTCACATTCCAGTAAGCCTCGTTTCTGCGAACTCCGACACGTGAACGAGATATTGATGCCTTCCACTACTACAGAGTCTATACGAGCAGCTCAGAATTATCGTTAGGATCTTTCGAGTACTAACAATGCACATGAGAGCGGGGCGGTTTGATGCTTCCGTACCTCTCAAGCCTGGGGAACTGTGCGTTGAGTGTCCTGCCTGTCCGCAGCCGGGCTTAAATCTACCTCAAAACTGGGAACTGGACCCTCTAAAGTATTTTTTTTCCTTTTTAATATTCATATCTCTCCATCTTCGCTTACCCGACTCTGTCAGACAACTCCATTACCTAAGATTTTTGGGCGGCGATGGAAACTTCAAGCTTCAAAGACTTGCTAAGCGCCGCTCTGTACGGACAGAATCTGCAACAGATACATCGCTCCTAGGAGACGGTGGGTTCTGGGTTCAAGATAGTCTATCTCAACGGTACCTCAGCGAAACCTCCGTGGCCGTCGATGAGCCAAACGGACAGCGCAAAAGTGCTTGCAACACGATGGCTGGCGATCCTGGTTACACCCCAGAGGGTTCCAAGGCGCTCGACGTAACTGGTATTTTCTGTGTCTCATGTAGACATATCTTTGTTTGTCCAAACGGTGTGGTCGATCTCCACAAGGGGGAGAAGTAAGTCGTTTCCACATCTGTTCTGGGCCCATCATTGTTATATCAGCTAACCATTAATAATACTCACTACAGATATCGCTACGCCGACGTCTGCTTTGCTGGACCTTTAAACCGCTCGTATCATCAAGGGCTTCGTTACTTTGTCATTACATACGACATTGCATGCAAATATGGGATCAACTTCAAGTCTCGGTGCTGTGACAGAACCTGCAATTTTGTCTTGATACCTACGGGACCAAACGACGATATCAACATCATCTTCTGCGTCAACAAGTTCCACCAAGAGTCCCACGATGACGATTGTGCGGCAAAAAACGCCCTCGACTACACAAAATACGTCGGCCGTACGTGTGGGGAGGGGGTCGAGACCATCTGGGCCAAAATGAATTGGCTTCGATACAGCACTCGAGAAATGGGTGCCGGAAACAGAATAGAAACCCTTTCCGAACACTTTAAAGACTGGAATTGGCAAAAGAAACTGGGGATCGGTAAGCTGGACTGTTGAATGTGGTCTTTTTAAGATCGCTAATATCTTACTAGTGCGCCACGTCAAGTCCGCTTACACGAAGTCCGTTCAATCCCTTGACATAACAATGCGGGAGCTGGAGGATCTCAAGCAAAGCATCGGATCAAGGGAAGCATCCTCTCTAGAATCCAAGTACAATGCCCTCGGAGGGGAGCAATTTTTGCAAAATCACCAATACCTCCAGTGTACGCTTTAATGTTTGCGCTCCCTTCGCTATGACTTACTCAAATTTATGGCAGGGTTGTCACGAAAAGACTTGTATCGCAAAATGACAGATATAGATGGCTCATCGTCGGGGAGCTTGCGGGATGCACTCGGTTTGCGGAGAATTGCGTATGTTGACTTGATATGCAAGGCTCTGCAGCTTGAGAGTATGCAGTACGCACTTTCCTGTTTTCTTTGCTTTAATTTTGAGTGACTCATGCTGCGTTGCGGGATCTTTATAGAGCACGACTGAGCCAGCGTGTCCAGGATCTCGCCAAAATGAACAATGTCCCCGCAGCCTTGGAAGGCCGAATCGCCGGTCTCACTCAAAAGGTCAATAACGGTATTCAAGCTCATTACGACCTTCTCTTTGAAGTCGTGCCGCAACTCGAGCCGCTACGACGAACACCAGGGCCTCCCACGGGGGATGAAATACTCCTCCCATCTCGACTCACACCTGAAGAGCGGGAGCATTACGGAGTTTTGGAGCTTCTGGAGACAGAGGTTCAGCTCCGGGGTGGCCACGCGTTCGACTGCATTTACGAACTCAGAAAGGCGCTCACTATGCAGTCGTTCTGGTCACGGCATGTACTGTCTCAGCACTCAAGTCAGAAAACGAAGACAAAGGGGAGATCAAATCTTCAAGTCAGCTGCGCACGTGTTAGGGAGACATCACGAGCATACACGAAGTGCTACGAGTGGCTGGTTAAGTGTTCGCCTGAAACTGCGGAGAAATTTGGTCTCCAGCCTTTGCGACGTCAAGACATGGTCCTCCTCGGGGATTGGCAGTCGAACAAGTCGTACAAGCGTCCAAACGGTCGTTTACCCTGGATATGGACCCTCAGGCCGATGCGCTCATCCGACATTATAGATCCCGAGCTGCGCGAGGACGTTGCTGACACAACGATGCCGGAGGACTCAAATGATCCAACTTCATTGGACACGATAGTTGAAGCTTGGCGAGAAGAATGTACGTTGCAGTACTCGATGGTACACAGTCGATAAATAACCACTTTTCCATAGTTGTGAGGCTGGACTTCGTCCACGCAATGGCAGCAACTGAACGATGGACGGAGGAAGTCCGAATCCTAACGCGAGAGATGGCTGCGACATGCCGCTCCTTTAGAGCATCTGCACAGCTCTGGGCCCGTCGCGCAGGTTTGAACTCTACAGGAGAAGGCACTGAGAATGGTGATTCGACATCAAAGACTGGTTGGGAAGAGGCAAGTCCTGAAACGCGAGGCTACATGGCTTATGCTTCACGACAGTTTGATTTATATGCGAACCTAACGGAAAACGCAATCACCGAGTTTGTGGACGTAGTAGGAAGTGAATCCTGGTGGGATATCTGGTCGTCACCCGCAGAGGGGCATCTTGTCGGGGGGAAATAGAGGGCCGACATAGCGTTTGCTCCGGCTCGTCTCGATAGTTTCTTTTGTTTCTCCCCTGCCTTGTTATTATGTTTGCCCCATAATTTCACCTGATTCGTTACTATATCAGTGGGAAAAGTATATTTGATCAAAAAATGGCTTCGATGCAGGACCAGCAGAGCGTTCCAAACTGGTCCTACTCCAGCGATAGTCTTGCCCTTCGGCTCTTATCTCACTGCGGTAGAAATTTTGAGAGCTCCTAGCCATTAGGTGTATCAAAATATATTTCAAATAAACAAATTTGGCTTTATCGTTCATCTCGACAGTTGAAGAGAGCTCGCAAAATTTCGATAGGAACGGGGCTTATGCCCGAGAAGCGCACTAACAATCCGAGCCGGCGAGGCTTGAATCAGCCGGCCATCAGTGCACCGTGACTCAGGACCTCAGCGACCACCTCGGGGATCCTCTGAAATAATATATCTTTATTATGCACCTGTTCTATTAAAACGCGTTCCTGAAACCTCCAAGCCGCGCGCGGAGCCTCCTACTCACGTTGGGTGAAACCCTCAGACACACAATGTGCAAGACACGAGGGATATCAGGAGCAAATTCATTCGACATGTGCACTATTTTGTTCAAGTACTAATTACAAGAAGTAATTCAAGAAAGAGTGGTTCAGTCGGACCCAGGACGACTCACTGTTAATTTGCACATCAGCTAATCTTGTAATGGGAGAAGGCATTCGTCGTCTAGCAGCTCCCCATTATATCTAACTCCCTTTAGTACATTTTGGGATCACCCGGGGGCGTACAGACGAAAAATTACTTGGGGTTTGGAACTCGTGGGCCCCTGGGGTGCCCGGCTTTGGCTACACCACCGGGAGACTGTTTACTTCCTTGTTTGGGGGTGTTCTGCGGGAAAGAATTCTCTCGATCATGAGAATCTTGATATATTTAGCGTGCGCTAAGGAAGAATTACGGCGTCTTAAGGATGTTTCGGAACACCTTTTAAATGGGACCCCGCGAATATAGTGGACAATTGTCCCCCGGGGTGTTTTTAGTACCTCTCTCCTCATCGATGAGGCAATCCTCATCCCCGCCGTATCCCTTATCATTGCTTAGCCTGACACTAAGGGTTTTCTTCCCCCGGGAGCATCGGATGGGCAACGACCCCAGTGGTGCTGGCCGGCTTCCACCCCTGGGGGAACAGTCCTGAGGCACGATATCCCGGGGGTACTCCTTCCGTCCACTGTACAATCCAGGTGTGGATATCATCTTTACCAATTACTTACAGGATATGGGCGTTTTGGTCTGGAAGTAACCGCTGAACCCGATCCCCCCCGGGGGTCAAGCAACATGCCCAGTCGCCTTACATTTCGTAATCTAGGCTCTTAACATGTTTCCGCTTTCCAGATGTCTTTGTATCTACAGCTGATTGAACGCCGAGGTCGATATCTCCCGGGGGGGATCAAGTTCCCCCCCCCCTCTCACCATTGCAGGCACGTCACACAAGCGAAATGTCCCCTGGGGCACTCTGTCAAAAATCGCGGCCGACCCCCGGGACCATCCCCACGACTACTCGAAGGACCCTGGGGGGATAGGGTTCAGGTCTACTGATTTTCATCACCCAGTAGGCCCAGTACTATGGCTGACACCGTGCTTTCAACAGTGACAAAAGCCTAACGTTACACAACACTCAGCAAACCAGGAGGAGCAACGTGAACCCATGGAGGGCTTCGGGTCGATAATCATTCCCGACGCGTTGTCAATACTCTTTGTATGTGGCCCTGATCGCCACCCAGTACCCCAGAGATTCCTTCGACGTCCTCCTTGGACCGGCTCACAAAGGAATTGCCCTTACCGGCGCAATAGCACTATGCCTTCATCGGAACCACGGAATCTCGGTGTCTTCTGTTTACAACCAGAAGGAAGCCAAGGCGCATAGGTAAGGAGGTTAGGTTGTTAGCGCTGAACTCAAAGGAAAGTAGGTCTTGATCTTAGGCGACGTCATCACGGCTGGCGCGGCTATCCGTCAAGCTATTGATGGGATCGCAAATGAAGGTGGAACGGTCGTGTTCACGGTGAATGGTGGTAAAATAGACCGAGATGAACCGGTTGTTATGTAGTAGTTCCTGGAGCTCATAAAGAAAGAACTGTGGTTGGTAGTGGATCAGGGTGAAAAGATATGTGAGTTCGTCACGGTGTAGAAGGCGAGGGCGGCCACCCTGGGTTGAGGGTGGTTTAGAGATATGACAGGTCTCTCACCAGAGTTTGCGCATACACCAGAAGGTGCTTTCTGAAAAGTCGACAGCCTTCAGGATAACAGGAAGAGCTGAGAGGCCAGAATCCCAGAGCCGGAGGGCAGCCAGTTTGACTTGATCATCGATCCTGCGGTAGACCATGTGGGCGTGCAGTTGAACTTGAAATATTAATTACAAACAAATGGGAGAACCTTAGAAGCCCTCGGACCCCAACTCTTTCTTGATTTCCTTTTTCAGCCCCGACTTTCATCATTTATGCAAATAGCTGTAATGATATCCTTGTGAGTATATGTGGGTATTGTGGCTGTGGTTGGTTATTCGTTGTCGACAATCCCTCCTTGCAAGGGACGTCATGCCGAGCGCTGCCAGTGCCTGTTCACTCAACGTCTTCAACCAAGCGTTCTTTATTACAAAGCCTTTAATTTCCCCTTATACATTTTGTACTTTAGCGATGAGCAAGAGCCTGGCTTTGTTCTCGGCGTCTGTATGGACCTTATAATACTGGTCTGGTTTTATGATAGTCTGGTGTAACGAAGCCTCATGTGTTCTTCGTATCATTTTTGATATATTTCTATGTGAGGGGTAAGTTTTAATTCTATTTGTGAAACAAATCGTGCGAGCAACCTTGCAGGTTAGCCTAGCAACTCAATCATTTTGTTTTTGTGGCGTGGAAAATAAGTGAGCACAGCGTGAAATTGCAAAACATGACCTTCCACCGGACTGTCCAATCACGGGTCATTTTACCAGCCTTCATATGAAACCTGATGCACCGATATCCGCGTCTCCTATCCCGACCCCATACACAAACCATAACCAATGACCGACTTGTTCTGCACGATGTTTGCCAATTCTGGCGAATGCAACGACACGACATGTCGCCTCAATCATACCAACTGTATGTTATGCCAGCAGATTGGATTGTCTAGGCCTGCCTTATGGGCGCATATGCAGTTGGGGCTCCACCTTAAACGTCTCCGTCGTTACTATCCGCTCTGGAGGCGATTCTTGAATCACGTCCACGCCCACGGTGGTTGGAAGGGCGTTCGCATTCCTTGGGATCCGGAAGAAGCGGTCCTTACGGACGCTGCGGGAGGGAATCAGCTCGCTTACGATGCCAGAATACGCGCTCATGGGGTACAAGATCTGCAGAGTCTGGTTGTCAGGACCTCAACCATCGGGCTAGATGCCCTGGACGAAGTGGAGGAGTTGGGGGCGGACGCCGATTTGCATCGGCACGAAGATGACGGCTCCCAAATCTGTTGTAATTAAGATGAAATCTTGAGTACAGCTGTTTTCATGAACTCGCGCGATTTTGATGGGAATATCCTCCAAGCTCACATACCGAGCCATGTCAGCTCCCCTTAGTCTTATGCCTATAACCCGAAAGCAGGGAAGATACCTGCAGAGGAAGGTTGGACTCCATCATTTGATCTGGTTACTCATACAACAATAAGCGACAGTGTGATTGAAATAGATCGAGCAAAGATGAAAATCATGAACAGACATGTACATATGTGGCATAACTATGAGTCTGGCGGTGACATCAAGTCAGCTCACAATTTCAGTGACACCAGAGCTATAACAGAGCATGGACCATATCGAGAGGCTGATATATCGTGACATAAACGCTGACAAGTAACTTGATGCTGTGGAGGGGCCTATTTTAGTTATCGAGCGGCCATCCCCGGTCTCGGTTGTAGACGCACCTGCGAAGAGCCGACCAGTTGACGTGCGCCCATACTCAACCAAAAAGACTTCGGAAAAGGAGAGACACTTTTGATGCGATGCTTTCTTGTACCGCTTTTATCTGGCTTTGAACCGTGTCCCCAATCGAGCGAATCCTATCTAAACGCCGTTGCTGCCGTGCCCGAATGGGATCCGGGACCTTCGCCACCGTGTAGATGTTCCGATATTTCGCGGGAAGTAGATGGGTGGACTTTTTATGCATTGTTGCTTTACGACGAGTAGTTTTTGCCTTCAAGCCCGCCTGGAGAGGCTGCCCACGATAGTAAGCAGTTGGTTTCGCTCTGCCCCTAGGTTCTACAGGCAAAAGAAGAGAGCGAGTCATTACAAAGGTTATGCGTGGTCATATATAAGAATTTTTATGAAACCTTTGCCTTCAGGAATTGGCTCAGTTTTAATATTGAACGGCACCGGCACCGGTACCGTTGGCCCCGCGAAGCAGAAGGGTCCCGTGTTCGCCGCCTGCTCCTTGAATGGCGCCCTAGGCGGTGTGCGACGTTTTTTCGATCCTATGGTACACAGTAGACCGGAGAGGCATTTGAAGGGATTCGCAAACCGTTTCTTCGCTCTTGTCCCCCGAGTCTGTCCAGAGACCGAGGATTGGGAGTGAACGTCCATGTCGTCAGAAGCGGAGAATATCGTCCAGCGAATAACGAAGTGATCCTTGTTTTTCCTGTTTGTAATGAAAACCAGCCAGTGGTGTCGAATGAATTGGATGAAGGAATAGGGGGCCCTGCAGGTTCTGATCCTGACGTCCATCCTTTTGAAGCCGACGGCGAGAAAAGGAGATTTCTATGGAATCCAGATCAATTACCAATGGATTATCATCGGATGGATCACCGCCTTGTTGGACTGGGATGGCGGTTTGCCGACATGAGGCTAACCCTAGCCCACTTGTCTATCGACAACAATCGGAGAACGTTTTCTCTCGATGGAACAGTAAGTAGCAACGAGTAGATGGAGACCAGCGTTCTTGGAACTCCCGAAAGGTTCGTCAACTGCGACTAGATACGTCACCGTGATCACCAGGTTTGCTTTGGAAATGTGCAGCCCGACGACACACGGTGAAGGGGGAAATGACCAACCCCGTAGATTTCCATCATCGGCGTCGACGTCGACGTCTTAAAACTGAACCTTGAAACCTTGTGTTTGGGGGGAGGGGGCATCGTCAGCAAATTGGGGGCGCCGCGATAGATAGAATGCTTCTACCGTACTACTCAAACGTTCTATGTAGAGCACTCGGTTTCCTGAACCTTCTTGAGGTTTGCGCTAGCCGAAAGGAGCGGATCCCTTGTGATGAAAGCGAATGGTTTCAAACGGCTTCGAATGGAAAGCAGTGCTTTATCCCAGACCCAAAGAAAAGAACCCAATGCAGCCTGAATACTCCGCCCTTTCGAATGCCAAAATACGCTAGGTGAGTCTCATCAACTGGCATGCGCAATAATAACGAAACGTTGTGTTAGTGATTTATGCATTAAATGTCATCCGGTTCTGGGTTATGCCCGGGAATATTGGCTATTCGGGGCTAGTACATACGCTCGAGATCATCCTCATAAATCCAAATTTGGTTTCGGCAAGAAGTTTCGTGGAATGGCCCGTCCCCGTGAGAGACATGTTCGTAAACAATTACCGAAGACCCGGTTCCTATCTTCCGGCAATTTCCGAAAATTGTTCCGCAGTGGCGTTCAGTTTGTTGGAGTCATCGCGTCAGCTTAGGGAATTCTTTTTTGGTTTCCAAAATCTCATTCGGGGAAAGTTAGAGTGAAAAGTCAAAGCGAAGCTAGCGGATCCGCTTCTGAGCTTAATGCGGTGCGATGACGCCTTTTCGGTCGTTCTTCGACGAGGTCGAATAATTCCTTTCTTTTGAGTCCCCGGATTTGTAAGATACACTCTATTTTGGGCCATCCACTGGTGGGGCGGGGGCACTCGCAAAGTGGTGTGGTCGAGTCAGCCCAATTTACGACCCCATGCTAGGCGGCATTTGCATCTCTCCGTATCTCCGACCACGCCACTCAATAACCCCAGAACTATGGCGGATACCGTGCTTTCAACAGTGACAGAAGCATACGTGAGACAAGACTCAGCAAACCAGGAGGAGCAACGCGACCCCATGGAGGGCTTCAGGTCGATATTCATTTCCGACGCGTTGTCGATAGGGGCACTGAAGTTCGGCTCATTTGCGTTGAAGTCTGGAAGGTCAGAATAGGCTCAATTTAGCATCTAATGCTAAGCTGAATATAACTTCCATTTTTAGGTCTTCTCCGTACTTTTTTAATGCTGGCCTTCTATGCTCGGGACCCTTGCTCGATACGCTGGCATCTTCATATGCGGCCCTGATCGCCACCCAGTATCCTCGAGATTCCTTCGACGTCCTCTTTGGGCCGGCTTACAAAGGAATTGCCCTTGCCGGTGCAACAGCACTATGCCTTCATCGGGACCACGCAATCTCGGTGTCTTATGCGTATAACCGGAAGGAAGCCAAGACGCATGGAGAAGGAGGTTGGGTCGTCGGTGCTGAACTCAAAGGAAAGCGGGTCTTGATTTTGGACGACGTCATCACTGCTGGCACGGCTATCCGTCAAGCCATTGACGGGATCACGAACGAAGGTGGAACGGTCGTAGGGGTGGTGGTCGCTTTGGATAGAGAAGAAGTTGGAGGGGGTATCGAGGTCGTCCCAGGAGGAAAGAGTGCCGTAAAGGATGTGGATGATACGTTCTTAGGAGGGAAAGGAGCGGTGAAGGCGGTGGTTCGCATGCGCGACTTGATTGCGTGGTTGGACAAGAACGGACGACAGGATGATGTTGTAAGCATGCAAGCCTACTGGGAAAAGTACGGCGTAAAAGATGTATAAGGTAGAATACCCAATAGCACACCTTAATCTAGACCACATGAATAGAGAAAATCGTTGAATAGTTCCTACATGCTGGGCAAAACCTCCGTTTCACAGCGTTCGGAGTCACCTCATTCGTCTTCCCTCCAGGGATGCTCCGCGGCTGCCTCCATACCCCTAACATCCTCATCTTCTTCCTGCTCTTCGTCAAGAGGTCGACTATTGATGATAATACCTTTGGTCCGGGCAATCAGCTCCTCCATCTCCGTCTCCGCCTGCCTCCGCACAGCCTCATCGTAACCACCCGTAGTTGCACTCTCGAGCGTCTTGCCCTTTGAACGTGGTCCTGTCCTTGGCGGGCTGCGGTCAACGGGCTGCTTGGGATCCCAGCCGATTCTTCGTCCTTTCCAACCTCCAGAGTTGTGGATGTAGTTCAGGAAACACCTCCACAGTGGGTCAAGACCAAGAACATCTGGGTCACCGATGACGATGAGAAGCGCTTGGGCGCGGGTCATAGCGACATTGAATCGACGTTCGTTCGCCACGAAGCCGAGGGTGTGACGAAGGTCGAATTCGACGTATTCGATGCTGCTTCTGACGGTGGAGATGATAATGACACGTCGTTCCTAGCGGGGAGTACATGGTTCTCGGTCGGCAACCCATTGTGGATTGCGGTGGAAGATTTCGCGAAATCACCTACCTGGCCTTGGAACTCTTCAACAGAACCGACTTTGACAGCCGGATTTTGCACTTTGATAGCGGTTCTAATCTTCTGGCATTGGGCGTTATATGGCGAGATGACCCCAATCATGTGATCGGCTAACAGGGTCAGAGCAACTTAGCGAAAAAGTCCGCAAGTGTTGAACACTGTGCGACTCACTGATGCGGAGTCCAGAGTCAGCCTTCAAGTCCGTAATATATTCCTTGACAACCGAAGCCTCGTGGGCGTTGAAGAAAGATGGAGAAGTGGCCTGCCTTTGGTCCTTCCCTGAATGCGGAATACAGGTCATTCTAAGCTTTCCGCCTCATAACGCTTGAGTTCCGCACCTTTAATAGAATGGAAGATAATCGGGAAATTGGGGTTCGGAAGCTGCCACCACCTCAAGCAACTATTGATCACCGTCGGATCCGCGTGGGCTTCGAGTTCGTTCTTGTAAAACTCTTCGTTCGGGAAGCGGAGGATAGTTTCGTGGCTTCGCCAGTTTTTGAGGAGTTTGACGACACTGGTGGAACGAGGTAGGGTTGAAAGTCAATGGTCGGCACTTTAAGCAAACCAAAGATGAGAGAGACGAACGTGACACCGCTAAAGTCCGCCGGATCGTAAAGCGGCATGGCCATCAGGCGGTCCAACCAGCTAGTGGCTAGGCCCAACCTCTGTGCCACCGGGCTGCGAGTGATAGGTCCAAGTTGCTTGGGATCACCAGCGAGGATGATTCTCGTATTGGGCCCAGCGTTCATCTTGACAGGAACCATCACTATGACAGAGATGAACCCCGAACGGGCGTCAGTAACGTCTTCTCACTTTCTGAGGGAACCGTTATATCTGTACCGTACCTTCGGGTTCACTGGCCTGCCCAGCTTCGTCTACAAAGATATGCGTAAAATGCCCGTTCTGCACCCCAATCCCATACGTGACCGACGCGGAGACGCACGTCGAGACGACGACTCTGAACTTCATCAACTCCTCTTTCTGAGGAACGAAGAACGTTCCATTAGGGTTCACTCTCGAGAAATCCAACAATTTGGTGGGGATCGTGTCCTTATTCCTCGTTGGGGCGTTCATTCGGAAGAGCTCCCGTTTGGAGAGGAACCGGCCGAGACGTTCGGCGATGATGTCCGCGGCGCTGTTGCTTGGAGCGCACGCGAGGATCTTTGCGTCGGGTTGATTGGTGAGGACTTGGCGGATTGCTTCGACGAGGACGACGGTTTTGCCAGTTCCAGGTCTAGTCAAAAACAAACAAGGAAAAAAGAGGAAAGCCGAGGACATGCAGACAGTCAGAGTGTCGAAACGATGTAGGAAAGTGTTTTGGACTTACGGGCCAAATACGACAAAAGGTACAGCTCCAGGGCTCAGTTCCGCAATAGCCGTTACAGCGAGCCACTGAGGTGGGTTCGTGGCGATCTGTCGGTCAAACGGCGAATAGCGATCCATCTGCCGGTCGACCGGTTTCCGCATCCTCAACTTTTTGACGATGTCCTCGTTCGGGAACAGGACCCTTTCTTCGCGGAACTTATGATGTGCAACCGCCTGAAAATCGAATCACGGCACTCCCAATCAGCGTCCGTGCCTCACCCATTGGCAGCCTGAGATACATCCGCATATCCAAGGCGTAACAAAAGAAAGAAAACCATACCTGATGCATCCTCCTCAAAGTCAACCGATTCAACTCGAACCTCACGTCGTACTTTTGTCCTCTAAAGCTATGGAATGACGGGTCAAACTTGAGCCCGACTTGGTTCTGTTCGACTACGTGGACGTAGCCGCGGAACCAATGCTCGTTGCGCTGGTCGTTTCGCTGCCCGTCGCGTGGCCTATGGTTCCGGACTTTGATCTTGTCGCCTATGATAACGGAGGGCCGTTTCTCGGCGAGACCGGGGACGGAGACTGAGTGGAGTGGGCCAAAAATAAATGACCTTTTAGTTCGATTCTTGCAGCTGCAGTGAAGTCAAGGAAAACGTACGGCTAAAGAAGATGGACGAAAGGGTTAGGTTCAGTCTTGACAAAGGGTAAAGGCCATCACTCACTAATAGTATCGGTCGTTCTGTCCAGCAAACGGTACGTCTTCCTGGTCGTAGTTCATCATATCCTTCCTAGAACGTGCCCAGGTCATCAGCATCCCCCACTCTCAAAGACCAAGCCCCGGAACTTAGCCGGTTACTCACTCGGCCTGGATCTCCTCGAGCCAAAGCAACGCCTGCCAATGATCTCCATACGTCTTCCAGTTCAACTCCCTAGGTAACATCTCCGCCTTCACCGCGCGGATCCTTTCGCCGATCGAGCCCTCCTCCACAAGGACCTTCAAAAAAGTCGGAAGGTCGTTAAAGGGCAAATCATTGACCCAATTGATTTCGGCGAGCTGAGGTGGTCGGGGACCGTCAATGACGGGTGCTTCGGCTTCCTTGGGACGCGGTTCGGGCTTTTGGTACGGTGCGGTGGGTGCGAGGAGGTCCAAGTCGGCTTGGACAGCGACGATGGCATGTAATGGGCGGACGATGAAGAAGCGGGTGCGGGCGGCGTTGTCTTCGAAGATGAGTTCCATGCGGTCGTCATAATGGCCTCGATTCCCTGAGTTAAGCGCACGGGAGGGGTTAGAAAGAAAGGTAACGGGCAACCCGCTCTCTGCAAGACGTACCTCTAGGATCGAACTCCACTTTAAGACCAAACTTGCCACCAGCGCCGATCGTGACCTGGTTGTTGAGCCGAGCTGAAAAGCTGACGAGGCAAAATGAAAGGGTTGTTAGTTCAGGGTCGGGTTTGATCCGAGCCACAGAAAAAAATCCCCAAATAAGGAAAGGGACAAAAGAATGAATGGAAAGAAAGTGAAGACGCACTTGAACTCTCTGAGATGAGCGTAGGCTCCTATACTTGAGGTGACCCGGGCTTCGCAAAGCTTGACCCTCCTGGACACGCTGATGTTGAACGTCTTGATTCTCGTAGGTTGAGTTTCCAAAGTCGCCAACTCGACAGTCTCGAAATCCAACTCCTTCTCTTGCACTACGACTCCTCCTTTATCCTTAGCAGCGTCTTGTAGAGCCGTTTCGTACGTAGCAAACTTTTCTTTCTTCTTATGCGATACCGAGTTGAAGTGGGCCGAGAACAGCTGCGCCGGAACGTCCATCTTGCACACCTCGCACCTGTGTGCCACACCATCCGGTTGTTGAGTCGCCGAGCTTGCAGCGAGAGCGGCTACCCTGGTTCGATGCTTGAGCGTATTTTCGTGGAATTTGTAGCTGTCAAAGGGAGGCTTGTTGCCCTGCCTGACGTTGCAGATCCAACATTCCCATAGCTTCTTGCCTTGCAAAGCGGCTTTATGGCGTTTCCCGTTGATATGTTGGTCGAGGTGGAATTGAGTCGGCGTGAAGACTTTGCAGACGTCGCAGGAGAACGCAGTGTGGTTGAAAGGACAGTCCGGCGTTGAGCAGGTTCCTTTGCTGAGGAGGTTTGGGCAGAGTTCGGTGGTGGGCATTGCTGGAGGAGCTAGGAAGAACGTCGGACAAGTTTGAAAGAGAAAAGAAAAAACTTGCCCTCGTGTGGTTTTCCCAGAAGAGAGTGGAAGGTCTTTGTCTGTCCTTTTTGGGAAGGTGGGAGAAGCCTGGTGGAAACGCGCCGAATGTAACGCCGCTCTGATCTCACGCGAGGTCACGTAAGCAGCGTGACAGGCCCTGGCTACCCCACGTCCAGCTTTTGTAATAAGGAAATCCTCCGCTCACGCAACGAGGAACACACACACTGTACAAACACGTTTCTCAACTCCGACTTCTCCGATTCAATTTTTTGGGGTGAGATGAGAGGTCCGCCTTCGTCGTCACGAACCCTAACGACCCATACCCAGGATCAGTTAGAGTTCAAACCTTTTCGAAGGGATCGAAGAGAAGGAAGGAAAGCAATAAACGGGTTGACATCGTGTTCACGTTCCAAAGCGAAGGAGAGGTCGATCTATAAGGTCCCGGAACTGGTCCTGGCGACACGTGCAGGCCGACGGGACCGTGACAAAGGAATGCACTTTCCTCCTCGCTGGCTCTTAGTCGGTGTATGGGGATTCCACACGATCCCGGTGTCGGGGCATGATCGTTGATCAGGAAGGACAACCGGGAGGTCGCTTCAAACAGTACTCAAGTGACAAGCGAGCTTCGTCGTTGAATTGCGGTACGATGACCTAGCATTGGAAGTGAAACCACGACGTGGAAATGTGTATGATAATCGCATATCGAACACTCGCAAAAGGAGCGGTGCCATCAGCAATATGTATTGAGAGGAAAGCATACTAGCGAGATGTGCACCGTAAACTCATGTCGGCCAAATGCACATACGGGTCCCGCATAGCAGCGCGCGTCAGGAGCATTTCCCTCTCGATTTGTGCTGGTGGGGAGCCATCCATGTCCAGAGCCCGAGCCTAAGTTGAATGTCAATGCGCCGCTCCGTCGGCCGGTCAAAATCGAACACGGCTTATGTAAGGAGTGGGAAATTATGCGACGCGGAACATCCGTTTGAGTCGGTCCGACCCGCCAATATATAGCCCTCCTCTCATACGTCTACGACTGTGGATCGGGACCAACTCACAGAAAAGTCGCATTCCTGCTATTTTCCCCCCCACCAGCTCAGCGAGTACATGTGATTGGCGCCACCAGACCGCCTCATCCCCAGGTCACAAGCAAGACCGCGTGACCCTGACCACTCTTGTAACGCATGCGCACGAGGTCAGGATTAAGCGAGAATGTCTCTGAATATCCTTAGGTGCCAGATTCTTTCTTCTCCCGGGGTGCCTCAGCCATGTTCGCGCCAAGTCCAGATTCTAACTTCCGGCGCGACCACGAAAGCAAGCTATCCGAAGGGGTTGGAATATCCTATCTGATATATGCACTTAGTCCGGGATTTCCAACCCTCGTCTCTGCGGCTCGTTGGCCTGTTGTGAACTTGCACTCTCACCGGGAAGGCCCGTACGCAGTATAGGTATCAAACACGTGCTGCATTACTCCGCTTATTTCCCAAATTAGTCAAGAAGAGGACCTCTTCCCACACCACATTAGTCAAAACCGATAGTACGCCCATCAACGCACTCCTATCTATCATGACGGACCTCTTCTGCCCCACCTTCGTCCAGACCGGCGACTGTCCCAATTCATACTGTCCTTTCAATCACACCAACTGTCTCCTATGCCAGAAAAGCGGGCTATCACGGAATGATCTCTACAGCCACATCCGCGGAAAAAAACACGCAGCGCGTCTCCTTCAATTCCAGGCGAACATTCTATGGCAATGCCCAGTTTGCAACGTGACTATGCCTATTCGAGATCGGATCCTCCATGAATCCGATGTATCCCATACTGTATCTTGATGACCGTAAGTTCGTGTCCCCTGTCCCCCCGACCCCTCAACGAACATGTTGTCCCCCCCTTTTCGGGCCGAGCGAACATGTCCCCCCTAATTTTGTCTGAAAATCGAAAAATTTAAATAAAAAATAGCTTGAACACATGAAGAACTCTATCTAGGTTAATGTGCTTCATAGAACGAATAAGAATAATGAGGATTGGGGCGTCGGCGGCGCTTCCCTCTCCCCAACTCCTCGGCCTCTGCGGTTTCCATATCCGTTCGTACCGCCTCTCCCTCAACCAATACAACCTCTTGTTCAAGCGCCACAAGACTCAAAGCTCCACTCATCTCTTCGGAGTACTCGGATGAATCACATACCGGAATGTTGTCATTAGACTCCAGTCGGCCGCCAACTGCATGAACACCGTGTGTGGTCAGCATCTCTACGCTAGAAGCTCGGTTGGAGATGAAAGCAATTGCGGCAGCTTGCGAAACATCCGTGTCAATTTCTTCTTCCACGAGAGTTGGTTCCAAAGCCTGTGGTCCATCTGAGAAAACCGGCTGGATGAACAGCGCAGTGGCGGACTCAGGTGCGGAGTGGTGGCTGGCGAGATGTGCGTAAAGTTCAGGGTGGGTCTTGGAAAGTGACCAAAGTTCTTTCCGAGTCTCCCGACTTGAAAGGCTTCCATATGAGTAATTGAAGCCGGTATCACCAACCCGGCATAGATCAAATGCCTGAGAGAATAAACCTATCGTTATTGGCATTTGCGATTGCATGATAGAACCCACCTTTGCTGCCACCTCTGGCTTGTTAATGCCGTTGAATCCTTTAAGTAGCCATCTTGGGGAGCGATTCCGTAAGGCCTTGATTCCGGTATCAAGCTTGACAGCTTCCGGGGCTGCTCCACTTGCAATTTGTTGCCGAGCATCCACAATTGCATCCTCCAGTGCAACTTGTCGCACAATGTGCTTAAGAATGCGCTGTGGGAGAAGGTCGCACGGCTGGCTGTACCCTGTACATCCAGCGGGGACAAATGCTGGAAGGAAGTTGGGGTAATTGGATGCCAGGTGGTCGAG